>JAREIK010000357.1:302500-897500 GCA_029783825.1 Sapria himalayana | reverse complement strand
GGGGCTTATCATCACCTCCTGCGGATCAGAAACATAACCACGACTCCTGAACCAGACCGAGCAAAACTTTCGGTCCTTTTGGATAGACTAAGAACGAGATGCGTCAAGCATTCTTCGAAACTCCAACGTGAAACCCTGTCTAAACATGATATTTCTGGCCGGACAAGAGAAGATGGAGAGGAGAAGAAGAAGAAAAGGAAAAATAAGGTCGGGAGTTTTGAAGAACTAGGTTTGAGCAATGAGGTGATTGCAGCAGTTAGGGATTCGGGGATCGAGGCGCCGACAGAGATTCAGTGCGTTGGCGTTCCGCCTGTGTTGGAGGGGAAAAATGTGGTTTTGGCATCTCATACTGGCTCGGGGAAAACTCTGGCTTACTTGTTACCAATTGTTCAGGTGACCATGTTTGGGTGCGCGTTTGATATAGTGTGGTGAGTTAAAATGGAAGGGGAAATCAAAGAGACATTGGGGATAAAATGGGGGATTTCTTTCTCCGCGCTAATGAATTTGCTTATTTGGTATTAACTTTCCAAACCAAGCTCTTATTGAAGATACCTACTGCAATGTTACTGTGGTTTGTGACAATCACAGATTCCATCAATACTTTTGGGCTCAATACCCCCGAGTTAGTTGGTTGTTCATACCTGTGACCATGAAGTTGATCATTAGGTTTTCAACAATATCATAATTTTCCTGCTCTTCTGGAATGCATGCTGAGTCATACGAGTCTAGAGTTGATGATTTTCACTTATTTGACTAGAAAAATGACTTAATGATTTTTTAAAATGTTGCTTGGTTTTGATGGAATAATTATTATTGTTGCACACACACACACAAATACTTGCACACAAAAACATTGCAAGCATAGTTGTCATTCAAAGAAAATTAGTATTAGATAAATGATCATTGACATTTTTCTCTTTTTATAAAAAATGTCTTTCTTTTTTTGAAAAAAAATATCATCTTCATTATGAGTAACAATCACATGATATAAGTAATTTATAAGTAGAATATTGTTGTAATTTTTTTTTTATTTTTTTGTTTATGATGGGAACACTTATCATATTGTTGTCTCAATTATTATTTTTGCCTAGTTATCAGGGAGCTCATTAGGTATTATTTGTGAGATCTGCTTATTTTTTATTTATTTTTACTTTTTGTAATATGCTTCTATTCATTATGATATTAGAGTTAAGGTTCTCCATGGTTAGGATTATCAATCAAAGTAGGTTCTCTTGTCATGCAGATCCCTTGATAGCAATCATACTGGTGTCAGCCACTGCCATGCCTACTGCCCTTGCATCAAACCTAGAAGTTGCTCTGTGCAACTAGTGCAATACTACCACACAACTATACACTTGCAATCTTTATGTGCTCATGGTGCCATTTGTCTTGCTCTCATTGATGGATGCCTTGAACCCAGATTTTGTTGGTTAATTTTGCAGTATCATGAAAAAAAAAGAAAAAAAAACAAAAAATATATATATAAAATTCAAAATAATGAATGATCGTGTTTAGAATTTTTTATGAATTTTTTATATTTTTGTTAAGACTCTCATTGGCAAGATAATTATTATTTGAGGTAGGGACATAGGCACGAGATATTTAGTACAATGTTCACATTGTGAGAAGAATGATCATACTATGGCAAGTTGTTATTTCATGGTGAAGATCAAGAGTATTATAGATTATTTTGGGACATAAGTTTACTATTGGATAATAAAAAGAGAGAAATATACATAATTCATCACTAGTATAGTAGTAGCTAATTTGTGTCTTCTTTCATGTACTATAATTTTCACTATTTGTCTTCATACTTTTGACTCATGGATAATTAATACAAGAATAAACAAATATTTTATATATAGTCATTTTTTATTTATTATTTTTAGTACATGCTCTCTTAATATTAATATAACTAATGGTAAACTATTAAAGTTCCTTGGATATTATGATATTGTTTTTTATATTTTATTTATATTTCAAGCTCTATTTAATCTTGAATGCATAGATAATTTTTGTGTGTTATCTTGCTAAATAATTTATTGTTAATATAAGTTTTTCTTCTTGATGTTATTTTACAAAATCAAAAGGCTTTGAGGGTTACTCTTTATAATTTTGACCAAGATAATTTGTATGTATGTATATGTGTGTGTGTGTGTATAATTGCTAAAAAATCTTTTAGGTGCTTAAGTATTTTTAATCATTTGCTAGTCATGTTTAACTTGATTGTTTATTTTTTGCTAAGTTAAAAATTTTGAATCCCAGCATAAAAAATATTAATAAATTAGATTGTGATACTTATTATATATGAAAATATATCAAAATTTTTTATTTTGTCATTAAGAATTTTGTGAGCTAGACTTCATTGAATATGATTCATTCAAATATTTAGGGACTTAGTAGAGTTAAAACTTGAAACTCGTGATAACTTAAGTATTTTATAATTTTTATTAATATTTGTAATTGTTATACTTGTTTTTTCTTGTTTTTATTTGAATTGGGATTTATTTTTATTTATTTTTTATTTTTTTTATTTATTTTTTATTTATTTTATAAGATAATTAAAAATTAATTCCATAAAAATATCAAAATTATAAGGAATAATAATGCAATTAAATATATATTTGATAATTTTAGCATTTGCTATACAAATCAAGATATCATTTATTAAATTTTTTGTCCTAGGATACCTCAAAATATAGTTGGAAAAAGAAAAAATATATATTTATTGAGATTTAAAGAATATTTTTTTTATGAAAGATGTATTTTAAAATATTTGTGAGTATATATGATTTTAACTTTTAATTATTTGAATGATCAAATCTCTTTATAAGTCATTTCTCACAATTTTTATGTTTGATATCAAAAAAGTGATTATTAAACTTATCTTAGAGTATTAATGAGCATTTAATTTGTTAATGATTCTTATATAAAATGTGATTGAATGTCACATAATATAATAAAATATATTTTTCGTAGTTATTCTATTATGTAAAAAAGAAATATGTTATTTGCTAAGATAAATAGAGTATTAGTAAGTATAATTATTATCTTTTAAGCATAGCTTATTATTTAATGACCCTAAACTAGATAAAGATTCATATGTTTTATCTATTTTCTCTTTTTGACTCTAGTGATGTCTCTTTTGGATCTTTAATTAAGAGAGAGTATCATCTTTCAATTACTTTATGAATTTGTTAGATTATATTATATTGATTTTCTCAAATTATCATATATATTAATAAGTAAAGAAGAAGTCATTTTAGAGGTGTCATTTGGGCCGTGCCGGCCCGGCACGAGGCACGGCATAGTTCGGCCATGCCTGGGCCGGCCCGGCACGGGAAAATACCATGCCTGGGCCCGTGTCTTGCCGTGCTGTGCCTGGCCCGGCATGGTTCGGCCCGTGGCACGGCACACCGGCACGGGTTCGTCCCGTGTCGGGTGTCCCTCGAGCCCGACCCTGCGATAGCCCCACGCCCCTCCCGCAAAAAAGACCGCGGGTCGGGTCTGGTTTGATCGGACCCGACCCGCGGTCACACTCCCACGAGGCCCGAACCGACCCCGATCCCCCCAGGCCCCAACGGGAAAAAAAAATTAATATAAAATTATATTTTCAGCCGTTGGATCTCGCCTCCAACGACCCTCATGATTCTGCCCCCTAAAAAATTAAAAAAAATTCAAAAAAATTAATAAAAAATTTCTTTTTTTATAAAAAATTATTATCTTTAATCTATAAATTCCACACTCTTCTCTTTAACATTTATGTTTTTCATAAACATAAATTTTCTCAAATCATTCTATTTATCTCTCAAAAATCTTGATTCTCTCTCTCGGGTATCGGGATTTTGGCATTCGGCTTGGATTTTCGGGAATCTCGACTTGAGTTTTGAACATTAGAGCTTGATTGCGGTGCATCGTGCACGTGACCGACCTCACTGCTTTTACCATGTAATTTATTTTATGTTTTTTTTTAACTCTCTCTCTATAGTTTCTCTCTCTAGACCAAAATTAGAAAAATTAAAATTAGTCTTCTAGTCTTTATTAAACTATTCTTAAAAACAAAAATCATAAAAAATGACAAATACAATTGAAACATATTTAAATTTAGAAAATTAAAATATTACACAGAGGTCTGAGGCTGCTGAAATTTTGGTTTCTTCAATCATCTCAACCCAAACTTCAAAAAAACAAAAAATTATGAGGACTTCTGTAGTTTGGACTCATTTTAATATAATAAAACAAAAAAATATTAGGGGTGAGGAACAAGAAATGACATAGTGCAAATATTGTATGAGACTTTTAACATGTAAGAGTTCGTTTGGGACTGGGCATCTTAAGAGGCATGCTGAATTATGCACCAAAAATATGGACCATTAGATTCTAGGCAAACTCAACTTGATACTGTATTTTTTGAGACTGGATTGAGTTCAGTCTCTAAGTTTACTCCCTTCATATACTCCAGTGAGTTGGGCAGGGATGACTTGACCAGACTTGTCACTTTGATGGGTCTTCCAATCAGATTTTTGGAAGATCCATGGGTAGTGTGTATCATGCAGACATATTTTTAGCCTGCCTATCGTAAGATTCCTAGGTCTACATCTAGGAATTACATACTAAAGATATATAAGTTAGAAAAACAAAAAATAATTAATAAATTTATGGCATATAGTGGAGTGGTGTCCGTGACGTCCGATACCGGACAAGTCACGATGAATCTTTTTATGTATGTCTCACCAGCCACTATGTAGATTCAAACTGGGCAATCAATAAAAAAATTTTAAGATTCTCTGAGATTCTTCATCCTCATAATGGCCCGATCATTTTTGAGTATATGATGAAAATCTTTAGGGAATAGAAAATTCAAAATAAAATTTTTAGTGTCACATTTGATAACGTATCTAATAATGGAGTAGTGATTAACATGTTTGTTAGGAATATTAGAGACGCACCATTAGGAGAGATCTTTCATGTCAGATGCGTGTGTCACGTGATTAACTTGATTGTTCAAGTGAGTATGAATGTGTGTTCCCCCGCGTTGGATAATATACGTAATACATTAAAATATATTCACACTTCTCGCAGACAACAAGAGTTTGGTAGTCTTTGTTTGTCTGCGAATCTTAAGAAGAAGAAATTATAATCGGATGTGAAACATTATTGGAATTACACGTACTTGATGTTAGAATCATGTGTTGGATACGAACACATGATATTCGACTACGTCAATAGTAAGAATGATGAACTTATTATTGACGATACTGACTGAGCTTCAGGAATTTCAATTATGAAATTCCTGAAGATTTTTTATGACACGACGAACATGTGTTCGTCGGTTTATACGCCCATCACTTGCATTGTATTTCGGTGCATATGCAACATTAGTAGCATGTTTAGGAAGTATCGATCTGACCCGACACTTAGTCATATGGTTGCAGAGATGGAAATCAAGTACTTGAAGTACTGATCTACCGTTCCTTCTTTTTATTGCCTCGCTGTGTGCATGGACCCTAGGGTTAAGGTGGAAGGGGTAGAAAATATCATGACTTACATTTCCTCGTGCATGAACCTGGAAGACCCACCTGAAGGGTTCATTCACTAGAAGTTGACTGACCTGTTCACATATTACGATACTAGGTATGGTGGTAGTGGTAGTGAGATTGTGATTACGGACATTGATACCTTATTCGGAGATGATGATTTTTTCATTCAGCTAGCGAGGGGAAAACGTAGGGGTGGACTATCACATAGGAGCGAGCTTTCTCGGTACTTAGATACCGATTACTGCTCAATCCTATCACATTCTAATATTAAGAATCTTGATTTATTACAATGGTGAAAATTATATGAGTCCACCTTTCTCGTGATATCTAGTATGACTCGGGATCTATTGACTCCTCCGGTGTCGAGCGTAGCATCGGAGTTTGCTTTTTCTGTTACAGTGAATATGATTTCAGATAGGAGATCGAGATTACGTCCCGATATTGTTGAGGCATTGGCTTGTTTGAATGATTGAGAGGATTCGAGATTTAGCATCCATGATCGTGCTGAAGCTGTGACTGGGACAGAGACTGCAGTCGTATCCACTACGATGGCGGAGGAGTTGATTGTCGATGATGATGATCCATATGATACTGATTATGATGTTGCGGCTGATGATGCTCATGATATGTCATTTGACGATTGATGATGATCTACTATTTTTTGATTTCGATGTTTTTTTTTGATTGTACGCTTTGTTTGTACGTTGTGTTGAAACTATAATTTGTTTGGTTCGGACATTCGGTTCAAATGACTGACTGGTCATTTTTCATTTAAGTTGCTTATGTTTTTTTTAATTTTTATTTTTATTAACAAAATGTATTGATTGATTTATTTTTTTATTTTAATTTTTCATTTAAAAATTTATAACTTTATTATATAATTATAATAAATTTTAAACTAATTTTATATTACATAAAAAAAAATTTAAACTTTGTTATTTTAATACATTTTAACATTTTTCATATTATAAATATATAATACTATACATTATCTAAAATTTTATATATATTTTAATAATTTATATAAATAAAAAAAATTAAAAAAAACATTTTTTTCTGGCCTGAACGGCCTGGCCTGGCCCCACGGGCATGTCACTGCACGGCACGACCTGCCATGCCTTTGGGCCGTGCTGGGCTCGGCTTTTTAAACCGTGCCTGGCCCGGCACGTAGGCATGCTCATGCTCAAAAAAAAGGGCCGGCCCGGCCCGGCCCGGCCCGGCCCGGGTTTATTTGACACCTCTGAGTCAAATCTAGTTTTGATAAAAAATAAATTTTTCTTTTTTTCTTGTAGTCTAGATTAGCTAGTACATCTATATGTTATCTTTGTGTTAATTAAAAATGATTTGGGAGATGAAAGACTTGATCACTCATGTTTTTATGTCTATTCTAGAAGAAAAGAACTTGCTTAGTTTGTTCAAAACTAAATTAGAAGATTTCACTTTCAATTCTTTAAACTTGTTTTATTTATTACTCGTTAGAAAAAAAGGTGGAGTTGTACCCTATATCATATATAATAAAATATATCATATTTATATCTTTTTTATTGATTGAATATTTTATTAGTATTTTTTGATAATATTAAGATATCAAATTTTTTTTCCTAAATGCTACATTCATTAGGAGAGTGCCAAAACATAATGAAAGAGATAACATCATTCGCTTTTTTGAAACTTAAATTATTATCTTGGTTTTTAGGAAAGTTTATTGTTGGTTGGAGAAGGATATTTGTTGTAAAGTCATGATGGTAAGGTTAATTACTTGATGTTGAGATTTGTTACGAAGGAATTCATTAAAAATTTTAAAGTTAATTATCATGATATTTTTTTATAGTGGTTATGATAATCTCAATTTGAATATTCATATATTGTATAGTTTCTCATAATATAATAATAATTTTTTTCATGATGATTCTAAGGATGTGATATACATAGAGCAATCATTTATTTTTCAAGCATAGTCAAAGTTTTCAAATCTAATTTGTAAGTTGTAGAAAGACTTATATGACATAACATAGTTACTGAGATTCTAGTTTATTAGATTTTTAATTATAATTATTTTTTTTAGTTTTCACATGTGTATGATGCATGATTTTGTATTTTATCAGAGGAGATCATATGATAGATTTATTTTGTTAATTATATATGCTTGATCTTTGTTGATGACTTGTGGTTATGATTGTACCATAACAGCACAACACATTTGAACTAGGCCGGGTCGTGGGTCGGGCATGGGCGGCTTGGCCAGTTTGGTAAGTTGTGCTTTAGTAGATATTTCTATTGATTTTGATAATGTAGTCAGTATAATTAGTTATATCTTTATTCTTTACTTTTGATGCGATAATTCATTTGACTTTACTACTTATAGGAGAATAATAAAAAAAAATTAACTAAATGATTTTGACTAGATAATATATGATATTTGTAGTTAGTATAATTAGTTATTTCTTAGATTTTTTTTGACAGGTTTATATTGACATAATTTTTCACATATTGAGGTATATGAAAAAGTTCATGACTAGAAATCTTTTTCAAGGATCATGAATATTTATAGTTAATAACGTATTCAGATTCGAGTTGGATATAGTATGCATCAAAGGAAGTATATGATAGAGTGCATACTTTTATCGTAGGTAACATTATTCTCAGAAAAATAAAACATAGATAATTATTTTAAGATCTGGTGCAAATATAAAATTCATAGCGATATTTATAGTTAGTTGTGAGATATTTTAGATATGATATTTGCTTGAAAAGATTGAGTATACATTATTTTCTCTCACTATCCTTTATTGTGATAATTAAATAGTAAAATATATAATTTATAATTCTGTGTTTTATGAGTGCGCGATCACACAGGTTGATTTCTTTTACCTAAGGAAGAAGATCTATAATGAGATTATTATTACATCATACATTTAGATATTTTCATGAAGTTTTTAAAGATGCATTAGCTTATATTTTTCTCATTCAAGTTTGATGTTGTGCACATGTATGTACCAACTTAATAAGTGAGATATGTTAATTTTCTTATGATTTAATTTTTTTGTATTTTTAATAAAATCACGTGATTTGTTGATTGTTTTTATTATGTTTGCCTATTATATAAGTATAGTCGATATATAGATAATGATATAAGTGTTATTTTATTATTATAATGTATTTATGTTAAATTTATTATATACATTTACTCAATTATGTGAATTTATATACTTAATTAGCAAGAATTTTGTGCTCAAGAAAAGATAATTTATAGGATAATTCAAGCCTTTATTGTTAGTAGTAGAGGCATAGGGGGTATGAGTGATTTTTGAAGTTATGTGACATGTTCCCATTGTGGGAAGAGAGGACAAATTGTAGAGGTGTCAAACGGGCCGGGCCGGCCCAGCCCAGCACGAGGCACGGCACGGTTCGGCCGTGCCTGGGCCGGCCCGGCACGATAAAAAAACGTGCCCGGGCCCGTGCCGGGCCCGGGCAAACAAACCACGTGCCGGGCCGTGCCCGGCACGGCTCGTGCCTTGGCACGGCACGCCGGCCCGCGTGCCTGCGTCGTGACTCGTGAGTCGCGACTCACGACTCACGGTCACGACTCACTGAGTCGTGACTCGTGACCCAACCGGGCCCCGCCCCCGGTAAAAAGACCGCGGGTCGGGTCCAAACAGACCCTCCCCCCGCCCCGCCTGCCCTGCCTTGCCGTGCGCCCGTGCTCGAGCGGGCCGGCACGGCACGGCACGGCCTTGCCGTGCCCACGGGCCGTGCCGTGCCCGAATTTAAAAAACCGTGCCGTGCCGGGCCCGGCACGGCACGAAAGCACGGCTGGGCACGTGAAAAACGGGCCATGCCGTGCTGGGCCGGCCCGTTTGACACCTCTAGACAAACTCATGCAACTTGTTGGTGATTACATACTAAGTTGAAGATAATATTATTTTAGATTACAATGATCATGAGGAAGACTATTCGACAGAGTTAAATCATCTCACATAGTTTGTTTGTTAACATTGTTTTGATCTTTAGAAATGAGTATTCATGTTTTTCTTTTGTGGAACTATAAAGTTTTTGGAGAGTTAGGCTCAAAAGTTTTCTCTTATATTATTTTTATTTTAGACACTTGAGAACTTGACTTAGAGTTGTCATTCATGTCATACTCACATATAATCTTTTTTCATTTTATTCTTTCATATTTTAGAGTCATTGATGATATGATAGTCAATGATGGCATCATTCAAGTTAATAATTAGAGTATATCAATGTTGATCCAATTATTCTTTCTCATATTATTTAAATTTATGAGTTTTTTAAAATTTTATTTGAGTTGGGTGTATTATTATAAAATAATAAAATTATAATATTATTTTTGTTTGATATTTTTTATAGGATCAACAAATTTAAAGGATTACTTTCTTGAAAACTAAGATTGTTGGATTATATATTATCTTTTTTTTTACTAAAAAAAATTTGAATACATGGTTAAAGTTAATCTTTTATTAATTTTCAAGTTAACTATCCTTCATTAATCAAATTAAAACTTTAGAGTCAAGAATGAAAATAGATTTTATTATTTTTTGTGTGATGTATCAATTAGAAAAATATACTAAAATCTAATATCTAACATGTTGAAAGAAAATTAATAATTTTTTTTCTTTCATATTCATATAAATGATTGAGAGCTTTTTATAATTATCACTCATAATGATTTTAGTTGTTTTGTAATATTTTTGATGATTATACTTGTTTAATGAGTGTATTATTTAAGAAAAGAAATTATATTTTAACAGTTTTGTATATATTCATAGATGATTAAAACTTAATATAATTTTAATATTCACATATAGTGAAGTGATAAAATTAAGTTTATTTTAAATGTGTTTTCTTCATATCTTAAAAAACATAGAATAATTTATTAGATTTTTTATGTTGAAATATTTTAAAATAGAATAACTGAAAGGAAAAATAAATATTTAATTAAAATGATCATGTTATTTCTCTTTTGTAGAAGTATTTCTTGATATTTTGGAGTTGTATTGCTTGGTATCAAGTTAATATTTTTTTAGCTTTTTTAATTATATATTTTTTTATTTCTTTAATCAAGGAAAATTATTGTATTGCTTGCCATCAATTGCTTATGAGTGCTACTTTTTTGTTCATGATATCTATAGGTGTCAAATGGGTCGGGTGGCATGGGCCCGACCCAAAGCCCTAATGTTGACTTCTCACAATATGCTAATCTTTCAATAATGATAATTTGGATATTCTAATTATTTTATAGTAGAAATCTTAAGAGTATTTATCTCAATATTTTCATTCTAAATTGCTTTGTTATTTTTATTTGTGTACTTTAAATTTTAATTTTATATATTTTCTTGATAGTTTTATGATTTTTATGTTTTTTCTCAGGGACTCTTGATTCATGATGATAATAAATTATGTTGGATGAAATTCTTACTATTACTGACAATCAAATTGAGTTTGTATATAGATATTTTGAAAAATTATTGTTTGATGCAAGTGAGATTCAAACAATTACAATTTTATTTCGTTCTTCACATGCTTAGATACATGTTAGAATTATTATTATTTGAAAATTTTTTCAGAGATAATAAATACAACACGTTTTGTTGATATGTTATTTAGACTCTAATTAGATTAGAGGCACACCACATGGTATTATACTTTTCAGGTGATATTCTTATTTTATGAAAAAGTAAGATATGATTTTTATTCTTTTCTCAGTGACTCTTAATTTATTTATATAATAATAAATTATTTTGGATGAAATTCTTACTATTACTGAGAATCAAATTGAGTTTGTATGTAAATATTTTGAAAAATTATTATTTGATGCAAGTGAGATTCAAACAAATATAATTTTACTTTTTTCTTCACATTCTTAGATATATGTTAGAAGTATTATTATTATAATTTTTTTTCAAAAATAATAAGTACAATATGTTTTGTTGATATGTTATCTAGACTCTAATTAGATTAGAGGCATACCACATGGTATTACACATTTGAGGTAATATTCTTATTTTTTGAAAAAGTAAATACTTTTATTTTTTGAAAAAGTAAGATATAAATAATTATTTCTAAATCAGATGTTAGTAAAATTTAAAGTCATGATTTTTGTTCTGTGTGAATTTCTATAGGTTGAACATGTGAATGGAGAAACTAGATTTTTATAATATTGATTATTTTATTTTATGATAATTATTAATGAGTTAACATGTTGTATTACATTCAATCTAATTTCTTGTGAGCAGATGAAATATTTAGAGAAATTATTTTCTTATTTGAAAGAAAATTCATAACAATCCTATCACTACATTTTATGTGCTGACTAAAGGAAAACTTGGCAATATCTTCATGTGGGTGTTGAGGAATCTAAGATTATTTATTTTCCTTCCAAATATAGTGTCAAAGGATTCTCATTTGCACATACTAACTTGAAGGAAATATTAAGCTATGTTATTTTTCTTTATATTACAATGAGTATCACTAGTTTATGAATGAGTGATCACATTTATATTATTATAGTTTATGTTCCCACTACAAATTGAGTTTGGTAGAAGGAGTTAATATAGTTCATAAAAATGCTTCAATATTATATCGTGTGTAATATTTCCATGAAAGAAATAATATTTTGTTATGATGACAAATATCTTGGTCTAAAGGAGATTGATCTCGGGTTTGAGATTTATCAGATGTATTTTCTGATTTTTAGGTGTAAGATTATTGAGATAATAAATTCTCTTAGATTCAACACAAAGTTGAATATTTCTTTATTGAGTGGCTTATAGACTCTGTGATAAAAATTTCTGATATATCTATCAATATATCTTTGAAATATTTTTAAATTCTAAATATCGATATATCAATTAAAACTGATATACTTATTCTTAATTGATGCTCATATAAAATATACACTAATATATCTTTGATATATCTGATATCCATAAAATTTAATTACCGACATTATCTCTAAATTACTGATATTTTAATCTTTGCTTATAATTGATATAACTTCTTTCCGAATGACAAATGAATTTCTTTAACCCATGATATTCTTTTCGAAGAATGTTCAATATTTATTGGCTCTCTCTTTTATGAACATTATTTTATCAACATTATTTTATTTCTCATTAGTTGTTAAGAGTTAATAATTGGTTTGACAGGCAACAAATCAGTTACATTAGAGAAGCACTAACACTAAACATGACCAAAACAGATCCATTGATTCAACTATGTAAAGCTGCTCATTAAACATGACAATTAAACTTTGAAAATTCATTGACAATGCAATCATATTAAGAAAGGAATCACAGTACTTTCTATTTTTGGAAACAAAGTCAAAATATTATTATCAATATCAAATTATTAATTATAAAAATATTTCTCACTTATTAAATGTTGCTTTGCATGTGTAATTTTAACTTTTATTGATCTTGTTTATAATTTATATCCACATAAGCTTTATGTATACATAGTTTATAAAATTATTAATCTTATTTTTTAATAGGGTCACCAATCCATTTAAGCAACTAGTTTCTTATGTGACATTCTGATATTTATATATCAAATTCACTGAAACCCAAACAGAACAAACTGAACTACTCCTCGTTAAGCACTATATTTCAATAGTTGGAGAGGGTTGCTATAGGATTTTTATCAAGCAAAGTTAGATTAAGATGTATGAATCCCCATGCTCATCTTGAATCTTACAATGAGTTACTTGTTTTACATAAATATAAGTAATTGGTGAGTTTCAGAAAAATTCAACTTTATTTTATGTGGGACTGGTGGTCCATTGTAAGTGGCTACTCTGGGATCCAAATATACATGCATGTTGTCCTTTCCCATGTGTGTCTGCTTGTAGGTGTGTTTATTTCTTTTGTTTTATTGCATAGATTTAGAAGAATGTTCAATATTTGTTGGCTTTCTCTTTCACCTACACTTTTTCTCTTTTCTTAATTTTACATGTGTGAGTCTATATATATATATATATATATATAATTTGTTGGTTGCAGTTATTAAGACAAGATGAGGCATCAAATGGCATGATAATGAAGCCTGGGCACCCTCGTGCTATTGTTTTATGCCCTACTAGAGAGCTATCGGAACAGGTTTTTAGCTTTATTTTGGTGCATGCAGAAGGCTTCTAGTTCTAGTTATTGCAGGGTAATTTGTTGCAATTGAGATATCCTGTGGTTTTTGTAGGTTCTACATGTGGCAAAATCAATATGTCATCATGCACGATTCAGGTCTACTTTGATCAGTGGAGGTGGGTTATTGAAACCTCAGAAACTTGCATTAAGTAGTGCAATCGACATGGTCATTGGGACCCCCGGCAGAGTTCTTCAACATATCAACGACAAGAATCTGGTTTATGGTGACATAAGACACGTGGTTAGTATCTGGTACACAATAAATTATTGCTTTGTCTCTCTGTTTTATTGTGCATAAGTTATGGTGGAATGAGATAGAATCATTTTGTCTATGACTGTGGAATCCTGTGATGAGATAATTTGCTGGCTTTTCAATATTAGTCTTCATTCTTAATTTCTATTAGATGCGATTGCACTAAAATTAATGCACTGATTCTCATTAAAACTTTGAAAACATTTAGGCGAGAATAATAATGTGATGAATAATCATATGAGAAATCCCTATATTGCATATATATAGTAGAGATC
Organism: Sapria himalayana; assembly: GCA_029783825.1. Taxonomy (NCBI): domain Eukaryota; kingdom Viridiplantae; phylum Streptophyta; class Magnoliopsida; order Malpighiales; family Rafflesiaceae; genus Sapria; species Sapria himalayana. The sequence continues at coordinate 883,273 of JAREIK010000357.1, read as the reverse complement.
ATACTTTGGTACGATGGTAAATACTTTCGTCTAATGGCAGTAGGGTTTGGATTCATGACTCATCAAATATCACTTTTTTGATTATCAAATGTAAGATTATTGAGATATTAACCTCTCACAGATCTCGTACTAAGCAAGAGTTTTGTCTGCTGGGTATAATTTTTATTCTTTATTTTTATTATTTTTTATCACTTGAAAAATGAAAACCCATTAATGAAATTTCTTTCTTTGTTTTTATATTTTATTTTTTTTTTCTAAAAATGAAACTTTAAAAAATAATTTAATTATTGTATCTATAGAAAATAAAATAAGAGAGAGATTATTTGTAGTATGAAAATGTGAATAGATCATGCTTATGTTCAAATTAAAAAATATTAGATAAACAATTTAATTGAAAATAAAAAAAAGTAGTCCGTTAAAAATTTGGATAAAGATAATGAGTTGAATTTATATAAAAATTATATTATTTGAAAAACTAAAATAGATTTATGCATTCTTAGTTATGTCAAGAATGTAGTTTGATAATTATGTCTTTTTCTATAAACACTTTTATTGCATTCTAAAATAGATAATTATTTTTTGAATTTCAAAAATTTGGTTCACTTTAAAAAAGTTGAATAAAAAAAAACAATAAGTAAAAACAAAAAGAAAAAAAAAATCTTACCTTTGAAAAGTATAAAATATAAAAATGAGAAGTGATGCCGAATGGACCCTTATTTAACAATAAGCCTATTTCTTCTATATAATGCAAAATGTGATCCTGTTGTCCCCCTTTATCACCCTCACTAGCTTTTCCTTTTATGTGTCCTATTTTATCTCATCTTGCTCCTCTCTAAGTTTTTTTAGCTTTCCTTGTTTGCGTTCCTTCTCTATTGTTATTGTTACTTAATTTTGAACTTGATCATCCAATATTTATTAACTTTTATCACACTTTATCATGTTAATTTTTTTAGTAGGTGTTGGATGAGGCAGACACTATGTTTGACCATGGCTTTGGCCCTGATATCCGCAAGTTTCTCGACCCTTTAAAAAATCGTGCATCAAAACCTGCTGGCCAAAAGTTTCAGATTGTTCTAGTGGCTGCAACAATGACAAAGGTATGTCTCTGGTACTGATATTTGCAAGGGATTTGACTCATTGTCTAAGAATAAAATAATTGATATAATATAATTATGGATACAGAGATCGTGATGGAAAGTGTCTTCATCCAAGGGTGATAGGTGTTGGTCTCTCTGGTTCAAGACTCATTTAATGTAACCTCTCTGTCTTTTGAGAGCGACTCTTAAATTTAAAACCTATTGTAGATCTCATGCTAAAGTGAGAGCCTTGTGTATTGTGTACATATAATAATCATATATACAATAGATATTGATGTTGTGCCTTGATGTGATAACAAGTATTTTTGTCCAAGTGTGACTTGTTGAGATATTTCTCTCATAGACCCCACGTGACAGAAGTTACAATTTTTGTACTATAACTTATTGGGTATGTTGGGATGCACGAGTGATTCAAAATTGACACTTGCTACATGCATTGCATTGATCCTTTGATATTGCTTATATTTCATTAACATTTCAAAGGACATTTAGTTTTCGATCATAATTATATACATAATGGAAAAATAAAGCATTCTAATAATAAGCTAATTTATATTCCATTCAATTATATTACATGGATGGATATGAGGTAGTATAAATAAGAGAAATATATCTATTATACTTTTTGTAATGGTGATTACCTATCTGTTCTATCAACCAAGTGCAAAATAAAAATATCAAAAATTGTGTTATTACAATTGATATTTTCTTTCAAGTTGATGTATGAATACAATAAAATCTCTCATTAAATACTCTTAAAGGAATAACATCTTTAAACATACACTAGCTTCCCAGTCTCAATCGTGGGCACATACTTATGGTGAATAAGTACATACAACTTGTTTTTGTTATTTTGTATAATTTTATTTTTATTAAGTCCTATATTTTGTAAATAAATATTATATAAATATTAATTACACAATATGAATCATTTGCATATTCAAATGTCATTAGAATTTATGTGGGATGCCTAATGGACATTGCTAACTTTAATTCTGATAAATAAAAGATTTTTTATTTTGTATCAAAAATAATATATATATATATATATAAATAAAAGAAAAAAAAAGATAAAAATAATTGGTGTATCTTTCATAAATAAAGATCTTTTTGACATGCAATATTAAATGTAAATAAATAAATAAATAAAAAGAAATAAAATTATAATATTTTTTTCATGTTGATGCATAAAAATCTAATATGTCTGATTGGGAGTATTAGTATGAGTTTGAGGTTTTCTTAATGTAAACTAATTTTTTGTAAGTATGTGATCTGTAGAAATATGTCTTATATCTTTTTTTTAATAAAATAGTTTTTAATCATTAGATGTTTTGTCTATTTGTGAAATATCATATTGAAATCTATGTCAAACTATTTGACATACAAAATAAAGAAAAATAAGGGATATGAGAAACTTGGGTTATTCAAGAAAATGTATGATACATGGCAACTAATAAGTTACAATACTTTTGACTATATATTTAGTCTTCTTATTAGGTCTGGTAACAAATATAGAAAGTCAAGTATTAACATTAGAGAGGGGGTGTACAGGTCGCAAATAAAGTGTGGCATGTGTCTGTGATCTTACAGATGCACTTGTGAGTGAGGAGTGCATTTGAACAAGGCAAAAGCATGTACGTGCATGCGTGATGAGCGTAACATCAACCCATTGTTCTCATTATAGTGGGATAACAATGCCAACCCACTGTTGGTGTTGCCATCAATGGGATGGCACGCACAATTGTGGTTCACTTGTGCAGTGGCGGTGTGTGCTGTGACTTGTACATAGCGAATGGTGCAATGTGAAAAGGCAGTGTGCAAGTGTTTGAAGTGTATTATTTTGGGTTGAATTGTGTAAGCTCAGTTTGATATTTAAATAAACAAATGATATCGAATCAGCATAGGATCACAAGTAATAACTGAATGGAGATTGAATTTATATACCTATTCATTATTTTCCACTTTGGTGATAATTTAATTTTTAGGCCAAATATATGCAAAATATTTGTTAAATGATTCACTTGGTAAAAAAATTTTTATTAATCAATTAAATGTATAATGATCTTGCTCTATACAAACAAAATAACTAGATTTGGATATCTTATATGTTGCATGTTTTCATTTAAAGAGTAAACAATACAAAATCAAAATGAAAATAACATAAATTGCAATGTAATTTTTTTTTTGAAGTTGATGAATAAATATCTAGAATATCAAACTTAGATGAAAATAATGTGAATCTGTAAATTTATTGGCTAGTTGATTTGTTATAGCAGCACAGACTCTAATAATAGAATAGTCTCCTTGGATATTCTTAATAAAAAATAAATAATTAATCTCTATGTATTTAATCTGCTCATGAAATAGCTAATATAAGGATATATGATTTGTTGCATAATTATCATAGTAGAGAGTAGTAGGAAAAGTAATTGTATAACTAATCTCTTCAAAAAGATATCTAATCCAAAATATATCATAATTGATTGTTGTTATTGTTCTAAAATCTATCTTTGTAATATATCTCAAGATTATTATTTATTTTTTATAGTTTTAGGAGATAATTATTTCTAAGAAAAATATAAAATCTTATAAAAGATATCATATCAGTGTAGTTTGGTGTTTAATTTGAATTTGAAAATCGGCATGTTGAAGATGCCTAGTGATCACTGAAAAAGATATTAGAGTTCAAAGTTTTTTTAACAAGCCTCAACATATGAAGAGTTATAATTAGGTGAATCTGTAAGAGAGAATTGAGGAAATGACTAATTATATTAATTGGATATATTATATTTGCTCTAATGATAATGAGCTAATAATTTTTTTTTCTCTTATATGTAGTTGAGTTAAGTAGGGAGCTCACATCAAATAAAAAATTAATATTTGACTCAATATGAGTGTTTACTGAAGCACAATTCAGAAGATCAATCTTTGTCAGAGTATCAATTACAAATTTCCTTCTATAGTAGTCAACTTTTATTCTTAGATAATATTTGAGTTTTGCAAGATCATTCATCTTAAACTATGTATGAATGAGTTGAATAATTCTCTATTTATTGTAATGAGCATGTTATCCACATGCACAATCAATAAAATAAACCAATCACCTGAATTATTCTGAAAAAAATAGAATAATTTGTAACATATCTATAGTAGTCAACTTTTATTCTTAGATAATATTTGAGTTTTGCAAGATCATTCATCTTAAACTATGTATGAATGAGTTGAATAATTCTCAATTTATTGTAATGAGGATGTTATCCACATGCACAATCAATAAAATAAACCAATCATCTAAATTATTCTGAAAAAATAAAGAGTAATTTGTAACATATTTGTAACATATCTATATAAAGTGAATTATTCTTAGATAATACTACCACATTGTTGAATGGGCTGTGTCGTGTCGGCACAGCTTGGTTTTTGGTGGCCCAATCGAGCCACCGTACCTTTCTTGGCATGGTATGATTCAATTTTGGCTAGCCCAGCATGGCCTGCCAGCTTGAGTCTGGCCTAATTCATGCTGGGTTGTGCTGGGCCGTGCCAAGTCGGGCTGGTTTGAGCCCAATTTTCCAGCTTAGAGCCTTAGCCTAGCCCTAGCATAGCTAGGTCCTAGAAGGATAGGACTTAATGTTTGAGTCCAAGACTGATTCGTATTTCGCACTCGATTCACCATCTCGGTCTCATAATTATGGATTATTTATTTAAATTTTTTTATAAATTTTATATTTTAAGTTAATATTTATGAGTTATAAGTATGAAATTACATTATATTATTTATTAAGTTTACATAAATTATAAAAAATATTAAAAAAATACATCAATTATTCATTCATTATTCAATTCAAAAATAAATAAAATAACACAAAGTTACAATATATAAATCATAATAATAATATAAAATAAACATCATAATTCTTAATCATAATAAAAATAATGCAGTAAGTTCAACTGTCTCAATGGCTTAATTTCAACACCAACTCGTATGAGTATGTAACTGATCATAATTGTATAAGTGTTTGATGATATCACTAGCAATGAGCTCAATTTTCTCAAAGTCTCACGAGTCATCATCTGTCAGCAATTATTTTGCTCTTGTTTTAGCATGATCTTGTTATCTCGATCATGGATATTTAATCTCAAATTCTCTCAATGCTTTATAAATGTTAGTGCCTATAAGTGTCAAATAGGCTGGGCGGACTTAGCAAAGATTGAAGCCCAGCATGGTTTAGCCGTTCTTGGCCCCACATTACTTGGTTTGAAATTGTGCCTTGGGCCAGGCCGAGCCACCCCTTGGCATGCTTATTATCATGCCTGGCCAGGCATTGCTTGTGTGCCTAGTTTGATGGCATGATAAATAGGTTCAAGGGCCCATAGCTAGATTTTTAAAAAATAAAGCTAGAAAAATTGAGTATGACTCGGCTCGAACCAGGTAAGAGCTGGGCCATCGGCCATTTCAGGCACGACATGTTCCATTTGATACTTTTAATAGTTCTTAATGATATTTGGCTACAGTCTTTATCTCTTATTTGAAATTATATTTACTGCAATAAAAAAAGTAGACTCTAATATTATGTTGAATACTGGAAGAATCAGTAGATCACGTGTCATCTTAGACATCACGAGAAAAGTAGACTCATATGATTTTTATTATTATAAAATATTAAAGTTTTTTTATTGGTATGTGATAGGATCGAGTAGTAATTGGTATCTAAGTACTATGACAGTTTGCTCCTATTTGATAGTCTATCCCTTTGTTTCTCATTTACTAACTAATTGGAGAAATTATTATTTTTGAATAAATTATCCATGTCTGTATTTAGAGCTTGATTATTACTATTATATTACATAATATTATAGTATGTAAATAACTTAGCTAATTTTTCATGAATGAATTGTTTAGGTTAGTGTTTCTGGTTCATGCATGAGGATATGTATGTCAAAATATTCTCTATCTCTTTCACTCTAATCTTAATGTTCATGTAGAGGTGTCAAATGGTCTGGCCCATTTTTTTTAGCACGAGCGTGCATTTGTGCCGTGCCCGGCCCGGTTTAAAAAAGCTGGGCCAGGCATGGTCCACAGGCACGGCATACCGTGTCGTGCCGGGCCGGCCTGGCCGTACGGGCCAGAAATTTTTTTTTTCAATTTTTTTTATTTTATTTATATAAATTATTAAAAAATATATAAAATTTTAGATAATGTATAATATTATATATTTATAATATGAAAAATGTTAAAATTTATTAAAATAATAAAGTTTAAAATTTTTTTTAATGTAATATAAAATTAGTTTAAAATTTATTAGAATTATATAATAAAGTTATAAATTTTTAAATGAAAAATTAAAACAAAAAAATAAATAAATTAATACATTTTGTTAATAAAAATTAAAAAAAATATAAGCAACTCAAATGAAAAATGACCAATCAGCCATTTGAAACTGAAGGTCCGAACCAAACAAATTACAGTTTCAACACAACGTACAAACAAAGCGTACAATCAATAAAAAAAATATCGAAATCAAAAAATAGTAGATCATCATCAATTTGCATATCATGAGCATCATCAGCCTCAACATCAAGATCAGTATCATATGGATCATCATCATTAGCAATCAACTTATCTGCCATCGCAGTGGATACGATTGCAGTCTCTGTCCCAGTCACAGCTCCCGCACGATCATGAATGCTAAACCTTGAATTCTCCCAATCCTTCAAACAAGCCAAGGACTCAACAATATCTGTACGTAATCTCGATCTCCTATCCGAAATCACGTTCACTGCAACAGAAAAAGCAGACTTCGATGCTACGCTCGACAGCGGAGGAGTCAGTAGATCCTGTGCCATCCTAGATAACACGGGAAAGGTGGACTCATATGATTTCTACCACTGTAATATATCAAGATTCTTAGTATCAGAATGTGATAGGATTGAGCAGTAATCGGTCTCTAAGTACCGAGAAAGCTCGCTTCTATCTGATGTTCACTCCTACGTTTCTCCCTCGCGAGCTGAATGGAAAAATCGTCATCTCCGAATAATGTATCAATGTCCGTAATCACAGTCTCACTACCACCACCACCATACCTAGTATCGTAGTATGTGAACAGGTCAGTCAACTTCTCGAGAATGAACCATTCAAGTAGCTATTCCAGGTTCATGCATGAGAAAATGTAAGTCAGGGTGTTTTCTACCCCTTCCACCTTAACCTTAGGGTCCATGCACGCAGCGAGACAATAAAGAGATGGAATGGTGGACCAGTACTTCAAGTACTTGGTTTCCATCTCTGTAACCATATGGCTAAGTGTCGGGCCAGCTCGATACTTCCTAAACATGCTACTAATGTTGCATTTGCACCAGAGTGTAATGCAAGTAGTGGGCGTATAAGCCGACGAATACATGTTTGTCGTGTCATAAAAAATCTTCAGGAATTTCATAATTGAAATTCCTGAAGCTCAGTCAGTATCGTCAATAATAAGTTCGTCACTCTTACTATTGACGTAGTCGAATATCACGTGTTCGTATCTAACATATGATTCTAACATCAAATACATGTAATTTCAATAATGTCTCACATCCGATTGTAATTTCTTCTTCTTAAGATTCGCAGACAAACAAAGACTATCAAACTCTTGTTGTCTGCGAGGAGTGTAAATATATTTTAGTGTATTACGTATATTATCCAACGTGGAGGAACACACCTTCATACACGCTTGAACAATCAGATTAATCACGTGACACATGTATCTGATATGAAAAATCTCTCCTAATGGTGCGTCTCTAATATTCCTAACAAATATGTTGATCGCTACTCCATTATTAGATGCGTTATCGAAGGTGTCACTAAAAATTTTATTTTGAATTTTATATTCCCTAAAGTTTTTCATCATACACTCAAAAATGGCCGGGCCATCATGAGGATGAAGAATCTCAGAGAATCCTAAAATTTTTTTATTGATTATCCAGTTTGAATCTACATAGTGGCTGGTGAGACATGCATAAGAAGATTCATCGTGGCTTGTCTAGATATTGGACGTCACGGACACCACTCCACTTTATGCCATAAATTCATTAATTATTTTTTGTTTTTCTAACTTATATATCCTTAGTATATCATTCCTAGATGTAGACCTAGGAATCCTACGATAAGTAGACTGAAAATATGTCTGCATGATGCGCACTACTCTTGGATCTTTCGAAAATCTGATCGGAAGACCTATTAATGTGATAAGTTTGGTCATGCCGTCCCTACCCAACTCGCTGGAGTATATGAAGGGAGTAAACTTTGAGACCGAACTCAATCCAGTCTCAAAAAATACAGTATCAAGTTGAGTTTGCCTAGAATCTAATGGTCCATATTTTTGGTGCATAATTCAGCATGCCTCTTAAGATGCCCAGTCCCAAACGAACTCTTACATGTTAAAAGTCTCATACAATATTTGCACTATGTCATTTCTTGTTCCTCACCCCTAATATTTTTTTGTTTTATTATATTAAAATGAGTCCAAACTACAAAAGTCCTCATAATTTTTTGTTTTTTTGAAGTTTGGGTTGAGATGATTGAAGAAACCAAAATTTCAGCAGCCTCAGACATCTGTGTAATATTTTAATTTTCTAAATTTAAATATGTTTCAATTGTATTTGTCATTTTTTATGATTTTTGTTTTTAAGAATACTTTAATAGAGACTAGAAGACTGATTTTAATTTTTTCTAATTTCGGTCTAAAGAGAGAAACTAGAGAGAGAAACTAGAGAGAGAAACTAGAGAGAGAGTTAAAAAAACATAAAATAAATTACCCGGTAAAAGCAGTGAGGTTGGTCACGTGCACGGTGCACCACAGTCAAGCTTTAATATTCAAAACTCAAGTTGAGATTTCTGAAAATTCAAGCCGAAATCCCGAGTCCCGAGAGAGAGAAGCAAGATTTTTGAGAGAGAAATTGAACGATTTGAGGGAATTTATGTTTATGAAAAATATAAATGTTAAAGAGATGGGGTGAAATTTATAGATTAATGATAATTTTTTAAAGAAAAATAATTTTTTTTGAATTTTTTTTAATTTTTTAGGGGGCAGAATCATGAGGGCCGTTGGATTCTGCCCCCTAGCCATTGGAGGCGAGATCCAACGGCTGAAAATTTAATTTTTTATTATTTTTTTTCCTCGTTAAGGGGGGGGGTTTGGGTTGGTTCGGGCCTCGTGGGAGTGGGACCGCGGGTCGGGTCCAATCAGACCCGACCCGCGGTCATTTTTGTGGGAGGGGCGTGGCATGGGGTGATTGTGGGGTCGGGCTCAGGGGACAGCAGGCACGGGATGAACCCGTGCCGGTGTGCCGTGCCATGGGCCGAACCGTGCCGGGTCAGGCACGGCATGTCACGGGCCAGGCACCGCATGGCATGGTTCGTACCTAACCCGGCCACGGCCGATCGTGCCAGCCCGGCCCGGCCCGGTTGACACATCTAGGTTCATGTAGGTAGCTAGATAATAATGTGATAGAATGATGGAATAGTATTTTAAGTATTTAGTTCCATCTCAAGAGTCAATTTATTAAAATATTGAATCATCTCTAAACTTACTAAATATGCTACTTATATTATATATGTACTCGAGTACAATGTAAATCATGAGTATAAATTGACTAACACATATTTGTCGTATCATAAAAAATTTTCAGGAATTTCATAAATAAATTTCTTATATCATAGTCAGTGTCATTAGTAAAAATTTAGTCATTCTTTCTATTGATATATTTGGATATCACGTGTTCTTATTAAACACATGACTCTAACATCATGTATGTGTAATTCTAATGGTGTCTCACATCAATTTAAAATTTTTTTTTTAGACCCGCAAATAAATATAGACTACTTAATTCCTATTATTTCTTAGGTATCCTAAAGATATTTTAATGAGTTATGTATTTTTTCTTAAGTGAGGGAAATAATTTTCATCCACACTTATACTATCAGGTTAATGATGTGTCACATGCATCTAATGTAAAAAATTTCTTCTAATAGCCTGTCTTTAATGGTCCTAACAAACGTGTTAATGGCTACTCTATTGTTAGATGTGTTATCGAATATGATACTATATATATTATTTTGAATATTATATTTTTTAAAGTTTTTTATCATTTACTCATATATGATCGGATTATTATGAGGATAAAAAATCTTTAAAAATCCTAATATTTTTTTTATTTAGTGTCCATTTAAAATCAATATAGTGGACAGTGAGGCATGCATAAGATACATCATCGTGATTAATTTAGATATCGAATATTAAAGACATCACTTTATTATATTTCCTGAATTTATTAGTTGTTATTTATTTTTCTATTTTATAGTATATTAGTAGAAGAATGAGTTATGAGATCAGTAATGCTAGTGCATTGTACATGAAAAATAAGAAGTGTCTTATTCTACCTCGTAGAAGAGTTTTATGTACTAATCTCTAGTATCATAGTGGATGAATACTGTGAGAATTTTTGAATGACTTATAATTAGCATGTCTTTCTCAATACTATGTAATACTTTTAATCTCTTTTCACTACGTAATTATTAATACATTTATTTAGTATCTTATTTCTTCCTATAATATGTGTATGATTGGAAGAATTTCTTTTATCTACTTGTCGATGCTATTTCAATATTTCAAAGATTCTCACATACAAATGCTTTGATACCAATAATATGTTGGTGTTAGTCACAGAAACATTTCTACAAATTATATCCTCTTTTTTTTCTTATTTTTTTTGTGTGCATGCTATGCATAGTGTGAGCTTATTATGCACATTGTGTTGTGAGTGCACCTAGGGTATGACATGCCTAGGTGGTGTAGTTTGTTGTACAATCTATGTATTCTGAAATATTCTCTGAAAATTAGGATGTGAAGTCTACAAAAATTTAGATATCTGGTTATTGTAGAAGAATTAAGTTCTCTCTCTCTACAAAAATTTAGATTTAGTATCTTAACTTTCAGGAACATATGTTGTTAATTTTTGTAGGCGACTATGTGCTCATCAAGAATGCGAACCTCGATGGTAAAGTTGATAACTTGAATGCGAAATTTACTGCAAGTGTATTTATTCATATTTTGAGATTTGAATAAGATATCCCTTCTTCAATGTTTATGATAGTTTCATTTGAGATTTGAATAAGTTGATAACTTCTCATAAATAGATGATATATTATTTTATCCTGAAAAATATATTATTTTACAATGATCTTGATGAAAAGGTATTTATAAAGTAAGTTTTTATTTTTTCAGCTTAAATAGAATTTTTAGATCTAGTTTGCAAATTACAAGAGACCTCATACAGACTAATGTAATTATCAAGAATTTAATTTGTGAGATTTTTAGTCATATTTATTTTTATTCATTTACATAAATTTGTTTCGGAGTATTTCTTATTTTATTAAAGGAATTCAAATAACATGCTTATCTTGTTTGTTGTATGTGTGGATGCTATTTTTATTACAAGAAATGACGAATTACGTATTATCCAATTCAATGAGTTATCTAATTTGTAGTTTCAGATGAATACTTTTGGGAAGATTATAATATTTTTTTAGGATTAATATGACTAATGACAATAAATTTATTGGCTCAGTGTAGATATGCCTTGGATGCTCTCAAAGAGATTGATATTTTGAGATGTGTTCTTGCGGATACTCTTATTGACTCAGTTGTAAATTTTTTATATGATATAGATTTTTCTATTGATTCAACTAAAAATATAAGAATTATATACCTCAGCATAGTTAGTTTTTTTTCTAGATTTTTTATGATATATTTATTTTAAAATTATTATTTGACATACTTAGATATGTGAATAAATATTCTATACTTAGTATCTAGTTGAGTATCAAGTTATGCGTGTAAGAGATCTTACTTATTACTGTATTTTTCTTGAAGATAATTTTATTTTTTAGAAAAGTAATATATAATTGATAGTTTCGAGTTCCTGTGCAAAGGCAAAGCACACAATAATAATTATAATTATCTATAAGATTCTTTGAAATAAATTTCTACTTCAGAATATTAGATTGTTAGTCTTTTTTTACTATTGCTCTCTATCATAATAATCAAGTAGTGTGATATATAATATCAAATTCAATATCTCACGAGTAGATGAAATATATAGAGATGAATAATTTTTTTCTCATAGTTGAAAAGAAGATTTATGATAAGATTTCTATCATAATTTATCTCTTTACCACAAATCAATTGGCTGATATATTTATAAAAATGTTGAGAAATTTTTAATTTTTTTTTTTTAAAATTTAATTTTCTAGATTTTTATGTGCTAATTTGAGAGGAGTATCTATTAGATGATACCTCTTGCATAATTCCTTGTAAAAAATTGATGAGAGTTGCTAATTTGATATAACATATCCTTCCAGACTCTATAGAGAATATTGGTTATTAGTGGGAGTGATCTTGTTCATGACGAGAGGTGTCAAATTGGGTGGGTTGGGTTGGCACTTGGCAAGTGGGAACTCTAGCCATGGGTAGGTCCGCCTCATCCCGTGGGTTGGACTTGCCCTCCCACATTTTTTTGTCATATTTATTGTGAATAGCTTTAATTCGTATTATAGCTTATGTGTATGGTATTTTTGGTGATTTTATAAATATTATCATTAGATTTGGCAACATTAAATAAAAAAATGGAAAATAATGATAAATTACCTTTGAGATGGAGCTATGCCAACAATGGGAAAGTTAGATATATAACACACACTTCTAAGAGCGTAAGTAATGTGTTTAAGTTGTTCTGCAGGCAGTTCAGAAACTAGTTGACGAGGAGTTTCAAGGGATACTGCATTTACGCACATCGTCTCTACATAAAAAGATAGCTTCTTGTGGCCACAATTTTACAAAGCTTTCAGGCTCAGAAGACAAGCTCGATGCTTTGTTACAGGTTGTTTGGTCTTTCATCTTGTTCTTTTAACTACAAATTTCATTATCTTTACAACAAGTTATGTAATTAATTTTTGGTAATGTGAAAATGGTAGGTTCTCGAGCCTAGTTTAACAAAGGGTGACAGGGTGATGGTGTTTTGCAATACTTTAAATTCCAGTCGCGCAGTTGATCACTTCCTCTCAGAAAACCATATCTCCACTGTCAACTACCATGGCGAGGTACCTGCAAAACAGAGGTGAGACCTTTTAATTGCTACATCCTGCCTACTTGATGTCATTTTGTTAAATTATTCTTAAGGAACAAACTAGTCTTCAACTGCATCTATCCATTGAAATGGTAGTAGTTTTAGATTATGTTCTGAACAAAATTTATGCTAACCAATTTGTTCAGTGGTTTTATGGTGGATACTAATGTACAATGCTAATTTTTCGTGTTGTTGAAATACTTACAATATATGTGTATGTATGTATGTATCTATCTTAGTGTATGTCTACACACATACTTGTGTGTACGAGTGTGTGTTTGTGTGTGTGTGCTACTTTATTAATCCACATTGTCTTAATGAGATGGAAGACAAATGAATAAGGTGATTTGGCAAACTCATATGGGATAGAATATTTGAGATTCTTATTAAATTATATATTGAGAGATAATATATTTACTTGTTGTCATTGAAGATTATTGTGAATGGCTGATTAGGGTTTTAGCCTTTGGTGCAATTTGGGAAGGGAGAGAAGAGATAGAGGAGATAAAATGAGAAGATAATAGTTGAATTTTATTAAATTATAAATTATTTTTGAAAATGTAATAATCACTATATATATGATTTGGACTTACATATTAGGTGAACATTGAAAAAAATAAAAATAAAAAACAACAAATAAACTAAACCAAATTTTAATGTTTACATTCCGACTGATGTATACATGTTATAAATACATAACTTCGAAGAGAGGAATATGAGTTTCTGATAGTTTTTATAAAGATATTTATAATTTCTTGATGGCAAATACGTACTTAGTGACTATCAAATTATTATGGATATTCTCATAGTCACATGTGAAATAGTAATCAATTTTAATATGTTTTATATGCTCATTGAATACTGAGTTTTTTTTTTTTCAAGGAATATTGGGTAGGCTATAATATGCCAAATGTCTTGGCAATCATAATATACCAAATTCATTAGTCACTGAACTGGTATGCAAAGATCTTCTAAAAAATAACTTATCTACTGGAGTTTATGAGTAATCGATATTATAATTTGTATGTTGTCTTTGTATTAGATTTAGAAATAATAGTTTATAACTTAATTTTCTAAAAGATAAGTTTATCTCTAAGAAAAGCATAACTCTGTAGTATAAGTAGATCTCATCTTAGTGATCATTGAAGCTCAATTGGATCTAGAATGTACCTCTATATAATTATGTTCATAATCTTTGAAAGAAAATCAAATCATAGAGTTTTTTCATAGGCTTGAAAACTTTGAGAATTGTGTACACATGAGGCTATTAGGAAGAATCTAAAAATTAATTAATTATACGAATATTATATGTAATATCTAATATGATTATTATTAGTTAGCTCAATTTTCATATGATTCTTTTACATATAGTATAATCAATTGGAAATTTGATTCCTCTACACAATTCTATACTTGTATCAAGTAGAGAGTTCATATGTATGTATTTTTCATACTAAGATTAGAAAATATATCATAAGTATTGTTATCAAAATTGTACGATTTACGATTTGATTCATGATTCAGGAGGTAAACGATCTTATTTTTTTAAAGAATCAAAAATATGAATGAATCGAAGACTGAATTGCTGAATCATGAATTAATTCACATGATTCGATTTAATATCTATTATTAAGGGACAAATATCCTCAAAAAGTTCTAAAAATAAAATCTAAAATACCAAAAAAAAAAAATTTACAAATTGTAGGAATTAATAAACGTATAAAAAAGTAACTTCAACATTTAGTATTATTAAATTAACATGAAAAAACTATAAACTATCAAAAAAGTCAAAAAAATAAAAACTAAGATGCCAAAAATAAAACTATCAATTATAATAAATATGAATTAAATAATATGAAAAAAAGTTACAAAAAATTTAATTCACGATTTGATTTATTTTTTAATTTTCGATTCATTAATTAACCATTTTTATTCTTGATTTGAATTTCGATTTAACAACTATGATCCTAAGTATATCTCATTTTAGACAAAAAAATCATACTAAATGAGTATGATTGATGCTCATGTGCATGTTGATGCTAACCCCATGTTGACAACATTGTAAAACTCTCACTATACATGTACTACAACACACTTATTGGTAGTCACATGTACACTCACAAATCTTTTCTACTACACATTGATGCTCACCCTGTATCAACATCATTGTCACACACCAATGCATACAATAGCAAACTAAGTAATTGATTGAGATATCTCATATATTGAGTGATCAAACACATCTATAATTATATTGTGGATACAAAACAAGTATTATTCAAATGGAATTAAAAGAAATACTAGGAGTTTTACTTTTATTGTGTGTGACATTTTTCATACAAATCTTGGGCACAAGTTCCCACAAAAATTCATTTGAATATTACCCAACCCTTGTGCACAACTTGGGCACAAGTACCAAAAAAAATTTTCATAAAATTTATTATCTCTTGGGCATGCTTTAGTTAAAAAAAAACAATTATCTAGTTGTTTCTGGACAGCTAGACTGTGGTGGTAGGCAAGATGCCCCTCACCCTTGGGCACAACTTGCTTGTATCATCCAAAAGGAATACCCAAGGCGCATATCATTATGGAAGATCTTCATTTAGGGATAGGTGAAGTGCCTAAGACCAACCTTTCATTGTGCATGTTCCTGACGCACCTTAGACAAACCTTCTAAATTCTTAACTCACCATTTTTTGTGCAAAATTACAATAATTCTGTTCCATCATATTCTATGACTTACTAGGGAATTGATGTAATTTGTATATTCTTTTCATTTTATTGAAATTTGTGTAAGATTCAGATCGATAATTGTCGAGCTTGTAGATGCTGGGAATACAATTGAAATTTCACATTAGCTAGAAATGAGAAAAATTGAACATATAAAGATAGACTCACTTTTATTATATGTAACTCATGACATGACAATCAAATTTAATTTGTAGATTATGAAATTTATTGTATGGCCTGAAGTAGTTCTTTAGAGTTAGGTTTGCATATTTATATTATGTGTTACTTTTTTTTTTATCGAATGAGTTTAAATTGCAAATGTATCTTATTGATTGTATATTTGAATGATATTATTAATGTGTGAGATATTGAGTTAGAAATTATTCAGCTCAAAAATTATTTTATTGGAATAAAGATGTCCTATGACATGAGATATATTATATGGTTACATAGGAGATGTGTAGTTGATATTCTAATGGAAATTGGATTTTTAAATTATGTTCTAGTAGATTTTCTTGTTGAGTCAAATATTTATTTATTAATTCATATGAGCTCTCTAGTTGACTCTATTATGTATAGGAAAGTCATACAGAAGATTAACTATTTAATTATTTCTAAAATTTGATATAACTTAGTCATTATAGTTACTAATTTTGTTTTTTTTCATGACATGTTTACCTAGATGTTGTTCTACTCATATTTGGTCATCATTTGACATTAAGAAGAGATTTATTATGAAGTAATATATTTTTCTTGGACTTAATTTTATTTTTTAGAAAAAATAAGAGACAAATGATGTGATCATATTTCTAGGGGAACATTTTTTGATTATATACTATCTTCATTCTGAAATGATAGTCCGATGTCGCGTAAGAATTTATTTTAAAATGATAGTCTGATATGATAAAGTAAAGTTTAATTCATTGTAAAGTCAGTTTTGTTGCATTGATGGTTTCTTGGTTACAATTAACAGTCACAGGAAAGCTTGTCGATACAGTTTAATTCATTGTAAAGTCAGTTTTGACTATGCACTTCTGAAATATAAAAAAGACACTATTGAGCTTCTCTAAAGGATATTGCCGGAAAAAATTTTTTACTGCATCAATGAGCTCATTGATGTCCTTAGTTGCCTACTGATACTGAAGGGACCATCATTAAAGAAACTAAGATCTAGTTATTTATCATTGAAGTTAACTATTTACATTTAATTTAATTGGTTTTGAGATATAGTTAGTGGATCCCGTACTTAACATAATATGGTCAAATTATACATCAATTGAAAGATCTGAAAAAGATCTTTGCAAAAAATACAATAACGAGATATTTCTGCTATTTAACTTTTTATTTTTAAAAAAGTACATGAATCAGACTATCATTTTTGAACGAATTAAGTATTAGATTAGACAACTTTTTGAGGGGATCGGATATTCAATTCTCATCTTTTACTTCTATAATAGTCAGATAATTAGATATATAATTTCTTAATTTGGTATTTTATAAGTGGATATGATCATTATTTTTATTATTAGTAAAAAGATATGGATGTGATTATTATTTTAGGTGTTATATTTATGAATATCTTGAAGAGGTACTAGTTTATTTTTTTTTTCATTAAATATGATAGCTTGAATATTTATGTATCAACTTGATAGTGGGTATTATAGTTTTTTGTTGTTGCATTCACCTTGTGATAGCATCCACCTTGTGATATGCTCCTATTAGTTTCTATTTTTATTTATAGAATTAGGTTTCATTATATTGAATAAGAGTTGTTTCATTATTATTGATAAAACTCTTAGTATTTCTCATTATATATGTCATTCAAACTTGTATTTAAGGGAAATAATATTTATTTTATTTTAACAAGATTTTGAATGTAGATGTTTTGTGCAAGATATATTTCTGTCCGTGAGAATATAATATTTAAAATTATAATGTGTTGGTTTGTATTTTTATTCTTATACTCAAAAAACATAAAATTATTACTCTCCTATAATGTATAGTCTTGGGAGAATAAACTCCAATATAATACCTTTTCCCCTCTTAATTTTGAGGCAATTAGTTTTCATTGTAATGTGTTTTGTGCATAATTATTAAATCAAAATTCGAATCGAGAATTGAGAATCATATCAAAATGAACTGTGAATTGAATTTTTTGTGTTTTTTTTTTCACTTTAATTAATTCCTATTTTTTATAATTGGTAATTTTTTTTTTTGTATTTTAATTTTTTTTTTGTGAATTTTTGAGGATCTTGGTCTCTTGAGAATTAGTATAAAATTGATTCATGTTAATTGATTCGTGATTCAGAAATTCAGTCTTTGATTAATGCATATGTTTGATTCTTTTAAAGAATTAGATTGTTTGCCCCATTAATCATAAATTGAATCGTGTGCCATACAATTCTGATAACATTGATTTTATACATCATCTTTATATTTCCATT
Organism: Sapria himalayana; assembly: GCA_029783825.1. Classification (NCBI taxonomy): domain Eukaryota; kingdom Viridiplantae; phylum Streptophyta; class Magnoliopsida; order Malpighiales; family Rafflesiaceae; genus Sapria; species Sapria himalayana. Next base: position 864,843 of record JAREIK010000357.1, on the reverse strand, counting down.
GACTCTTGAAGTTATATTCACTATACTAGGAAAAATGAAAGAAATTTTAATTAAAACATTATATCCTCTAATAATTTATCAAATTTCGAATATGAGGAGCTAGGCATGCCTAATGTTAGAGTTCTTGTAGATAGCATGCTAAATACTATCTTGCCTAATTGTGACTCTCTAGCAATAATTTAGCAGTGCTTACTGCTTTGTTTGACAAATATTGTTCTATAGTTATTTTTCTCTTTCATTTATTATTTTATTTTTTACTTTATAGTTGTAGCATATTCTCGTCACTTTTTGGGGTATTTTGTTATTCAAGATAATGTCAAATTGTATGGTATCATAGAAATGTTTTTCACTCTAGTTAGGCTTTAAAATTAATATTTTATCTTTAAAAGTCTATTATTAGATATGATGTGTGCTTACACGAAATGAGAACAATTTGGCTAGAATTTACACGTAGATATGTAGGGTGGATTACTAGTATGTTTATGCTATGGTGGAAGAGAGTTTTAGTCAGAATCATGTTTTACCAATATAATAAGGAAAAAGATCATATCCAATGCATAAGACTTTCATCTAATGTTGGGTATGAAATAAGTTAGTATTTCAATAATCTTGCCTCTTAAAATTGATCACACTTGGACGAATATGCTTGTCATCATATTAATACATGATTTCTTTGTCAATATAAAGAATGAGATCAAGATCATAGGCAATGTACAAAACTCTCACTTTATCATGAGGTCTAGGAGAAGCCAATATATTGAAATAGGTTAGCAATATATTGGTAAGTCTACAAAACTCTAACATATACATATAATACAAGAACTTCACAAGTGATCGGTCATCATAACACTATTTCAACCAATTATATTTAATTTTATAGTTCTTATGAGATCTGATGAGCCAATATAATAAATAATTTTCTAAATCATGCATGCCCTTGGATAATCATTGAATTTACATTTTGATCTTTAGATTTGATAATCATTGAATAGTGCTAGCAGTTAACACATAGCGAATAAATAAAGTGGGCTAGCACTCAGCAGCAGATTTTTCCATATAAAATTACGGGCTGAGATGTGATATATAAGCAAGTGTGTGAGTGATACAGAATTACTTTTTCTGATAAATGTAGGGTTGAGAACTTGAAAAAGTTTAAAAGTGACGATGGAGATTGCCCTACATTAGTCTGTACAGACTTGGCTGCTCGGGGACTTCATTTGGATGTTGATCATGTGATCAATTTTGACTTCCCAATGAACTCTGTAAGTAGCACTTGCTTGCCTTTTCTTGTTTCTACTTTGTTCTTATCTCTTTGAATCTTTGTGTTTCTCCTAAGCACATTTTATTTTTGGGATCGCTTATTGCACTCATAAATTCCCCCTATCTACATTGGTCAATTAGAGAATTAATATGTTAAATTACTTAATTAAAAATTAAATATTTTGTTTATAATTTTTATTTTTAATCAAGGTGGTCAATTAAATTAAACTTTTAAGATGGATTATACACACACACACACACACACACATATATATATATATATGTATGTATGTATGTATGTAGGATGATCAATTTTAAAATGATGTGTTTTGGTGCAATGATTAGTGTTATGGGCCTACTGATTCACGCAAAAGTTTGTGAGATCCAGCTTGCCTTGCTACATTTCTTATCTCTTTGATGACTAGTTTTATTCTATCTCGGGTTCATCAGAAGAGTGACTTCAATTATTGATTAATTTGTGTATGATAGGCTAATATCCTTCTTTATAATGAAGTTTTAGACTAATGATAAGCTCCCCAAACCTAATAGGATCGGCATGCTCAACTCTGAAAAAGTTTTCCCTTCTATCTACTTGTAATCTCATGTTGAAGCACTCTCACATATTTCTACTCAAATGTGTCGGCATGCTTGATATTAAATAAAGCCTTCAATTACGATCATAAGCGTGCATAATAAGTCTGTGACAACTATTTTTGTTCAAGAGAGATATACTGTAAGTTTGAGATTCAACAAATTAGAAGGACCCAACCGCCCATTATTTAGGCCCACCCAGTCCACCTATGCCCTAGGTGTGTCTGACAGGGCATGGTTTTTAGCACGAGCTGTGTCGTGCCGAAAATACTCACTCATATCTCATTATTCTTATCTTTAAAAATTAAAGAGATTACATCTGATGAGCCTTGAGCATGAGTCATATTGCCCTTAAATTGAAAATATTTGTCATTGTATAAAATCAAGATCTCCAATATATGATATGTGATAATAATGATTTCATCATAAATAACACAAGTTCTTGTCATGAGATCCATTAAGAAAAGAAAATTACTTTCTCATAATCGTCATGTATATGTTTGATTGAGAAATAATATAATCCTTGTTCTTCGTTCTTTGGGATCATAGATTGACTACCTTCATCGCACTGGAAGAACTGCTCGGATGGGCGCAAAAGGTAATCACATTGAATTATACACTTAATTCTTTATGCCTATTTTGATTCATTTGAAGAGATGAATTGCAAAATCATTTTACATAAGAGATGAACTTGTGAAAATTTTAAAGCTAAGAGAAGAATTGCAAAAAAAAAAAAAAAAAAAAAAAATTTGCATAAAAAATTTCACTTAACTCATGTACTCTTTGTTGATCCATGGAAGTCTTCATGAACCTTGTGAAGTTTTGAATTGCAAAGTAGGTTTATGAGAAATTTCACTAGACTTATGAATTTACGATTCTGTGTTCATCTTATTTTGCAAAGATAAATTGAAAATTTTTCATGAAATTCACAGAAATTATGCTGAATCTCTGATTTTTCATGTTTATCTTGACTCGAGCAAATAGTTGAATCACAAAATTTCCATGATATCTTGTTTCTAGCAGAGAGATAAATTGAAACAATTTTCATAAAGTTTTTCAGAAAAACTTTATGATTCTTTGTTTCTTATTCATGCAAAGAGATGAATTGCAAAATATTGATGTTTAACGTATAAATTATTGATTCTTAATGTTTATCTTGTTTCATGCAATTGTTTGCTGAAGTTGAAGTGATTTGGAAGGCCAGTCAATTTTTTTTTTTTTTTTGTACAGGGAAAGTTACCAGCTTGGTTGCTAAAAAGGACGTGTTGTTGGCCACCCGAATTGAGCAAACAATACAGATGAGAGAAAGCTTGGAGTCCATAAATGTCACTCACATTAAAAAAGTTGCTGCAAGAACCAGAACAGATAATCACAATTCAAAGAGAGCAAAAAGTGTAAAAACTTATAAAAAAATGAAGAAATCTGAGGCTTCTGTAGCCAGGATGAAGAAAAAAGCACCTGTTTGGGCACGTTCTAAGAGAGGCGTTCGTGTTCATTGTGCGATGGCAAGGAAGACAACTGGTAGTGGAAAACAAAGTAAAAAATTGCGAGTGTAGCAGAAGATAATAGGTAGTGTTGTTTTAAAGTCTATTTGGTGAAGAACTTTCATCGAACAGTTGGAAGGCCTGAGAAAATTGTGACGTTATTTGAAAGTCAAATCAATGAGAGTTTTATTTTGTTCAGATTTTCTTCAATTTTGGAAAAATTCTACCACTATTAATGCTGCCAGTGCCATGCCATTTCTCCTGTAGCTGGAAAAGAGCAACAGGATTAATGAATCGCACGCTTTCCATTTCGCTGTGCAAGATCGTTTCCGCGAAGCTATTTCCGCTTCGTGTCGGAGAAAATCATGCATTTACCTTGCAAAATCTTCGTCAGATTCCTCTTCTCAAATTTGCGTCCGGTTGTGCGATCGTCAGCGCTCCGTCGCAGTCGATCTGTCAAAAATGGATACACAGTACCGAATCAGGAAGCAAGACGATTCGTCTGTCCGACCTAAACTGTGAAATTGACACGCTTAATCGCAAGTTTGCCGAGGCGAGACAGGAGATAGAGATGGCTATGGATTCGAAGGATACCCTGTATTTTGACGAGGAGGCGGATTCTGCTAGGTCTTTAGCTAAAGAAGTGTTGGACATGTTCGAGCTGTTACTCGAAAAGGTTGCAGACGATGATGAGGCTTCTCTGAGGAAATCAATGGGACTCAAGATGGAGCAGCTGAAAGGTGAGATTAAACAACTAGATGATCCATAAGCGGCTTGATTTTGGATCTGAGGTTGATTTTTCCAGAATTATGTTTCAAACGTGGTTTAGGTTTCATGTTTCCTGCTTGGTGTTTCATGATCAGAGTTTGAAACGAGATTTTATGATATTAAATCTGTAATCTCAGGTTGAAGAAAAAGAAAACCATGCGTCCCTCTAAGATACGCGATTTCATGTGTTTGATTGTTCTTTCTATTTTCTAATGACTTCAAGTTCATCCCTACACTTTTTTTTGCAATTCAACCATTTAACAAGATGAACAAGAAGAATCAATTAGTCTTAAATTTCATCAAAGTCTTGATGCTTTTTTTTTTCCAATTCATCTTCTACTCTTTGTTACAAAAAATAGATAAGCTAATTTTTTTTACATGAAAACCTAAAAAGATTAATAATATGGGTCTCAAAATCAACTACAAAACTAAACAAAATAAAAAAGTGAGCACCAAAATCCACTTTCAAAAAATCTTGAATTTTTCCATCTCATCTAAAAAAAATGCATTTCAAAAGTTTGATGCAATGTTTAGTTCAAGAGATTTCTCCATTTCACCACATGTTAAGTATGAGAAGGCTACCTCTCTCATAATGAGCTTAGCTGGTTGGGACTCTTGGCAATGTCCAGGAAGTCACAAGTTCAAGTCTTAAAGGTGGGAGCTACTAGGGATATTTCTTACATGCTCGGTTCTCGGGGGCCCAAGGGGATGTAGGGGTCCACGTAAGTGAGCCCTGAAGCTCTTGGTTTCCACGTAAGTATGAGAAGACTTCTTCACATCACCATATGTCAAGACTCAAACTCATCGTCTCTAGTCCTTGAATTATGATAATCTGCTCAAGAATTCTTTATGATCATTACATGGCACTATTATTCACCTAAGATGAGAAGGAAAAGTGAAACACCCCATTCGAACTCTCTAACATGTAGGTGGAGAATAAAGCATTGTCTTCTAATTATATGTAAAACATGAAAATTAGGAGTAGTAGGTTCTAGTTTCTTCCATTTGCATAAGAGATTGAAAATGCTAAAAGCTCCACTCGGAGAGATTTCTGTGGAATTTCTTAAATGCTACGAAAAACTTCTAGGCACCTTTGTAGATTGTTTCTCAATTGATAATGAAAATTATTACCTATTAGATAATATTAAATAAGGAACAACAAGACTTGTTAATGTCCTTCTCTAGTGAAGGGGTTAAGGGTGCCCTTTTTAGTATTTAAGATCAAAATCCCTTGGGCCTGTTGGATTTTTAGTAAAAAAATTCAAATAGTTATAGAAATATATTGAGAATGATATTGTTACTGTAATACAATAACTATTTCACTCCTAAATCATCTGTATTGTTCTTACTCCTAAATCTTCTCATGCTCGTATAGTCAGAGAGTATAGACCAATTTTCTTCTACAATGTCATATATATGATTATTGAAAAACTATTAGCCTATAAAATATAGCTGATATTAGAAGAAACTATTGATCCAACCCTAGTTGCATATGTTAAAAGTTTGCTAATCTCTTATAGTTTTCTATTAGCACAAAGTCTAATTAGGAGATATGTTCGAATAAGAATATCTCTGAGATATTTTCTCAAAATAGACTTATAAGAAATCTTTGATACATTTAATAAATGCTTCCTAAAAGAGATGGTTGCATTAGGTTTCTCAACTAAATTTGTTGAAATCATTTATGAATATATATCGACAATATATTTTTCAATCTCTATAAATGATCAAATACATAGCTTTTTCCAATGTAAAAGATGTTTACTACAAGGGAATCTTCTTTCACCTTATTTATTTGCCATTTCCATGGAATATTTATTTTGGTTGTTGAAAGGAAGAATGAAAAATGAAAGTCTCTTTTCATCCAGGTTGTATCCGGTATCCCATTAAAGATTTCCCATCTCATGTATGCAAATGATCTAATTCTTAATGTGCTACAAAATTTGCTACAAAATATTTTTTCAGGCCAATATCTTTTCTATGAATATAATTCTTAATGTGCTACAAAATTTGCACAAATTTCTAAACTTATGGTAAATCCCTCCAAATTGAATATCTTCTTTGGTGGAGTGTCTGAAAACATTAAAAGACTAATAATAATTACTTCTAAATTCTCAATGAGAATTCTATCTTTTACATTCCTTGGCATGCCATTATCTTCAAGTTGCAACATATCCTCACATTTCTCTCTCTTACTCCTAAAAATATTATCAACAATTCATCAATGGGCAGTGAAAATATTATCAATGGGGTATCAATCATTGTGGCACATTTATAAGAAAGATGATGTATTATGGATAAGATAGATCCATCACGTTTATATAATAAATACCCTCTAGGATTGTTCCATCACTATAGATATTCTGATCAACCTAGCTAGAAGTGCAAAGGATCTTCTAGATGAATGAGGAGATAATAGAAGAAATGTTGGCAATTCATACAATTTTCCTAAACAACATGCTCATAGATCTATTGCATGGCCGAATGTCATATGGACAAAGAATCATATTTTCAATCACATCATTGATTTATGGATGGCAAAATTGGGAAGGACTAGTTTTTTTGCACCTTGAATGATACAAACTATGCATTTTTCCTAGAAATATAAACCCATAATCACTTATTTTTCAAATGTGAATTTTGCAGCTTCATATAGAACAGTGTAAAGCATTGGAAATGAATGACTTGACGTATGTCATCCATCCCCATCAGCCTCAAGCATATTTACAAAGAATATGGATTCATCATTTTAATAAATAACATTAGGAAAGCAATATTCATGGCTACTATATATTATATCTTGATGAAAACACGAAGAAAAGGCCAGAAGAAATCTAATGGAAATTAGATATGAAAATTTTTTATTGTTTTCAAAGTAGATTTTATTTTTCACATATTTTTGATATAGTGTTTACATTTTATTAAAAAAAAAAATGCTAAGAGTTGTTTCAACGTTAGTATATCATTGAGAATCTAAAAAATAAATAACTATATTGACTGTATGAGTTATATATGGTCTGATAATAATTATATAATTAATTTTTCTTTTAATTTTATAATGAGTAGTTATGCCTCCACTAGAGGATGCACATCAAATAAAATAGTAGTATGTAGCTCAATAAGCATATATTTTAAAGTGCAACCCAATAGATTAATTTCTGAGAAGTATCTAAGGATCTATCTGAGTTTCCTAAATTTTTTTTTGTCTGAATCTATGATTGAAAGTACTTATTGAGTTGGTGACTCCTAACTCAACATCATATATAATCAGAATATATTGTGCTTCGCTGATAGATAAAACAAATATTATATTTTTTTTAATAATATAAATTGTTAGAATACAACTTTTCCAACAAATGTCATCAAGAATTCTAAAGGAAATTTTCTGGTATCATATCACTGCCTAAATATGTATCATACTACTCTAACTTGTTATGATACTATTTCAACATTAGCTTGTCAATATCAAAACAGAAGCACATTTGAGAAGTTCTTCCTAGATATCTTGATATTAATTTCATAGATGTATGATATTTTTTATCAGGATTAGTAAGAAATTGATTAACTACTAAAGTTGTATCGGTAATATCTAATCTTGCACAAAAACATATCATTTATCAAATTACCAATAATGGATGGAAATAAGCATAAAATGACCCATAAGAAAGATCTAACTACTTTGACTTATACTAAATTTCTAAAGAATGATCATAAAGCAAACTTCTCACGAGATAACTATAACCTCTCATATTTGCTGTCATGAGATATTTTATGTCATCATTTTTTTTGGCTCTTACCAAATCATTTGTCATGAAGAAAATTTTTAAGTTGTTTCTTTAACTTCTTTATTTTATTAGTATTATTATCGATGATCAATATATCATCGATGTAGAGCAAGAGAATTATAAAATCATTGTTCGATAACCTTTGTAAACATAGAATGATTTGAAGTGGTTCGCTTATACATATGATTTATCATTAAAAAATCAAAAAATTTATGCTATTTTTATAGGTCTATTTTGAGTCCATACACGCTTTTTCTAAGCTTGTTAGTAAGATTATTTTTATTTTTAACTTCCAATCTCTCTTTGTTTTGAGCACGCTAGTTTCTTTTTCCCTTGTACTTCAAAACTTTGTGGCTATATCATTTAGATTTTTTTTATCTAAATCATCATGATGAAATATAACTTGATAGTCTGGTTTTTTCAAATGTAGATACAACTTAACTACAAACCCAAGTAAAATCTCATGGTTGTTAACTTAACCTTTAGTGAGAAAATATTTATGTAGTTAATGTGTTCCTTTTGTTGAAAGGCTTTCACAATGAGTCTCATTCTATATTCTTTGTTATCATCATATTCATCTTTTATATGATAACTCATTTATTCTACAAGACCTCTTGGTATCTCAGCCAATGTCCTTGTCTGATTGACTGACAATGACTCCATCTCATTTTTATGACTAACTCCCACTTTATTGATTCATCATTCTACTTCATTTCTTCATAACTTTATGGTTTTCCTTCGTCTATCAACAATATGTAATTTAGAGTAGGTGAACATCTTTGAGGTGATCTAATACTTCACTTTGTCTATCAACAATTTGGGTCAGTGTAATTTCACCAAGAAGAATCACCTTTGAATTCTTCTCTTCGAGACTCATATTCTCTAAGTTTATTGGCATTTTGTCTTTGTGCAAAACATATTCATTGAATATCACATCTTTCCTTTTATTTATCTTAGAAATAATATCCTAACTTAGTATCATCATAGCCAATCAAGAAATATTTTTTAGAGCTAGCATCAAATTTACTTGTTGTAGCTGTGTCAATATGAAAATAAGAAAGACATCCAAGTACCATTAGGAAGGAAAAATTTACCTTTCTGCTATTCTAAATCTTTTATGGTATTTTGAAACTCGATGTTTAAGGGCAGTTATTGATCAAGTAAGTTGCTGTGTTAATAGCTTTAGCCCAAAAAATTTAAAGTAACTTAGCATGTAATATCATGCTTATAGTTTGTTCATTCAATATTTTGTTTATCATCTCAATTATGCCTTTTTGTTGAGGTGTTCATGGAATAAAATCTTTTTTATTTTGATCTTGAGTTCAACATTGTTACATTTAAAATCTATATCAAAGTATTCACCCGTGTTGTTTGACAACAAGTATTTTATTTTTTGTTTCAAAAAATAAACTCAAATCTTTCTATTTGCATCATCAATGAATCTCACATAATATTGAAATGCTTCAAAAGAAGAAACATGGGCAAGTCTCCAAATATTGTTATGAATGAATTCCAATTTTACTGATTTTGATTATATTCTAGCTTTTGAAAAGATCATTCTTCTTTGATTACTTTAGATGCAACTTTCACATGAATCATATTCATCATATTTAAATATAAGTAGTTTACCACTAGATTAGAATTTTTTTTTTTATTTTTGCACTCATATACCCAAGTCTGTAAAGCTACAAATTTGAACTCACAATGGAATCAACAACTACAAAAATTTCTCTAATATTGGAACTCAAACTCATGTAAAGTAATTTAGTTTTGTTTTCTCGTGCTACAATAATAACTCATTTTGTAACTTTCTACAAGTCGACATTAAAACTTATGTTATACCCTTAAAATTTAAGATGTTAGAATAAAATTAGATTCTATAACATTGGTACATATTTTTTTCAATATATTCTCCATACTAAACTAGATGATATCCTCAAGTTAACATTACTAATACAAAGAGTCCAAAACTTAAGAAGCAATATGATTATGCATAGATAAAAGTCAAGCACCATTTTCATCTTTTGTCATTGCTGCATATATGATGTCATTCTTCCTTTCACTATTATTATCAAGTGCTCTGTAGTTTCTATTGACATGAATAAACTTATCATTAATATTCTATAATGCTTCTTCTATCTCTGAACTTGTTTCTAAAGCTCATTGAATTACTTATACCTCTAATTTTGTTGAAACTCCTATCATAATTCTACCCTTATAATTGATTCAAGGCATAAATATGTTATGGGACTTCTCTTGCATCATTTCTTTGATTTCTCTCACATAAAATATATTTCTTAATTCAAGAGGAATTATCTTTACATTTCTTATAGAGTTAATAATAATCACTTTTATGGGTTTCCAACTATTTAGTTGGATAGAAGAATCAAGATACATGTCTCATCATCAAATTTAATTTTTATATAAGTCAATTGATTAATAATTATATTGATCTTTTTCATACATTCTATCATAAGAGCATTTTCCATCATCTTTAAATTGGATAGTTTTTTGTCGGATGCATCTTATTGCTTGATGAAGACTTCTCATGCATGGAAGACAATGTGATCATCAACTCTTTGGTAATTATTTTCTTGGTAATATTATGAGCAACATTCTTCGATTGTGTCAATCAAATTACTCAATACATATTAATCAGAATCTTTCATTTTTTTTCTTCATTTTATTACTAGGTTTGCATTTGTCGCTCAATGTAAAGTGCAACTCTTTACTAGATAGATGATCTTTAATCTATATTTTATAATTTGTCTAATCTACCGCAACAAATTCTATTAGACTAAATATCAAATATTCTTTGACAATCATCACTTCTCTAGCTCAACATCATTTTTAGTACTAATTGTTAGGAATGATAGTGATAAACAAATGAAAAAAGTTTGTGAAATATATCATATACAAATACATGTGATTCACACAAGTGAGACCTTTTATGAACCACTATAAATTTTTCACAATGAAAGTAAAATTAAATACAAGTATTTATAACACAAGTGAAATTAAATACAAGTAAAATTAAACACAAGTGGATGATACTTCCTTATTCCTAATACACAATGGTGATTTTTCGCTCACTATATTTCTTTTTTTTCGCTTTCTCTAATTCACTTTTTGTTCTTTCTTGGGATGATTTATATGGGGGAAAATGCTCTATTTATTACAAAAAAATAATATGAAATGTCAAGGGAAAGGGCTAGATATCATCCCCCTTTCAATAGTTAGATGAGGTGGTTGCTTCTCATTTTTCACAAAAGTGCTCTAGGAACAATAAGTGAATTTCCATTACACTAATAGCACATGTTTCATCAAAAATATCATGTAAAACTGAATTATTAATATATTCAAGTGGAAAGAATGACAAATATGAAAGCAAGATAGTACTTGATGAATAAGAATTGTTCATCACCTAGCTTTTGAATACTATCAGTTGAGGATTGATAATGATGAGATTATTCTCAATTTTCTCATACATATAAGCACACGTGCTAACGTATTGATGTATGATTAATATCATATTATAGCCCTTAGATTGATAAGAATTATTCATCAATTTGATTGGAGAAATAATGTATATATCATGCCAAAATATATTTTTTGATACCGATAACATAGTAGTTTAGTTGGAAAAAAGGATGAATATTCTTATCCAATGGGGTCATGAGTTAGATCCCCAGGGATATCAGATATGCTCATCAAGGTATCTGTCAAGTGGATCTATCATGTTGTTGGGATGGAGGCCTTACCTACCATGATCCCCTGGGCTCCAAAGTCCATATATGAGCCAAAAGATAGTATGAGTAGGTTATGAGAGGGGATAATATATATATACATATATATATATATATATATAAAAGAAAAGTGTGGATATTTTTTAAATGGATACAAGAGAAAGGTGTTTGCAATTATTTTCAAATCATGCTTAAATATTCAATCATACTTTATATAGTTTTAGATTTGGATGGTTTAGATTTCAACATATTCCATGACTAATTTTAAATATAGACTGAGTTCATTGTATATTTTCTTATTAAATATTTTATAAATATATGCATTAAATATTTTTTTGAGTTTAGACTATTGTATTGTGCTCTAGTTGAGTTTCTTTCATTTGGGTAAATGGCTTTCGAGCAATTGAAATATTACTATCTTCAGCTTCTCATCTCTATCAAGATAACTCATACTATCACTCAGCTCATATATGGGTCTTGGGGCCTGATGTCAGAGCTGGTAAGGTCACCATCCCATTAGCATGATAGATCCAACTGACAAGCATCCTACAGAAAATATATTGCATCATTGTGGATCAAACTCATGACCCCCAAGATAAGAGCATACATCCAATTTATTAGTCAGACTACCATAAGAGCATTCATTCATTATGGTGAGCTCAAAAGGAGCTCCATTGAGCTTATAAGGAGCTCCATTGAGCTAGTAAGGAGCTTATGTGAGCTCTAAGTAGCTCATATCAAGCTCCATATTATAAGATTGTTGGAGCTCATAATGAGCCCCAGGTTAGGAGCTAGTTGGAGCTCATAATGAGCCCCACGTTAGGAGCTAGTTGGAGCTCATAATGAGCCCCACATTAGGAGCTTGTTGGAGCTTGTAATGAGTTCCATCTAATGAGCTCATATGAGCTCGTAAGAATCTCAAGTGAGCTCATGAAGAGCTATGATGAGCTCAAAAGGAACTCCATCGAGCATGTAAGGAGCTCATGTGAGCTCATAAATATTGGAATTGTGTTTATACTAAAAATTATTCTGATTTTTTTGATTGATTGGTTGAATTCATTTTGTTATTTTTTAATAAGTAAATATAGAATGAACTAAATTTATATTTAAAATTAATATACATGTGTTCTTTATTATGTATATTAAATAACATGGAGCTTGTAATGAGCTTCATGTTATGACCTCGCCAAAGCTCATGATAAGCTTCATGTTAGTAGCTCGTAGATGCCCATTGGAGCTCATAACTAGCTTCTATGAGCTTTTAACGATCTCTTGTGAGCTCATAAGAATCTCAAGTGTGCTTGTAACAAGTTGTGGTGAGCTCAAAATGAGCTCCATTAAGCCCATAAAGAGTTCATGATGAGCTCCATGTTATGAGCTTGCTGGACCTCTTAACGAGCTCCATGTTATGAGCTTGCTGGACCTCTTAACGAGCTCCATGTTATTAGCTTGTTGGACCTCTTAACGAGCTCCATGTTAGGAGCTTGTTGGAGCTCATAATGAGCTCCATGTAATGAGCTCATGTGAGTTCGTAATGAGCTATGGTGAGCTTGTAATGAGCTACAATGAGCTCGTAATGAGCTATAGTGATCTCATAAGGAGCTAATGTGATCTCCTCTCCTCTGAGCTCGTAAGTGTTGGAACTATATTATATTGAAAGTGAAATGATTGATGAGGAAAATTGAAATATAAAAATTTGAAATAGAAAAATGATAGGGTAAGTGAAACAAATGATAGAAATATTTGATATAGAATAATACAATGGAAGTAATTTTTCTTTAAGGAAAATAAAAATCAAGATAATTTTGAGGAAGGATAATTATTTAGATACAATAAAAAAAGGCTCATCGAGATTACTGAAGATAAGTGAAATGAGATGAATAATAATATTATTGCCAATTTATATTTGGCACTAGCTGATGGAGTACTATCCAATGGGATGAAAAAAAATATAGCAAAGGAAAGTTGAGATACTCTCATAAGATGGTATGACATAAAGTCACTTCACAATAATATCTTAAAAATAAAACTCTATACCCTTTGAATGATATAGTCTATTATAATAACTAATCATATCAACACATTGAATATTATATTTTCTCAACTTACTATGTTGAGTCATAAAATAGAAAAGGTTGAATGTGCTGAGATTTTACTTCAAAATCTATATGATTCGTATGATCAACTCATCATCAATATAAGAAATGATATCCTTACAAATTATCTTATCTTTAATGATATTGCATATATCATATTAGAGGAAAGAAAGTGGATATAAAAATAAGGAGGACAAACATACAATTGCACAACAAATAAAAGCTTTAATGATGATATGAGGGAAATCAACAGAGCATGCCCTCGGTGATAGATTTATGATAGATCAAAATTAAGAAGTAAGAAGACTATTAAGTGCTACAAATATAACAAGAAAGTGCACTTCAAATTAGAATTATAAGTATAAGAAAGAGAGAGAATGATGAGTCATCAAATACTCAATGGAATATGAAAAATATCTATGATGATGACATCATCCTTTATAATAAGGTGATAATAATAGTTGAAATCATAAAGATGTTAGGTGATGTCTGATTACTAGAGTAAAGAGCTTCATGGTACATGATATCTCAAAGAGAATGGTTCCACAAATATATATAAATCTCATGATGTTTTGTATATATGAGTGATGATCATGATTTGAAGATTATTGATATTGTATTATCATAATAAAAATATTTGTTGGTATGATTTGCATCATTCAAGAGGTACAATGTGTGAAAAGACTTAAAGAAAAATTTAATATCATTTGGGACAAATAGATAGTTTTGGATATAAAACTCATATAAAGAATGGTATAATAAAGATTATGAAAGATATGCTTATGATTATGAAGGAAAAAAATATCACAACAAATGTATTCATGCTTAAAGGAGAAATAATATAGGAAGCTAATACATGTGTTGCATCAATTAACAAAGGAAAAAAGTCAAATATGATATGATATACCTAACTTGGCCACATATCATAACAAGGTTTAAAAATTCTCTCTAATTGAAAATTATTTCAATGGCTTAGATTAGTAGATCTACCTATCTTGTGAGCTTTGTATTATAAATATGTAGTATAAATTGGCATTCAGTAAATTAGTTGCTAGGAGTAAGTGTATTCTAGACTTGATTCATCATGATGTATGAGAATCATTAAAAATGTCTCTAGGAGAAACATTTTACTTTATATCTTTCATTGAAGATTACTTAAGGAGATGTTGGTTATATCCAATCAAGAAAAAATTAGATGCATTTCTAGTTTTTAAAGATTTAAAAGCTTGAGTGAAACTTAAATTAAGTAAAATGATTAAGTATTTAAGGATAGATAATAAAAGAGAATATATAGACGATGACTTTCTTGCTCTTTGTAAGTAAAAATGTTTCAAACTATAGTTCACTATCAACCACAACAAATTAGAGTGGCTAAATTGAATAGAATTTTTGTGAAATGGATATGAACAATATTGATGACTACAAATCTACTCTCAACTCTTTTTGGGCGGAAGTACTCGATATCTCATGTTATATGATAAATCAGTTACTATCAACCATAATTGATCTAAAGATGCTGATAAAGATATGGATTGATAAGTTAATAGATTACTCTACTTTATACTTTGTTTACATGTTTTGTTTATGTAATATATAATGCCCAATAAAAAAAAGTTGGATCTGAAATCCAAAAAGTATCAAGGTAGACTTTTATATACCGATGTGGATAATATCTTACACATAAAATCATTAATATTTAGATAAGATCAAAGTTATCTAGGGAATGATCATTTGGGCATTTACATTTCTTTAGAAAGTAAGAAAGAAAGAGTTTAAACTTGGGATAAAAACAAAATTTTGGTTTAATTTCTTTTCATTTCTTGTTTCTATATCATCAAATAGAAGGAAGAGAAGAATTTAAGAGAGGTGAGGTAAGAAAGCTACCTCTAACTTCCTCTTTGATGATTTTAGGTTTGGGGGAAAACTCTAACATTATGTAAAGGAGATTTTGATGGTTCTAGTTCATATAGAAATTGTTTTGGATTATGTTTCAAAGTGATTTTAGGTCAGGATTGATTTGGAGAATTTTTTGTAAAGAGGAAATGATAAAATTTAAAGGAGACATTAAAAACAAAATTTCAAAAAAACAAAAAAATTGAAAATATTTATATTATTTTGACCATATTTACACAAGTTAAGTTATGATCATCCAAATTGAGTAATTCAAATTAGTAAAGAATCATAATAAGTAGACCTAAAAGCACGTAGAAGGGACCAACAAAAAGTGCAGCCTTAAGGCTCCCTGATAGGGGCTTAAGGTGAGTTTTTGGTAAGCTATAGGTAAGCTTAAGGTGAGTTTTTTGGGTATATAGTTATGATATTTTGGCCATAAGTTGAGTTTCACTCATCCAAATCTAATAATTCAAAATTATGGGTAAACTAAACTCATAGGAGAATAATTTACTTTAAGGAATTGTATGCAATTTATTACACCGAGGTGCCTAGAAATCCATTAAAGAGAAAACTATGTGCAAGAAAGATTGATTCTATTTTCAAATTAAAATAGTCTAGATGTTTTGTGTCATAACTTGAGTTTTAGTGATCCAAATTTGGTGATTCCAATTGGAGAAGAAATAGTATAACTATGGATTCAAATTAGTTTAAGGAATCATTTTAAATTTATGGAGTTTAAGGCCTTTTACATCAAGTATAACATTAGGTAATAGAGTGAGTTGGACATGCAGACTAGTTTGGCATTAAAATGTAATAACTTGAGTTTAGATGAACCAAATAAGATGATTCTAATTTCTACTAAAATTAGATTAATAGTTCTATTATTTTTTTAAAATATAATATATTTGTGATGAATTAAGGGTTGGTGACTAGGAAGCTTGACCCAAGAATGCAATTCGAAATATAGGAATTAAGAAGTGAAATTTATTTTTGGTTTTTTCTTCTATATTCTCTCATTCTTTCAAGTTTGTTATTCACACTTATTTCTTTATTTTTTTGTTTATAAAATTAAATCTAAAAGGTTTTATATCGATATGCACATGTGCTCCATTTGAACAATAAATGAATTAGTTCATTTTTTATTCTTATCTTTTTATTTCAAGTTATATGATTAATGTTCTACTATTGAAATAATTTAAAATAAAATTGCATATTCTTTGTTTTAAGTGATTTGAAAACATTAATGAAAATATATTACCATAAAAATTACATGTGCATTAGAATGTACTATTTGAGTATGTATGTGTGTGTGTGTGTATATATATATATATATTATAAATTACCATGACTTAGTTTTAATGTTATTAATAGAATACAATCCATCATATTCGAGTTAATGCTAAATTGGTATACCAATAAGGGTCAAACTAACTATAATATGAATGAATTGAATAAATTGGCATATTGATCCATAGCCCAATGGAACAATATCAGTAGTATTTACAAATGATTTTTAAATAACAAGTCAGTAGCCCAACAAGATTGTACTATTTTATAAATATTTTTATACTGGCCTCTAGCATAGTGAAGACCATGCTAGTGATTCCGTTATTCTTAGTATCAAACCCAATAACAAAATTTATTAAGGAAAAAAATGATAAGTGTATATGTATATTGTATAATTTTGAGTTATGAATAAAATATTAGCATAAGAAATTGCATATTTAAAGTGATCAAATAAATTATAAATACAAATGTGTGTGTGTGTGTGTGTGTGTGTGTGTATTAAATTGACAAATAAAATTACATATTTCAAAAAAACTCATGTTTTAATGTTTAATTGAAATGAAAATACTTAGCACGATTTTTTTTTTCTTTCATGGAAGTATTAGGTGATTAGGGATGAAAACAAAGACCACACAAGCATGAAGTCATTGTTAAAACTTGTAGAGTATAAGTGTATATTTCATCCTATGCATCCATTTCATTGTTTGAACATGAAATTATTTACTTTTGAAATCAACTATATATAATTTTCATAGAATATAATTAAAAGAGATGAACTCCTATTATATTTTTTGGAAATATTTTGTTAAAGGTCATGGAATGTAATTTTCATGTAAATATATTTAAGAAAGGCTACAATCTCTCTTAAAAGATTTAGTATTTACTTCTTTTACACATTAATTTAAATAAATATTCATATCAAAAATATTTATATGAAATATAATTTGACAAATGGTTTCCAAATGAAAATAGATTTGTCTCCATGTCTGGTCTGACCTTTTCAATTTGGCTTGGATTTGGGGGTGTGGCATACAAGTTAATTATCAATAAAGATGTAGTCTTTGTAAAAATTTAACTATAGAGGATAGATGAAAATGATAGCATATTGAAAGAAGTTTCAAAAATTACAACTATACAAGTAGAAAATAATCTGACTCAAAAACTCTAGTATTTATAAAGGATGCACTAGGGCATAAGGTATAAGAACAAATCAAATCTAAAGCTTCAGAAATTACAAGTAGCTCATATGCATCATTCTGGATGATAATAATGGAGAAATAAATTGAAGCTTTATACAAGAATAAAATTTAGAAGCTAATACCATTATCACATAGAAGAAAAGCCATTTAAAATAAATAGGTCTTTAAGGTCAGGTGAGATATTAATAATCAAGTAAAATAGTATCATACAAGAATGGTGGTGAAATGATATGCTCAGAAAGAATGTATCGACTTAATGAAATTTTTTTTTGTGCAGTTCATCTTTTAAAAATCAGAGTAGTGATGATTTTGTGTGTTACATTTGATCTAAATTTGGAATAGTTAGAAGCTAAAATTGCATTTCTTAATGGAGAACTCAAAGAAGAAATTTATAAGCTCTAGCTTGAATGTTTTGCTGAAATAGGAAAGAAAAACTTGGGTTGTAGGTTGAACAAATATCTTTATGATCTCAAATAGGTGCCGAGGTATTGGTATAAGATATTTGATTATTTTATCATTAGTCTTCGATGTAATAAACTTAATTCAAATTATTATATATACTACAAGAGGTTTGAGGATAAAAATAATTTTATCATTCTATTATTGTACGTGAATGACATATTTGTATCTTGCCTCAACAAATATCAAATTAATGAATTAAAGGCATAGGTTGGTTAGAGAGTTTGATATTAAGGAATTATGATTGGAAAATAAGATACTAGAGATGCAGATTTACTGAGAAATAAATATTAAGAAGATTTTTCTCTCTTAATAAAATTATCTTAACAAAATTTTGTGATGCTTTAATATAAAAGGTAGTAAGTTAATTTCTACCTCACTTTTTATTAATTTCATAATATCCTCAAGTATGAATCCTTCAACATAAGAGATGGGGAAGATGTCATAAGTATCATATGCATTAGTAGTGTAAAATTTAATATTCACTATGATTTATACAAGACTAGACATTGCATAAGTGGTGGAAGTGGTTAGTCGATTCATGATGAATCTTAGCTGAGAGTATTAGAATATTGTTAAGAGTATTCTCATATATATTAGAACTTCAAATATTGCATTGTGTTATAGAGATTTGAATCTTATTTTCAGATGTTATATTGATGTAGACTATGCTGGTAATATTAATAATAAGTCTACCATGTGCTATATTATCACTATTGCTGGAGGAGCTATAAGTTGACTTTCAAAATTATTGCTGTATATGTGATTTATTTTTACTTAATAATCTGTTTTAATATTTTCATGTAAGTGCAGGAAAGAAATATTAAAAGCCCGGGGATGCAGCAGTAGCACAATAACAGTAGGTCCCGCTTCGGTTAAATGAACCGGATGTTTATTTTTCATTTCAAACGATTTGTATTTATTTTTCGGGTGGCTGTTTTTGACCCGGTTGAACTGTTCATCATCTCTTCTCCTCTCTCTGCGCGATTTCGCGACTATTCCGTGCTGCATACTGTAAGACATTCTATTCTTGGTTTTAATCTGTAACGCATAAGCATTTTCTGGTGGAGGTAGCTAGTCGTACTGAGCGACTAGCGAACCACGTTATTTGCTGTGTTGATTTCTCGTTTTGATTCTGTCGTGGATGCTTGTGGATTGGGATATATATATTGTTTGTTTCTGCATTTCTTTGTTTTCTGTTTCTTAATCTTACTACCCGTGGAAGCGCGATTGCCCAACAATTATAATATATTATGTATCTTTTTATGACAAAGGTAAAGTATGTCGTCGCTACATAAGCTAGTAAAGAGACAATCTAGCTGCAAATACTAATGGAAAAACTTAGACACAAACAAAATAAAATTACTTTATTTTATAATAGTCAAAGTGTTATATACTTAGCAAAAAATCCAATATTTCTCTTGAAGATAATATGACGGATGTTATGACCAAACCAATCAATATTAACAATTTTGTATTGTGTAGAATCTTTTAATTACTTAGCAAGAATCTAAGCAGGCATAAAGTTGGCAAGTATTAATTTTTTTTTTTGATAAATAAAATGCACTATCAAAAATCTTTACAATCTATGGCATAAGCAACAACTTGTGTTCCTTATGAAAAATAATATACATTTCAGTTTTGATTTTCCTAATTATAAAATCTGCACTCGTAGCTTTCGCTTCATGGAACCGCCTATTTCTTTCCTTCCAAATGTGATAAACAACAGCCGCAAAAATGGCTTTCTTTAAATCATTCTCCACCGAGCCAGCCTTGCATTTCTTTAGAACTTTGAGCTCCATTGGAATAGTAGATATGTCTCCTTATATCTTGGCCCAAGATTGGGCCTCTTCCAAAATATACTTTGAGAACCTGCAGTTAAAGAAGAGATGGTTTAAAGATTCTGCAGAATTGCAGAATTCACAACTGCTATTTGTGGGTCTGAACAATATATCTTTTGTCTAGTGCTTTCCCTACTTTATGATCCATAGGCTGACAGCGTGTTTTTGACACATGGATTTTCACCCATATGGAATTTTTCCATGTTGCTTTTTTCCTGGATTCAGAGCCAGCAAGAAAGTGGTATGCATTATACACAATTATGCCCTCTTCGCCCCATCTATTTAATAGGGATTCAGCAACTTCTCTTGAACCAGCTTTATCAAGCAGGGTGTCTCTTACCGATATCAGATTCTTCAAAAATGGAGGATCATTTCTGGAGCATCGAACATTCCAGATATCGGCGGAGCTTAAGTAAATATGATGGATCCATTTGATCCATAAAGCATCTTATTTTTTGTTTATTCTCCATAGCGTTTTGATGAAGAAAGCTTTATTCCAAGTCGATATATTAAGGAGGCCAAGACCTCCAAAATGGATGGGGAGGCATACTTTGGTCCAAGAGACCTTTGGCCTATATCTACCTTGGGTACGAGCACCCCAAAGAAATTTTCTACATGTTCCTTCGATAGATTTAATGATGTAGGAGGGAAGTAGAAAAACCGAGAACCAATAGCCTTCGATTCCTTGGACAACTGTGCGAAGAAGCTCCAACCTCCCTGCAATGGAGAGTAATTTCCCAGCCCATTGGTGGATAGCTGATGTGATTTTTGCAAGGAGGATAGAAAATTGAGATGTTACAAGGTGACTCGACGAAAGATCGTAGAGAACCCTCCATGAAACCTGATGCTTCCACAAATTCCCTCTTGAGGTTTTCATTTACTCCTCCAAAGAAGATGTTCGATTTGGAGGAGTTGACATTCAACCCAGAGACCCCTGAGAATTCTCTTAATGTCTCAATATAGTGGATATTGATTTTTTATCTCCCTTAGAAAAGATGTTCAAGTCATCGGCATACATTAGGTGTGTTATCTTTAGCGCAGCGCAACCAGGGTGATATGAAAACTGATCCATGGATGCGAATTGCCTAGACAAATATTCCATACATTGAGTGAATAGGTAGGGGGAAATCGGGTCCCCTTGCCTAAGACCTCTCTGGCCTTTGAAGTATCCATGCAGCTGACCATTTATTGCCACAGAGTAAGTGGTAGTGCTAATACACTCGTATATAATCTAAATGAACTGCATAGGAAAATTGAGGCTGGCTAGAATTTCTACAAGAAAATTCCAATCCACCGTATCGAAGGCTTTTTGTATGTCAATTTAATAAAAACAATGCGGAGAAATTCTTTTTCGGGAGTATCTTCTTATTAATCCTTGGGCAAGAAGGAAGTTATCCGAAATTAGGTCTCCTTTAATAAAAGCACCTTGTATGGGGCTTACACTAGTGTCCATTATCAGCTTTAGACGCGACGCAATTAATTTCGAGATAATTTTGTAAATGACATTACAGCAGGAGATCGGACGATAATCTTTAACAGTTGAGGCATGTGAAGATTTCGGAATTAAGGCGATATATGCGTGATTGATTTGTCTCAACATTTTCTTCGAAGTAAAAAAATTTTTGATCGCCTTAGTAACATCCCTACCGATGTATTTCCATGAGGCTTTGAAGAATTCTGACGTGTAGCCATCTGGCCTAGGAGATTTAGAATTGCCCAAGGTGAAGACTGCATTTTTAATCTCTTCATTGGAAAAGGAGAGGGAGAGTAAACTATAATCTTCCTCTCTTAATTTCGGCCCATTACCCATTATAGATCCATCAATATGTTTTCTGTCCACTGTTCTGCCTAGCAAGTCTTTGAAATATGAGATGAAAGTCTCCGCGATATCACTTTTGGATGTCGAATACTTTCCATTTTCCTTAACGACTGTTACAATCTTATTCCTTTGTAGTTTAGAGTTGGTTAACGCATAGAAAAATCTAGTGTATCTATCGCTCTCTTTAAGATATCTAATCTTCGCCTTCTGTCTAAGGAAGGAGAGCTCACACTCTTCTAGTTTCCTTAGGTAGACTTTTTGTTGGATTTCCATGACTTTTAGTTCAGGATGAGGGTTGAGGAGTATTTCTTCTTGGACAGCTTTTAAGGCTTCTCTTGCTCGGCTGACTCTAACGCAAATATGACTGAAATGTTTTCATTTAATTTCATGAGGGGTTCTTTTAAGGATTTTAATTTAACCGTAATCTGAAACATGACTAAACCAATTACTTTACTTCTCCATATATTCTGGAGGAGCGGGACAAATCCATCATGAGTGAGCCACATATTGCAGAATTTAAAAGGAATAAGTCTACCCGTGTCTATTTTCTATGTGGACATAAGGATCATACAATGATCCGAGTATAATCCAGGGACCAGAAATTTGACATGGCTGTCCAGTTGTAGAGTATCCCAATTATTATTCGCCATTGCCCTATCAAGTTTACTAGAGACTCTTCTGTTTGTCCAAGTAAAATAGTTGCCAGAGGAGGGAAGATCCTCCATGCCTAAGTAGGAAAGACAATCCAATGCATTGTGACATTCGTAGTTGGAGACAATTCTGCCTCCAACTCTATCTAATCCAGACAAGGGGGTATTGAGGTCCCCAATAAGAAGCCAAAGGCCTGTAATCAAGCCTTCATTCCTAAGGTCATTCCATAGACTTCTTCATATAACCAAGCCCTTATTACCACCCTTGCTACGAGGCTCCAAGGATAAACCCTCCAGAGCAAACATGGTAAGGCCAAATTGCTAACATCCAAGGAGGGGTTATCCTGCCGAAACTCCATTCTGCGAAACCCTCTTAACACCCCGATTACAGAAGTTACAAGATATTCCATACCCTTACATGAAATTTCTACCCTTACAACCAATATTCCCATCTTGACACATGGAGGAAGCACCGAATGGGTCACCCAAGGTAGAGTAATAGGCTGCCTTCTAGTATATGCATAAATCCACCATAATCTCACATCACCACAGCAAGCATATTTAAAAAATAGCCATGTGAGTCCATGGCATGGAGAATTTCCATGCCAGCAGAGAGCAAAGAATACTCCTGCAAAGCTGTCTTTTTTAAAAAATACCAAACAGCAGGAAGCTGTTTTGGTTTTTTTTGTTGCATACAATTCCATTGACTCACTCCATGCCACTCCTAGAGATGCCCCCATCTCTCCCCAATTGTCCCTTAATAACAATACAAAGGAGGGGAGAATCCCCCTCCAGAACCAACCTCCAAAGCTCCAACAAGAGTTCCACCAAAAAACAAAAAACAACCCAACAAAAACAGAAATAAGCAAGGCCCTGAAGTTCAAAAGAAGGGCCATATAATTTCTTCTATGTTGGACCATAAGGGGCAGCACCTTTCGCCTTCTGCTCCTTGGTTCTGGTTTTGTTTCTAAGATTTAAAGATGGTCCTTCCCTGATCCCCGAATCTTTCTTTTTCACCCGAGCTTTAACAATAGTGAAGCCCTCAGCATCCAGTTCCGCATTTTGAAATCCAGCTTTCGGCTCAGCTTGAAGCTCAGCCACTATAGCAGTTGGGAGCTGTCCCTCCTCAAGAGTGGAGTTTTCCTTAGCATTTTCAGCAGCACAACTCCTTGCTGGAGAAGGACTGGCTGGGGATAAATCTTGAGATTTTTTCACCAGTTGGGAGACTTTTGGCACATCCTTTACGGGGCTATAAAACCCTTCTGGAGTGTTTGCTAGCATCTCCTCATCTTGATTTTTAACTTTCCGACATGTATTGAAGGAGTGACCGAAAATACAACAGTGACAACAATATAAAGGTAAATTTTCAAATATAATAGACTGCTTGATATTGGAGCCATCCGGGAAATGCAACTCAAATTCATCTACCAATTTACTTCCAAGGTCGATTTCTACAAGAACCCTTGCAAATGCAATTTTGGGAATGTTCGTCGTGAGTTTATCCATATGTAGAGGTCGGCCGATATAACTTGCGGCCTTGCTTAGACCTATAGGGTTCCATAAGTGTAGTGGAAAATCCGGCAGCTTGACCCATAAGGGTATCTTAGCCATTTCCTTTAGGCAATAATGAAAGTCATTTCCTTTAGGCAATAATTAAAGCCTACAGGAAGCAATTTAAAGTAGAGATGACAAGTAATTAATTAGATATATAAAAGGTGGGTAGGTGAAATATCACCTCCCCCACATTAATAATTCCATTTGGGATTTTTGATTTTTATTCTTAAAAATAAAATTTATTTTCATTTGTAAATCATCTCAATCTCAATTCCTTTGTAGGTTGTATTTCATTTATTATTTTGTTATTTTATTATTTTAATATTGAAACTTATATTTTCAAATTATTGCTTCTTTTATTTTTATAACATTTACTGTACATATATGTATGTATATGTATATATTATTTAATATATATTTTTTACCTCTAATTTAAAAATACATATAATTTAAGGAATATATGTATGTACACTTTAAACAATATATACTTTAAATAATATATGGATAAATAGTTATTTTAAACTATAACATATAATAATTTAAAGTATACACACATTTATTATTTCTAACATATAGTTTATATATCATTATATATACATGTTATATATAGTTTAGCTATGTATACATATATATACATGTGTGTGCGACTGTGTGTGTGTGTGTGTGTGTGTGTAAAACTATATAGGTTTACCATATATATAGTCTAACATATATAGTGTTTGCTATATAACTATCTAATTATAATGCCAAAATATTATCTAACATATATAGTGTAAGGGAGATGCGATTGGGATCATCCACCATTTGTGAGTTTTTAAAATTAAGCAAACGAAAAAAAAAACGCATTTTTATCCCTTGAGTTGCAGGTGCTTTTTCATCTTCTTGATTGTTCTTGTTTTGTCGGAGAATACCACTGATGGATGGGGGAGATGCAATCAGGGTATCATCGTGCTCAGCTGCCCAGTGTAAGTGGAAGATTGAGCTGTAAAGGTTCGATGCTGTATGTTCTTGCGATTTCTCCATTCAAACAATTACGTCATTCTAATCCTACCATTCCTACTGTCACCTTATCTTCTTCAATAAAACGGCGACTAATTATTTTTTAAACCTTAATCTGAATAATTAGATTGCAATTTTGCTAGTGAAAATGGAATCTGGCCTCTTCCTTGAACATCCAATAATCCCTTTCGTTACTCGCGTTTCTCTTCCTATCAATATCCGTTCTCCGGTGAACTTGCATGCCTGTTTAAGCAGCAAGTTGAACGTCATGAGCCGAGAAGTAATGGAGATGGATGGGAGTCTTCTGGTTGGTACTTATGCTCGCAATCCGGTTGTTTTTTCCAGAGGTGCTGGTTGTAGGCTATATGATGCCGAAGAGAAGGAGTACTTGGATTGCGCGTCTGGGATTGGGGTGAATGTGTTAGGTCACTGCGATCCAGATTGGATCAGAGCAGTCACGGAGCAGGCTAGTTTGCTCACGCATGTTGGTAATGTTTACTATTCAGTTCCTCAGGTATGCAATCTGCTAGGTTCAACTTGAATCGGATATCTCTACTGCGTTTAGATTATATTTCTGAAATCTAAGAGTAATTCGCTATATCTCTAACTCTTTTGTCATGATCAAGGCCAATTTTTTCTCAAAATTCAATCGCAACACACCTACATTGCAGCGAGTGGCCGATTATGTTGTATTCCCCTGCCTATCATTTAGCTTTGGATTAATTCATTACCTAATTCTGTGGATTATTGGTCATTATTATTTGTTCAAGCTGTTGAGTAGCAATCCAGGGAAAAACTGAAGTTGAAAGTTTGAAACAATATTTTTTTCCTGTTAGTCCAAGCTAGATTCTGAAATCTAAGTGTAATTTGCTGAATCTCTAACATTTTGGTCATGATCAATGCTAGTTTTTTCTCAAAATTCAACCATGACACACCTACATTGCAGTGACTGGCCGAATATGATGTATTCCTCTGTCTATCATTTAGTTTTGGATTAATTCATTACCTATTCCTGTGGATTATTAGTCATTTATTATTTGTTCAAGCTGTTGGGTAGCGATTCAGGGAAAAACTGAAGTTGCAAGTTTGAAACAAGTTGTTTTTGCTGTTAGTCCAAACTAAATTCCATTCCTCTTTGTTTAGCTTATAGATTCATCATCATTAAAGACCATTTATGATATTAATAGGATAAGGCATGTACATGTGCACATGGGCTAGTTCGGGTGGTTTGGGCTGGCTCATGATCATGATAGTATTGTTATGATTTTGTTTCCTAGGATTACTAGACAAGTGAGATTAATATTGCTTAGACTTACTTGGAGATGGCACTAGGAGAAAGGCATGCTTTATTGTGGTATTAATTTCTTGTGAGTCACCATGCCATTCCTAACAAAGTATGGATTGTCACTTTGAGTCATGTTGTGTTGGCATGGGAGCTATTGAGTCAGGCCCTACAAGGATTGTTAGCCTGGATGACGCATTTGGCAATGTCAATGTGTGTCGGATTGGACTCATGCTCAAAGCATGGACTGGCTTTTCTAGGTTTGTCCTTCCTACCCTAGTGGCCCAGTTCCAAACTTCCATTCTAGTCCAATGGAGTGACCAAGTCTAGAGGTGTCAAACTCGTTTTTGGATGGCCCACTCGGCCACAGTGCAGTGTAGGGCTCAACCTGACATGGGAATTATGCCATGTATGGCACTGCATGAATGCTAGTTTGCCTAGACCGGTACGACATGACCGGCATTATTTCATACCGTGCCATGTTAGGTCTCGGGTCATGACGGATCAAGTTTAAATAAAATTTTTAAAAACCTATTATGTGGACGTCATGAATACAATACTTTAAAAAACACACTTTTTTTAAAATGAGTTTTGGATGGTCATGGATCATGGTGACTTGTAAATCATGACCCATTCATAGAATGTGGTCCTAGGTCACAATCATCATGTTGGTGGACCTTGCAAATGGGCTAGGCATGAGGCATGGCAGCCTTTGACCTAGTTAGGCATTAGCCATACCTCGGGTCAGCATGACTTATGTCCAGACTAAAGGTGTCAAATGGGTTGTGCTAGGCCAGCCCTGCTCGGTTTTAGGCTGCCCAATTGGGCTACCATGTCTGGCTTGGCACGGTTTCTTTAAGCCAAGCCTGGTACGGCTGGTTTTTAACCGTGCTGGTTCAGGCCAGTACGGGCCAGTTTATAAATTAAATTTTTTTAAGATTAATCAATTTAAGTTATTTGTTTTTTAATTTTATGTAATAAAAAATTAGATAATGCTTAAAAATATGTAAAATGTAAATTATAAATTTTTAATAATTTATTTTTTTTATTTCTTATGTTATTTATTTTAATTTTGTATTAATTAGAATTAGGATTTATATATGAAATCATAAAATATTAAATAATTAAAACTTAAATATCAATAAAAATTTAAATAAAATGAAAAATGAAAGATGAAAATAAAAAAAATATTAAACTTCAAGTTTTAACTTTTAAACATCATTCACAAGTCATGACCAAAAATTAAATAAACACAAAAATTCTTAAATATAAATGACAGCCAAACCAACTAAATATAATATAAATAAAAATGAGTATAATATAATAATACATCGAAATCAAAAATCAAAGACAGGCATGCATAAGTATAACTCATAAGCATAACATAAGTGTTGCAATCTTGTAATTGTCAATCGTCAGGCATCAAGTGGCAACGTCATCAATTATTTATCGTCGTATCATTATCAACTTCAATCTCAATTTTAATATCACTATTATATGGATCATCATTAATAATCAACTTCTTCGCTTTCATTACAATCCCAGTTCCAGTCTCAGTCCCAGCATAATCTTGGATACTCAAGCTCAAATTTTTCTAATCCTTCATACATGCTAAAGCCTCAATAATATCGGGACGTAATTTTGATCTTCTATTCAAAATTATATTCACTGTAATAGAAAAAGTAGACTCTAATGTTATATTTAATACTAGAGGAGTTAGTAGATCATGTGTCATCTTAGATAACTTGAAGAATGTGGACTCATATAATTTTTATCACTATAATATATTAAGATTCTTAGTATCAAAATATGATAGAATTGCGTAATAATTAATATCTAAGTACCAAGATAGCTCACTTTTATTCAATAATTCATTCCGTTGTTTTCTTCTCACTAACTGAATGAAAGAATCATCATCTTTGAATATAATATATATGTTCGTACTTTGAGCCTCACTACTACTATCATCATACCTAGTATTGTGGTATGTAAAAAGCTCAATCAATTTCTTATGAATGAATCTTTCATGTGGGTTTTTCAGGTTTATGCACAAGGAAATGTAATTCAAATAATAAAGAGATAGAATGGTAGACTAGTATTTTAAGTACTTAATTTTTATCTCTACAATCATATGACTAAGTATCGGGTTAGCTAGATACTTTCTAAATATATTATTAATATTGTATATGCACCTAAGTACAATATAAGTCATGATAGCATAAACTAATGAATACATGTTTGTTGTGTCATAAAAAATCTTTAAGAATTTAATAAATGAAATTCCTGAAGCTTAGTCAGTATCGCTAATAATAAATTTGTTATTCTTACTATTAACGTAGTCGGATATCACATATCAGTATTCAACACATTACTCCAATATCATGTAAGTGTAATTTCAATGGTATCTCATATTCGATTGGAATTTTTTTTAAAATTCACAGACAAACAGAGACTACCGAACTCTTGTTGTCTGCGAGGCGTGTTAATATATTTTAGTGAGTTATATATATTTTTTAAAGTGGGGAAACACATTTTTATCCATGCTTGCATAATCAAGTTAATCACGTGATACATATATATGATGTAAAAAATTTTTCTTAATTGTCTGTCTTTAATATTTCTAACAAATATGTTAATCACTATTTCATTATTAGTTATATTATTGAATATGATATTAAAATATTATTTTGAATTTTATATTCTCTAAAGATTTTTCTCATGCATTCAAAAATGATTGGGTCATCATGAGGATGAAGAATCTCAGAGCATCCTAAAATTTTTTTAATTGAGAATTTATTTTAAATCTACATAGTAGGCGATGAGGCATGCATAATATGTATTATCGTGACTTATTCAGATATTAGACCTCATAGACATTACTTTACTATATATCATAAATTTATCAATAATTATTTTTTTTTCTAACTTGTATTATTTTAGTATATTATTTTCAGATGTGAACCTAGGAATCATACGATAAGCAAGCTAAAAATATGTCGTCATGATATTTACTATTCTTGAATCTTTCGAAAATCTGATCAGAAGATCTATCGTGGTAATAAGTTTGGTCATGCTTTCCCTTCCTAACTCACTACTGTATATGAAAGGGATAAATTTTGAGACTGAATTAGACCTAGTCTCAAAAAACCCACCGCTAAGTTGAGCTTACCTATGATCTAATGTATCATATTTTTTGGTGTATAGTTTGGTATGCTTCTTAAGGTACCTAGTCTCACATGCACTCTTACAATTATAAATTTTTTTATAATATTTGTATTATGTCATTTCTTCTTCCACACACCTAATATTTTTTTGTTTTATTATACTAAAGTGAGTTCAAACTATATAAGTATTTCTATTTTTTTTTATTTTTAGATGTTTGGGCCAAGACAATCAAATAAACCAAAATTTTAGTAACCTCGAATCTTTGCATATGATTTTTATTTTCTAAATTTAAATTAATTTTATTAGTATTTATTATTTTTTTGATTCTTTTAGACAAGAGTGTAGACTCTAATTATTTTTAAAAAATAAGTTAAGACCTAAGAGTTAATTAATTAAAAATAAAACAAAATACTAGTAAAGCAATGTAAAGCACGTGCAGCACAATTTCAAAGTCCAATCTAAACACCAACCAAAGTCGAGCATGAGTTGCAATTCCCAAAAAGCTGAGCTGAAATATTGAGAGAGAGAAATTTAGGAGTGAAATTTGTGATATTTAAGTTTTTGAAAAATATAAAAATTAGAGAGGGCGGGGTTTATAGAATAATAATATGACTTTTTTTAGGAAAAGTTATTTTTTTATTTTTTTTAATTAATTATTTGGGACAGAATTATGTGAGCCATCATATCATGGTCATTATTGATTTTGGGGGGGGGGGGGGGGTGGAATCATACCAGGGTCAAAAAAACCATGGGTCCGAATTGGGGCTTGTAGTTTTGATGGAAATTTTGGATTCGTTGTGCTTGGGTAGTTTCTCAACTAGTGCCGAGATACCATGTCCACATGCCTCGGTACTGGGCCGTGCCTGGCACGGCACGGGCACGGGTCATTTCTGTGGCATGCTGGACTCAATTAAGTCATGCCAACTAAGCACGACTCAATTAAGTCATGCCTCATGTCGTGCCAATGCGATCCGACTCACTTGATACTTTTAGACCAAGTACTACTAGTCTCCATCTGGCATGACCCGATGCCCATCATTTGTGGGAATGACACCACACAAGCTATGGCATGTGTTAGCACAATGCCACAACGTGTGCTAGTGACTCACTTGATACCTTTATAATCAAGTGACTAGAATTATTAGATACTCATGATTATCAAAAAAATAATGTCATATGCTTTCTCACTTATCAAATCTTATATGGTTTTCTTTTTTTATATTTAACTTTTTAATTGTTTATTTTTTTATAGATACTTTTATTAGTCTATCAATTTAAATATTTTTTTTTATAATAATTATATCTAGTATATGTAAATATTTGTTTTTCTTCAAACATTACATATATCTTTATTTTTAATTCTCTTTTATGGCCATGATATTTAGATATATATATATATATTTTTTGTAAATTTTATTATGTATTCATATTAACATATATATATATATATATATATTATTGTTATGTTATAAATAATTTGTTTTATAGTAGCTCAATAATTATAAAAAATGATTAGTCGAATAATTTTATTGTGATATCTTTAATTTAACAAATTTTGTTACACGATATTTTTGATCTTATTTTCAATCATATTTTTTAAGTAATAGTTTAAATTTCAAAATAATTATATTATTATATTTTATCATTTTTTTATCTCAATTGAATTATCATTTTAATAATTAACTAATTAGTTGTCAATTAGATTCTTTATTTTCTAACAAAAAATTTTTAAATTTTTATTGTAATGTTTCTTATCTATCTAATTTTTATTTATATTATTCATTAGTTTTATTAAATAAAATAATATTATTTATTCATAATATACATAATGATCTCTCAACATGAAGAACTTTGTCAATTTATTGACTGCCAAAATAAATACATATAAACTTAAAGTTAATCAATAATATATTGATATTAAGGCTAATAATTCATTTGACATTTTCTTACCAACACTTTTAATAGTTAATTATTTTATATATAATTATAATATTATTCTTTCAAGTTGGCCTCGAGTCTTATTATCTACTAAGTAAATTTTCCTAGAAGAAAAAATAAAATCAAAATTGTATTGTTTAAAAAAGTAACTTATAGAGAGAAGGCTAAAAGGATAATAGAAAATAAATAAAACATGTGGAAGAAACAAAGAGTCGAGCTAAATAATATTGTATTTAAGAATTATTGAAGGATTTTTATTAGCTATTATAATATTAAAAAAACAAGAAAAATATATAATTAAAAGTAAATGATTATATATAATATGAGTATTGGCTCATGAATTATTAATTCAAGAGTATGAAATGGATGAACAAGACACAAACATTATTATCTAAAGGTTGGCACTTGGGGAAGGCCTGCTACTATTATGCTAGGGAGGAATCTTTAATGATTCCCTTCAACAAGGATTATTGAGGACTCCTATTTAGTTTCAATAGGCAAATTATTTTTTTTAATATTTTATAATGTTCCTAATTGACTTTCTAAAAATAATTGTCAAGAATTATATTTGATATCACTCATCTTCTTGTAATGTGTATACTGAACTAATGATCTCCTACATATGTATTTGATACAATAATCTATCTTCATACTCAATATATCGATCAAAAGATCAACCCAGAGGAAGAAAAAAAAGAAAAATATGCACTAATAATATACATCCAAATTCGGGTTTTTACCTAAAAGCAAACTGCGTACATTTCACTAGATTAGGGCTTTTTGCCCCGAAGCAAATTGCATGCTAAATTAGGGTTTTTGTCTAAACCCTAATTGTTGCCCAAAAGTGATATTTTGCTTGAATCGCTTAATTTAGCTTTTTGCACAAAATTTTGTGACTACTATCATACTCATTGTAATGCACAACAATGCCTAATATTTCCATAAAACATCATGCAACCTTGCATCTTGTCATGCAATTGAGGCACTTCCACCTCTTCACAACGTTGATGTTCATCATATGTAGTAGGTGTCCAATGGTAGTGCTTAGTGGCGTGCACTATAGCACGCACACTCATGATGTCGGATTAGGGCCATCCCACGAGTGTCATCATCAAATCAAATGTCATCATCAAATCACTATAACAGATGCCCTAATTCAAGTCGAATTAGGGCCATCCCACAAGTTGGATGTTTCCTTCGAGAAATAAAAGAGTAAACACAATAAAACAATAAACCACAACAAGGATAAATGTCCAATTAAAAAATTTTGAAAAAATAAAAATTATTGTAATTTTTTACTTCTATGGTTGAGACTACAATTGAGCCCCCGGGTGGTCCTTGATTTTCAGATGGCTAAATTTCACATTCATTGGTTTCAGTTGCATAATTGTTAATCTATTGAGTCTGTTGTAGTTGGATGTGTTGTGAGTCTTCCATTATCATCTTCCTTCTCCATATTAAGCACAAATTGCTTGCTGATAGATTCATTGTTGCAGGTAGAGCTTGCAAAACGTCTTGTGGCATCCTCTTTTGCAGACAGAGTGTTTTTCTGCAACTCTGGCACAGAAGCAAATGAGGCTGCTATAAAATTTGCTCGTAAGTATCAAAGAGTTTCAAAATCTGAAACCAAACAATACCCAACTGAGTTCATCTCTTTCAGTAATAGCTTTCATGGAAGAACCATGGGATCTGTTGCTTTAACCAGCAAAGATGCCTACCGGATGCCATTTGAGCCTGTTATGCCTGGAGTAACTTTTTTGGAGTTTGGTAACATTGAAACTACAAGCGAGCTAGTAAGAAGTGGGAAAATTGCTGCTGTTTTCGTCGAACCTATCCAAGGTGAAGGAGGCATTCATAAGGCAAGAAAAGAATTTCTGCAATTTCTGCGTAGAGCCTGTGATGATGCTGGATCCCTGTTAGTTTTTGACGAAGTAAGTTGCTTGTTTTAAGAACAAACATTGTGCTGATCATGGAGTTGAATATTATTACTTGCTCATCAATATTTTTGTATGCTCGAAGATCAAATGTGGTTGGTTAAATTCAATGTTTAGAAACTAGGATTGGTCAAAATCCTCGTTTGGTTTGGTTACATGAGCCGGAGAGGCTCTTAACCGTTTGCACCACTCTGGCTGACTGACTGGGTGAACCGGTTGATTCAGGCTCTTCAGCCTCCAACACCTCTCCTATTCTATCACCTTGCTCATTGTCTATTTTTTAAAATTTTGTTGATTTATGTTATAGTAAAAAGATCTTATCTATTATATAAGGCTCTCGCTTAGCGAGTGATATGAGAGAGATTAATATTTTGATAATTTTAGTCTAAAAATTAGAGGGACTATATCTGATGAGTCTATAACCCAAGATCTTTCACCCTCAGATGAAATTATTTGTCATTACACTAAGGACCTGTTTAATAAACTAAAAAAATTAAATATTGAAAAATAAGTGTTAAAAAATTAAGTGCTGAATTTCATAAGTATAAATATTTGATAAATTATTGATAATTAAATACTGAAGATAAATATATTATTTGATAACTATAAATATTGAAAGTTGAAAATGATCTATTTTATATATTTATTTTTATTATCATTGTGTTACATATTATTTAGTATAAATATAATATCTAATGATATTTTATTTTTTATTATACTGATTAATTGTTGTAGGGTACACCTCCATATCGGCAGCTGCAACAGAGACATACTAGGGGAATCATGGGAGGTAGGGTCTATTTGTGTCAGTTTAGAATGTAGGATTTTTTTTTGGTAGAGGAAAAAAGTATATTATTTATAAAGGGTTTTTTGGTCTAATTTTTTTTCATTTAAAAAAAATTTTGTTGACCGTGTTCTCCATTCTACATTAAGTAGATATATACTTACTTATAATTATCAATAGTTTTTTATTTAAACTTTTCAATTAATAGTTTCCTAAAATTTTGTTATCAAACATATTAAAAAATTAAAATTATTGAAAATTTTTATTTTCAATTGTTTGCAAATTTTTATTAGTCTACAAATAAAAAATTAGGTTAACCTCAATAAATGGAGGCATTTGTTGGTGTAATTTTGGTAGAATTTATTTTTTAATTTTTAAAATTTATTTTTATATAATAATATGTGTGTGATGTCTTGGGTTTGATCTCATTTTGATTTATTGTTTTGATTAATTAATTGGTTTGATAACTAGTTTGATTTTCAAAAATATTAGATAAGCTAAATAATAAATTAAGTGAAAATTATTATTACATCATTATTTGATAACTTGTATTTTTAGTTCATAATATTGGGTTATTACAAGATCTTATATTTATAAGAAGTTCTAACATAGATGAGTATGTTAAGTTTAAGATGCATATATGAAAGATCTCATAGTGATAAATTTAAAAAAAAGTGGGTAATATCGAGGTGTTCTACTTATAATTAATGCATAGTGATAAATAAAGCAAGAATCTTATGTTATGAGTACGGCCTTTAATACTTTAGTGGAGAATATAAAATAAGAGATAAATTATTAAAAATATAAAAATGCACATTAATTGAATTTATATGAGAGTTTGTAATAATATTACATTATTTTTCAAATTAAATTAATAATATGTTCCTGATAATATCAAGTATATAATTTGATAATGTGATTTTAGTTTATAGCTAGCAATTACAAGTTTTCTTTTATTGCTATAAGCTCCAACTTTTAGCTACAAGTAATGATTTTTTTATTATGTGACTACACTGAATATCATAAGAATTATGAAGCTAAAAGTATTCAAGTAAAGCTATTAGTAATGATTTAGGTATTGAGTTCAAGACTTATCAGACATAATTTTTCTAATTTTTAGAAATAAGATTATTAAGATATTAATCTCTCATGAATCTTACATTAAGTATGAGCCTTATGCATTGGGTTTACTTTTATCAAAATATATACGATTCACGATTCGATTCACATTTTGATTCATGATTTAGAAGATAAATGATCTGATTTTTTAAAAATATCAAAAATATGTATGAATCGAATGCTGAATCGTCGAATCTTGAATTGATTCACATGAATTGATTTCAACACGAATTCTCAAAGGACAAAGATTCTCAAAAAGTTACAAAAATAAAAATTAAAATAACAAAAAAAAATTGTTAACTGTAGAAATTAATTAAATTGTAAAAAATCAACTCCAACTTTTAGTATTATGAATATAACGTGAAAAAATAATAAAATATCAAAAAAATTACAAAAATAAAAACTAAAATACCAAAAAAAAAATTATCAATTGTAGAAAATATAAATTAATTAACGTGAAAAAAAAATCAAAAAAAAATTGATTCATGATTCAATTTAATTCTCGGTTATCAATTCACTAATCAAATATTCTGATTCTCGATTCGATATTTGATTTAACAACTATGATTGGGTATGATTTTCATGGAGTGAAAGGGGTTGGTATGTCTCGATTTCAAGACTTATTAGATTTAGTTTTTTTTAAGGGTAAACTTATTATTGAGATATTAATCACTCTCAGATCATGCGCTAAGAGAAAATCTTATGTACTGGGTGTGATTTTCAGGGAATAAAACGTCAATAAGTCATGAGTTTGAGACTTTTTAGATGCAATTTCTCTATTTTTGAGGATAAAATTGTCAAAAACAATCAATATCTCTTAGATCTAATGATAAGCATGAATTTTGTACATTGAGCATGATCTTAAGGAGTAAAACTAAATGAGATTATATTTTTGATTATTTCTTTTTCTTTATTGTTAGGTTCAATGTGGATTGGGAAGAACAGGATATCTTTGGGCACATGAAGCATGTGAAGTTTTCCCAGACATGATGACGGTGTCTAAGCCGCTTGCCAATGGTTTGCCAATAGGAGCTGTTCTGGTGGCTGAACGGGTGGCTGCTGCCATGAACTTGGGCGACCATGGAACCACCTTTGGTGGGGGGCCTCTCCTCTGCAGTGCAGCCATTTCCGTATTCGACAAGATTTCAAAACCAGAGTTCTTGGCTGATGTAAGAAGGAAAGGTGATTACTTTAAAGAGTCTTTGCTGAACAAATTAGGAGGCAACTCTAATGTGAAAGAGATAAGAGGTTATGGGCTTATGTTTGGAATAGAACTGCACGCTGCTGCTTCTCCTCTTGTTGATGCATGTTGCAGTGCTGGTCTGTTAGTGCTGACTGCTGGAAAGGGCAATGTGGTCCGCTTATTGCCTCCTCTGATTATTACCCAGCAGGAATTGGAGCTTGCAGCAGAAATTCTTCTTCATTGTTTCCCTATTTTTGATACTATAAACTAAAGTGTAGTTCTCATATTTGGATAGAGGTTGTTTGTATTGGTGCTCTTTTAATAATTCAAATCATGGTTTGTTAGACTTGATGTTTATTCAAACATAGAATAAGTGCATGCACTTGTTCACTCACATGCATATAAGCATATGTGCATGTGATTGAGCATTGCTTATACATGTGTGTTTTTGCCTATACGTGTGTTTTGCCTATCTATGTGTTTGTGTGTGTGTGTACGTGATTGTTCATCTTCATACTCATGTGTGTATGATTGTTCATCTCTTTTTTCATGGTTTAATTGGCAATGTGTGTGTGTGTGTGTGTGCGTATTTGCATGTGATTGGACATTATATATATGTATGTGAATTTGTGCGAGTGTGTGATTGTCCATATTTATTATCATGAGTTGGTTTAGATGGAAATGATGAATTCTTCACTTTGGTTTGGATTGTGAGGACATGGGTTTTGTTCCTACCTCTAGGTTAAGAGTATTATTCATGTGTAAGTGCATGTGCATGTGTGTATGTGTCTGTGTGATTGTTGATCTCTTTTTTCATGGTTTATTTGGCGATGTGTGTGTGTGTGTGTGTGTGTGTGTGTGTGCATGCGTGTATGATTAAACATTAGTATATGTGTGTGAGTGATTAAACATTGTGTATATGTGTGTATTGAAGTATGTGCGATTGTTATTGTTCCATCTTTATCCAGATGAGTTGGTTTAAAAGGAAATGATGAATTCCACACTTTGGTTTTGATCCGACGACTAGATTTGGTTCTTACCTTTAGATTAAGAGTTTTATTCGTGTGTGTGTGTGTGTGTGTGTGATTGTTATTTTTTTCAAGGCTTAATTTCCAATGCGTGTGTGTATGCATGTGTGCTTGATTGAACATTACATATATGTATGTGTATCTATGTGTGAGTGTGTGATTGTCCATGTTAATTATTATGAGTTGGTTTAAGCGGAAATGATGAACTCCACACTTTGGTTTTGATTGGGAGGAAATGGGTTTGGCTCCTACCTTTAGAGTGAGATTATTATTCATGTGTGGGTGTGTGTGGGTGTGTGTGTATGATTGTTGATCTCTTTTTTCATGGGTTAATTGGCAATGTATGTATATGTGTGCATGATTGAACATTATATAAATGTGTGTGTGTGTGATCGAACATTATATAAATATATGCATGTGTATGTCTTTTTGTATGCGTGATTGTCCATATTTATCCTTATGAGTTAGTTTAAGTGGAAATTATGAATTCCACACTTTAGTTTTGATCCCAAAGACTTGAGTTTGGTTCTTTCTCTAGATTGAATGTATTATTCAGAATGTGTG
The DNA here is from genome assembly GCA_029783825.1 of Sapria himalayana. Classification (NCBI taxonomy): domain Eukaryota; kingdom Viridiplantae; phylum Streptophyta; class Magnoliopsida; order Malpighiales; family Rafflesiaceae; genus Sapria; species Sapria himalayana. The sequence continues at coordinate 826,415 of JAREIK010000357.1, read as the reverse complement.
TGCATGTGCACGCGTGTGTGTCTGTTATTGTGCATCTCTTTTTTTTTGTGGTTGAATTGATAATGTTTGTGTGATTATGCTTACATACATAGCAATACATGCGATGTGATTGAACCTTATATGACATGTAAACATGAACTAACATGATATTAAAATGATTTTTACTTTCAGCTTCAGTAGTAATTATATGCAAAAAGTAACTTGCATCATAATCTCATAATGAACATATATTTAAAAAAATTTTTATGTGACTATCATCACCTTAAGAGTCATCTCCAATTGCATGTATTTTATGACTTACCTATCATCATCTATCACGAAGACATGTGACTCTCACATTAAAGTTGAAACTATTTGAATAATATTTTATAAAACTTACAAATCAATTGAGGGTCAATTTGTCTAAAATATGCATAGTAGATTGGAATTAATAAAAATATTAATATTTTTGACTTTATAAGTATCATACTAACATGAGTTTAACTTACCTTAACATTCGGCTTTGATATATAAATTTGTCTCACACATTAGGATCAGAAGGGATATCACTTTTTTGTATCATTATGTATGATTGTGCTTAATAATTTACTTGTCATCATTCACCATGATAACACATACAAATCTACTAATAATAAAATATTAATTTCAATTTTAAACAAACACAAACCAACATCAATAATCAACCCATATTTAAAGATAAAAATCATTAATTAGCATCCAACATGCAAAATCAAATATATCAATCAAAGACCTCAATTTAGCCTAATATTAAGAGGAATTTGCGCAAGATAATTTGAAATATAACTCATGAAATTGTGGGTTCTTAATGACAGCACTCAAGAGTATCTAGGAATTAAACTCTAAACTCACAATTCTTATTAGTTCACTTTGGATTTGCTCCTAGTTAGAGTTGAAATTCATTCCCTCCTTATGATTTATGCTTATGGCTTGTGTTATCCCTTTGCTCTTAAATCTCACCTAAGTTTGGATAAAATTTTGTTCCTGAAAATCTAGATTTTCATGGCCTAGAATTTTTGTTTCTACAAAATTTCTCATGTTGCACTTTTATATTGGAACATATATGTTTGATTTTTAAGTGGAAAGTTATGACTTTAAAGAATTCCATAATTTTAGTTTTTTGTCTACATAATACAAAGTTGTGGTATTAGAAATGTGTCACTACTTTAGTTTTTTTATTTTTTTTATAATGTCATTACATAGTGAATGGCCATGACAATATATTTCATCTTTGTAACAAAAAGTAACAATATTGAAAATGAGTTGCGACTTTGATCTCTCTCTTGTATCACATGACTAATGCACTATGAATGACAATGAATATGTATTTCATCTATATAATACAAAGTCATGATGTTGAGAATGACCATAACTTGTCCATTTCACCTCTATAACTTTAAGTCATGTTGCTAGGAATAAATTGTGACTTTTTTCAAGAGCAAAAAGTCATGGCACTGAAAATGACTATGACTCGAGTAATATTCTCTGAAACTTACTGTAGCTAAAAATCATAGTGTAGGAGAAGAGCAATGGTTTTTGTCAATGTGCTAGTGAATATCATGACTTTTAGTATTAATTGGATACTTGATTGTTGCGGTATAAAATTAATATCACAATCATAAAAAATGTTATGAGCTAGTTTAATTATGACTCTAAGAAATTTTTGCAGCCAAATAGTATATTGCACAGTGAAATAATTATGTCAACGAGATAATAGAATTGCAATATATGAAAATTTCTATTACTATTTGTGTAGAGTTTCGGCTAAGAATAAATGTTGAAATTATCCTATAAGTTCAATGAGATGTAACAAAGTCATAACATAAAAAATATCATGACTTTACATAATTTTTTGCTCAATTCCTTAAGAAATTTACTAAGTCTCATATTTCATACAAAAACTACTTAAATTCATTATTATTTATCATAATATATCAAAACTATCATTTAGTGAAATGATTCTATTTACTTTTTTTTTTCTTTTCAAATGCATTATGTATAATTGCCAAAATAATTAGTATAATTGATATTTTTCATATTTAACAAACTTGCACACTAAAGTGATTGCTCGTCCTAGAGCAATTACTCCTCCTCTATAAAAAATATACTTTCTATCCATCATAAACAACATCTTCGATATGATTACAACACCATAGTATCAATGAAAAAAAATAAAGAAAAAAAATATACAAGTCAATGAGGTGAAGAAAATCGAAGGTATGATTTTGTCTTTATGATCACTCCTTAGAAAAGAAATTTACTTTTAGTACTTAAATGATGGCATAGAAGTGGATGGTCTCTCTATTCTATTGTGTAAGCCTCATGGAGCCTCCCAAATAAGTCAACATTGCCCATCACTTTGACCTCCGCTCATTTTATCTCTTCTTTAAAAGTTTTCTATCTTATCTTTAAATTTCTCTCGGGTCATGATAAACATCTTTTTCTTTTGCAGATGTACTTCAAATATTACATCTTATTTTTTAGCTTTCTCTACTATTATTGTACGGAGGGATTCTATCTTGCTTTTTGAATGTTTCTTCCTCTTTTCATCTTCTAGCTACGTATTTTTTAAAATACAAAAAATGTCACTCATTATACCTCATTGTACAACTAAAAAATACTCAATACATGTTTTATCTTCTTCTCATGTTCCTCATCTTCTTTCTATAGTTTCTATGTCGGCTTCGAGAAAGGATAATCTTTCTTGCACAATATTTGTCAATTCTTCCTATTTGAGAATTAACTTTTTTCTTTTTTTGTCTCCGTCAATCCCTATTTTAACACCCAAAAATATCATGGCAGACACCCTCAAACACAATTCATTATTATCATCATCTATCGGTACTTCATTGGCTTGACGAAATAAAGTAATTAATGAATTATGGATTATTAGGCCAGAAAATGTACTCTCTTAATAATTGAGAATAGACCCCCTGAGTATTTTTTTTTTTCATAACTAATCTATACTAATTATGAGGTCATAAAATAGAATTTCCCTATCTTGGGTGATGGTTGTGATATTGAGTATTGGCAGCAAAAAGAAGTAAATGAAATATAATCACACTAAATTCATACTCATTAGTTGTTCGTGCATTAAAAATTCATATACACTTTTCAAAGTTGCTCTCCATTTTTATTTTTCATCCATCAATATATCCACAATTTCTTTGAAAATGAGTTGCATTTTTAAGAAATTTGAAGGCTTTGCTGTCCCTAGTCCCTTACAATCCAAATAATTTAAAACTTTTTTCCCTATCAAAACATATTCAAATTCCTCTATTATAGCATATCTTTTCTTCTTGATCTTTGAGATTGACGCAGAATTCTCATACAACTAATGTATTTTCCCTTTCTTTGTGGATGCAAAATAAACTTCAAACTTTCTTTTCTATAATTCTACAAGGGAAGGTAAACTCCATGAAACCTTACTATAGGTAAAACCTTTCTAAGTTGTAGTATTAGGAATAAGTTGTGGATTTAGTCATTTCTCAAGAGTAAAAAATTATTGTATTAAAATTGACCGACTCAAGTAAATGCTCTTTGAAACTCTCCATAGCTAAAATCCATGGTGTTAGAGAAGCATTACAACTTTTTCCCTAATCTTGGTAGTTTTGTAATGAGAAAGTCATGGTGTTGGTGGATGCCATGACTTTTAACACTCATGGATATTTGATTGTTATGATGTAAAATTAATATCATAGTCATAAAAAATATTGTGAGCTAGCATAGCTGTGTCTATAAGGAAGTTTCGTAGCTAAAAAATTACATTATATAATAAAATGATTGTGTTAACAAGGTAGTAGAGTCATGTCATATGAAGATTGTCATAATTATTTGTTTAGAAATTTAATAAAAAATGGACACTAAAAATATCTTATAAACTTAATGAGGTATAACAAATTCATAACACAAAGAATGTTATGATTTTATATGACTTTTCGCTCCCCACATTCTCAATAAATCCACAAAATCTTATATTTAGCACAAAAACTATCCAATTTCACTATTATTCATTATAATCTTTCAAAACTATATTTTAGTGAAATGGTTCTATGTAAAGCTCTTTATTATATAAATACACTATGCATAATCACCAAAATAGCTAATATTTATTTAGTATTTATTATATTAAGCACACATAATTGTTAATATGAAATTAGTTTGCTGTGCATGTTTGATGTGAAAAAATCAATCTCTCTAATGGCTTAAATTAGTATATCAAACTCACATAATTTATAACAATGCCCTAACTCATGCACGTGTATCTTTTTTTGGCTATGAATCATAATTCATATACAAACATATAATGTATAGGCTTGAACTTATGATTATTCGGACTTGAAATCCTTTGATACCATGAATAGAACCAGTCTTCCTACAAGTGTATGTTATTAATTAAGTTTATATTTAATTAATTATTTATGGTTTATAAAAAGTAAGTTTATTTGGTTGCAAAATGCTATTTGTAGAGCTTTAATATAATTTTAAAAAATGATTTTATTTTGTGATGGTTATATTATTCTTTACTTAGCAAAAGAAATCATTATTTTACTCAAAGATTGATATGTCAAGTAGCACGGACGACTCGAGTGACATGAGGCACGACATAATTCAATAATGTTTGGCTCGACATAACATGACCCAGAACTATGTTTAGATCAAAGCCATGGTTGCCCCAAGGAAAGGCTCATATGGTCGATAACAAAATGGGGCAAGACCATATTTTGAAAAACAAGAATGCATTTGTTTTAAAATGATTACTTTTTGTTGCTATCTTGTCGGCTCTGTCTTAAAAATAAATTTAATTTTTTTGAGATGTTAGATATAATTTGATGGGTCAATTGTAGAAATATAATGGCCGATGGCTACATGGTAGAAATCTGATGGTTGTCAGATTTCTACCTTAAAAAAATAAAATAAAAATTAATAAAATTTTTTCTATGAATAGGATATTAATATATTTTATTTTTCATAATTTATTTGTAATCTCCTCTCGTCTCCTCTCCTAGCTCTAATATTCTCCTAGTGCTTTGTTTGTACCCATATTTTTTGATTTATATTTGTAAATTTTATTTGATGGAGCACCAAAGTTATTTTGGTGACGAGTAACAATTTTAAGGCATGAGAATGCAAGATTGAGATAACAAAATAACTGCTACGCACATAAAATTAAAGTATATATATTATGTTGAAATTATTTTATTTTGTTTGATAATTGTTAGATAAATAAATTACATAATAATAAGTAAAAAATTTAAAACCCATACTCTTTCTTTTTTTACTTTCAGTTCAGTCTCATACATTAAAAAAATAATAAATAGTGAATATAATAAAAATAAATTAGACCTAAACATAAATAATAATTATAACCAGATCGAAAAGTTAAATACCAAAATTATGTTTTCTCCCATTATCTCTCTACTTATGTGCCTGAAAAACCCAAAAAATAGGTGAACTCTAATAATATTGATATATTTTAACATAAAAAAAATTATTAGAGTTATTGAAAGAGATTCAACATATTATATATATTATAAAAAAATATATATATATATTGGTTTCACTACCCACCTTAAGAAATATGTCAATCAATACACAAACAAATATTGTGCATTAGATCCTAACCAAACACAACTTAGTGATGATGTCTTTAAAGTTGAATTAAGATACTGTTTGATAACACAATTAAAATCATCAAACCATTGAAAATTAAAATTTTAAATGGTTTGAAATTTTAAGTGTGTTTGATAAAAATATGTTGGGAGCTAAAAATTTAAAATTATAAGTGAAAATTCATTGAAATTTTTAAATAGGTAGAGACATATTTAATGTTGAAGGCTAAAAATATTTAACAAATTTTTTTTTAAAATTACCATTTTATTCTTGTTTTCATTTTTTTTTCGTTTTCTCATTCACGATATAGTTCAGTTTGTGAATCCGTCTTTTCCTCCTCCTTTCTCCGCCACCACAAATCCCTAACCCTAACCCTCTTTCATGATTAATTTAAGAGAATAAATAGTGAATCAACTAGTTGTTCATTAATTTTTGTTTTTATATTAAAAATTATGATAGTTTTAAAGAATTTAGATTTTATTAGTTATTTCTTAAACATTTTTATTTCTTTTTTAGATTTATAATTTATTTATGGTTATGTTTTAGGAATTTTTTTAAAATAATTAATAATTATAGTGAAAAAAAAAAATCATTAGAAATTCTATTTATGTTGTATAATATGTACTACAATGATAATAAAGGTAAATATGTAAAATATATCATTATCATCATTCATCATTTACAATTATCAAACAATATATTTATATTCAATATTCAACTAACAGTAATTTATCAAATAGTTTTTCAATAAAATCCAACGCTTATAAAATTCAGTCTTAATTTTTCAGCACTTAATTTTTTCGGTTTTTCAAACGGGCCCTAGCTTAAGGTTTATTTATTCTTAATAATGTGTGTGGAAGTGAATGTATGACGAAATTGGTTACTAGCAAGAATTTTATGATGATTCTAAAGTTGTTCATATTGTACAAACACACTTATAGTCTTGTTATCATAAAATTTCTAATTCGACCAATAAGAATGAGATAGTAAAATATTTTTAATTAACAAACTTAGAAAAATAGGGAAGAGGTTTGTCTCCATGGCGTCCGATATTTAGACTTGTTGTGATTATGCTTCATTTATAATCTTCATCTTATTACTAACTATGTCAATTCTAAGTGAAAAATAAATTTAGAAAAAATAATAGTTTTTGAGATCTTCCATCTTCATTATGACTCTGCCATATGCGAGTGTTCGATGAGAATTTTTAAGGAATATGATATTCAAAAAAAAAATTAATATTATATTCTATAATACTCTAAATAATTTCATAAAAAAATTAATTTACCTTCTTTATTATTAGTTTTATTTTATTTTATAATCTAGTTTATTATATTATTATTATTGTATAATTTTTAATTTCATAAAAATATATTGTTGGTAGCTGGAGCCGCTAAATATGAAACATATAAAAAAACAGGAATGCAAATTAGAAAAGATGGACCTTGACGTTCATTTGGGAGAACCCTAGGCGACCTGCCGGGGGGTCATACTGGTCTTAAACCTCCTGCGAGTTGCGATGCGCTTATTTCTTGCTTCTTGTCTCTGGTGTAGTTCATAGTGATAAAATCGCACTCTGGTGTAGTTGGCGCGCAGTCTTGCGGGACAGCGTAGCTCGGTGATATATCTAGCGTTTGTAAGATCGAAATGCTCGAATCTATATACTGGAACAGTTCTGTCGATTGGAAGCCCTCCCCTGTCGTAGCATTAGCCACTAGCTTAGATGACTCCAAAATAGCTGCCTCACGCGAGGATGGATCTCTTGAGATTTGGCTAGTTTCCCCTGGCTCGGTTGGGTGGCATTGCCAGCTGGTATAGTACCATTTCATCATTTCTATATCTCTGTTGGTCATCTCATCATGTTATGTATTTCTCAATCCGAGCGTGGTCGCATAAATTAATATGCTGGATGTCGGTAATCAATTTTTCGTTTTTTGCCCATGTTTTCATGCACAATTTGGCTAATTGGGGCATGTGTGGTGGTGTTTGTTCGGCTTTATCACTGGAGATTTTTCTTTGGTCCAGGTGATTCACGGGGATCCAGATTCTAGAGTTTCTTCACTTGTTTGGTGCCACTCGGGGGCGAATGGCTTTTCCTGTGGCAGGTTGTTCTCCTCTAGCATTGATGGTTCAATATCAGAGTGGGATCTGTTTCACTTGAAGCAGAAGGTGGGTTTTCCTCTGGAAATTTTCTGCTAATAACGTCTTGAGATTCTTTGCTTTCACAATGTAACTCAAAATATTGCTTCAAATTTACTTGCACATTGATGGCTCAACTATTTTTTTGGTATTTGAATGTTTTTATCAATTTTCTGTTTTGAGTTCTGTCTATTGCGGCAGATTGTTCTGGAGTCGATTGGGGTCTCCATCTGGCAGATGGCAGTGCCTCCTTTTAATTATCCTCCGATTGGGTCGGATGCCCATCATATTGGAAATGGAAATTTGGACAACAAACACCACGGTAGTGTTGACGACGAGTCCAATGACAGTGAAAGTGATTTGGATTCTGATGAAACAGATAACCTGCATGCCTCTGAGGATTTGTGCGTGGCAGTTGCTTGTGATGATGGCTGTGTGAGGTTATTTACTATGTCTGACTCTGACGAGTTTGTTCACACAAGAAGGATGCCCAGGGTCAGTGGTGAGATACCTGGATCTCTATGCTTGTTGGGTTACTTCCTTGATTCTTTCTATAAGCCAATTTTACCCCTTATATGGCTATTTTCAGGCCGTACTCTAAGCGTGACATGGAAGACTGATGGGACTATGATATACTCAGGAAGCAGTGATGGGTACGTCTATATTAAGACAGATGGAATTTATTGGCACGTCTGTGTCTTCCATGCATGCATCACATTCAAAATTGTTGTTGTTGGCTAATAGAAACTGCTGTACAACACTAGTGTAGGTTCATAAGGTGTTGGGATGCTAAATTGGGCAATGAGATATTCAGGATTACAGCTGGGCTTGGTGGCTCAGGCCTTGAATCAGAACTTTGCATATGGTCTGTACTTTCTCTGAGGTACCAGTGGGTGCATTATAAATATTGTATGTAGTTTACTGCTTGGTAAGGCTGACATAGTTATTGTGAGCCCTAATGAAGTTGATAAATGTGATTTTAGATGTGGGAGCCTTGTTAGCGCAGACAGTGTGGGGAATGTTCAGTTTTGGGACTCTAAATATGGAACTCTTCTCCAGGCGCATTCTCTTCACAAAGGCTCTGTGAATGCTCTGGCTGCAGCACCTAGTCACAATAGAGTGTTCTCTGCTGGATCTGATGGTCAGGTTTGAGTCTTTATTTGGATTAGAACCTGAACTTTGCTATTGATGATGCAGCAATATCAGTTTAAGAAAGCAATGTTAAAAATTATCACTTTGTTGCATCGTTCTTTGAATTTTGTCACAAATTTCTCTCTTTCGCCATCCTTTCTTGTTGTTTTCACCATGTTTTTGTTTATGGAATTTCAATTCTTAGCTGCATTATAGTCTCTCTTGTTGTCCGTTGGAGTGTTAGTCTCATGGCCTCTCTTGTTGTCGCTTCATAGTTAATAGCATTTTGCTGTTTATTGGGAGATGTGTTCTACTTTGCTATTTTTGGAGTGGGATAGAAATTCTCTTAACGTGCTTGTTTTATTTCATTGATTTGCTTTGTAGGTTATTCTATACAAGCTCTCTAGTGAAGATGCTGGGGAAGGTACTTGTGAGTCAATAATGAAATGGGTTTATGTTGGTTATGTGCGAGCTCACACGCACGATGTAAGGGCCTTGACAGTAGCCGTACCAATTTCTCGAGAAGGTACACAATGGTTTTTTTTCTTTATCTGATCTACTTCATGCATCTCATTTACTGATAAGAAATTTAACTCAATCACATGTTTTTGTTCCTTTGCTGTTATTTGATATTTTTTAAATGAAATATCATTCAAGTGTTAAAATGCGAGCTATATTATTTATAATCAGAAAATGATACATGAGCGTATATTCATACCTATAATAAGTGTGCAATAAATAAGAACACAAAATATAATATAAACTACTATAACAAAAACCTATTGCATGCACACAACTTGAAGAACAAATAATTTAGGATACATTTTTTTTAATTATTGATTTTTTGATTTTTTTTTAATTTTTAATTTTTTTGATTTTTTTTTTTTTGATTTTTTGATTTTTTTATAATGTAGGATATGTTAAGTGGTTTTATTCGTACGTATTTAAGTTGATCTCTAGAAGGGATATGGGCAATATAAATCAAGTTATTTTATGTTCCTTTCTTGATAAAATAATAATGTACTTTGATGTATTTTGTTTATTGCTGAAAGATAAAATTATAAATACTATGATTTTTCTTAACTAGAAAAAATTATTTTCAATTGAGTACTTGATCCACAATATCATAATTAATATTATAGCTATATATCTAGTTTTTGTACTCAATCTATCATTGATAGTGTGCATATTTGTTAAGAGATCATGTTAATAAAAAAATAATAATTTATATATCTATATGTTTGTGAAAAAATAGATTTGAAATTATATGTTGTATTTCTTGATTGTTACAAAACAACAATAAATTTTTGAATAGAAAATTTCACTTACCGAGGTAAGTAATTGTTTTATAAAATCTCATTTGTTATGCAACAACAATTAATCTATTCATGAAAGCTTATTTTTTTTAATTTTTTACATGGATAATAATGTAAATAATACTATTTACTTGTGTCATGTTTATGAAAATCTAAAAATTGACTAATGTATTAATAATAAAAATAATATATGATCTTATAATTATAAGAACCAATTACAATATCTCCATTAAATTAGAAACTTGTATTAGGGGTAAAATAGAGAAATAGTTAGTGTACATCCAAATAGGCAGAACCTTTAAAAAATGTTAAGTATATATTTTTGTTGTGATAAAATTATGAAATTCTATTTGAATTTTTTTTTAATTAAGAAATAACTAATTTATAATTACATATGAGCAAAATGTTATTTATACATGTTAATAATAAATTAAATCTTTTGTATGATCTTTTTTCTTAGAAACAATATTAATTAGAGATGTATAAAATCCTAATGTATAATGTAAGAAAATATACCGATCCATGCCATAAGAGATTAATTTATAAATTCATTCTTTGTTATGTCTATAAATATAAGATTTTAGATTTGATAACCTAAGAAAAAAATATGTATATTTAAAATTATTATAATTTATTTAAAATTGTAATATAAGTTGTATATTACAAAAATTTGATACATCACATTCATGCAGTTAAAAATAATTAAAAATAAAAAAAATTCTATATTGTTTTATTTTATTTATTATAAAAACAATATAATTATTTAATTTGTATTAATATTTTTTTATAATTTTATTATTACAAATGTTGTAGCTCAGTCCATTTCAATTCAAACATAACTTGAGTTTTAAATGTCAAATTGGGTTGGATTTGGGTTGAGGTTTTGTTTGGTTCTACTTGGCCACAAGTTGAGGTTTTGTCAGTCATATTTACTTTCATTGAGAATGCTTTTGAAAATTACATGGTTAGTTATCTAAAACAAGCAAAATAAGTAGTTATCTATTTTGACTCTCTAGACTTATCTAATATAAATCAATAAGGTAAGAAACAAAATCATATCTCTGTGTAATATTAAATGAGTAGAATAATATTGTGAGCTCCCATAATATATTGCATACTACACAAATTGAAAATCATAAGATAAATCTATCTCACTAGGTTGTCATGTCTCAATCAATAGTCATGAATTAGTTTGTAAGCCAATCTTTTTTGCTTACTCATTGCAATACTTATTCATCACGTAGTCATATTTCTTTTTGTATATTTTTGTTACCCATCCATGTTGAAATAACATTAACATTGATGAACACCCTTCACACTATTGTTGATGCACACAAATGCTAATTCATTCTTTTGTTGAACTCTATGCATGTATTGTTATATACATATGCCTACGCTACTCACTTGTGCTTTCTTTATTTCTCACTCTAATAATAGAAATGAAAAATACTAGAGGTAGATCATATGTTGAGCATTCTAATTAGTAACAAAAAAAAAACAAAATAACGAAATACTATAATAATTTGAGTTAGTAAAACCAAACATATAAATAGGGAGATTATGTTGGCATCTTTATACTTGTATTCTCAACGAAAGTGATTTTGAGTAAAATTTATTTGTATTTTTGAAATTTATTTTGTTGGTCGAGCAAATGAAATATTCAATATAAAATTTTCAAATGTCTTTAAAATTTTTTAATGAAAAATCACCTTTTTTTTCTTGATGAAAAAAATAAAAATTTGAAATCTTCAATATCATGATCATCGAACATCAACTATGACAATGAATAATAATCGTGATGAACAATAAACTAGGTTTTCTTTATCACAATGTCAAATGAATTATGATTGTGGTACATAAATTTGATTCCTAGTATCTCTCATTATGAAAATAATAAAAATGAGGGTGTATATAGTATTATAGATGTAGCTCTTCCAGGCATGTAGGGTCGTGCAACTAACGTATATCTTAAAATTCATCTCATGCTATTTCTTCACTCTTATATGAGCTTTGGTGCCATGGTGCCATGGTGCCAGAGCAGGTAAGACCCCTGTCTCAACAGTAGAATAATGAGACCAACAAAGATGCCTTAGGGTGTGTATCAGGCATTTATGGGGATCAAACTCATGTTCTCAGATTTGGTGGCTTGTTATTTTGTCAATCAAACTATCATATTGTTGGTAAATGAAAAATATAGATACCTCATTAAGTGCTGTGATGCGTTCTTTTGAATTGTAGATGCTTTACCTGATCGCCCATCAAAGCGAAGGCGTACTAAGAAGAGGCCTATTAAATTCAGCTATCATAAATGGGCTCATTTGGGAGTCCCCATGCTTATTTCTGCTGGAGATGATTCAAAGCTATTTGCCTATGCTGCCAAGGAGTTCTTGAAGTTCTCACCACATGATATATGCCCTGCACCCCAAAGAATGCCTATTTATTTGGTTTCAAATTCCATGTTTAACAAGAAATCTCTGCTGATGGTTCAGGAACCTTATTGGCTTGATTTTCTATCTGTTCGCACAAAAAGAGATACTATGCCAAACACGGATCCCAGTTCTTCCAGGAGCCATGCAGCAGTAGATTTGCTAGTTCGATACAAGAGTAGAGCATCTAGGAAGATCATATGTAGTGCCATATCTAATGCTGGAACGCTCTTTGCATATTCAGATCACTTCAAGCCTCATCTCATCGAGTTGAAGTTTAAAGTTGACAATAATGCGCCTACTGTTAATACCAAGAGACTTCCTAGGGAATTACCTTATGCTCACTCTATGATTTTTACTTCTGATTCTACATGTTTGGTAATAGCCTGCCATGATAGAAGGATACATGTAAGTTGCTATCTTTGTGATTTTGATTTCTTATCTTGCCTAGTTATTCTTTTTGCCAAATTAACAATGCATAAGGCCCACCATTGATGTCAATGTTTTGTTAATTTCCATGCATACCCTTCATAATTGTATGCCAAAAGACCAACTAGCTCTGTGCATTGGGTATGAATTTTATATGATCTTGATTTATTTCCCAATTAGTGTTGTTTTAGTTGACATTGGCAAGATCACATTTGAAAAATTTTTAGTTTATCATATTTTGTTATTTGATCGCTAATCAAAATGTTTTTGGTGTTTGATTTATTTTCCATGAAGCTAGAGGTATGTCTGAAAGCATTTGAGTAAAAAATTATTAATAAGGATTAAATAATAAATATGTTGAGATTTGATATGTTTTTATTGGAGCTAATTGAAAAATCAAGATATAGACTATCAAATGTAAGTAGTTGGGATTCGAATTAGGTTTGGTTCATAATAATTATTATGATATTTTTTCAATGGTCATCCATTTTTCTAATATTGTATTTGTTTTGTTTTGTGGAATTATTTTCATTTTTATTCAATTTAATATTGTATTTTTATTCAATCTAATATGTCTTGTTAAATTTAACAAATATAAAATAAAAATAATAATACTCAATAATAAACAATGTATAATTTATATCATTATATAATCAAAAAATATGATTTGGTTAGTTAATAAGCTTGTTGATCTCACCAAATATACAAAAATAAAAATAAAAACTATAATATCACCTATCAAGTATGTACATAAAAGTTCATAAAACTTAGCTTAGAGAATAAAAAAAAAGTTAATATCTCTTTGTGATTTTTGTGAATATATTTGTTAATTATTTTGTTATTTGAATGTATCATATAGTAATTGTCATATTATGAATTTTTTTTCATAGAAAAGAGTATTATTTGAATGTATCAAGTAGTTCACTTATGTATTTTACTCATTGTGAGATATTAAATTAGAGATTATATGTCTCATTATTTGATTATTATAATAAAGTGTAGTAGAAGAAGAGAGTATATACACAATTTTATTGAGTCAATGTTACATAAAAAATATTTTATAATTAATTATTATTATTATTTTGATTTTTATTTTGATTTATGTGTTTGATCTCAAAATAATTATTTTTTTGATTATTATTATTATTATTAGCTATAAAATTCTTTAAAATCAAGCATTGTAATTATTTTTAGGTTGTATTATGTTTTTCGTTATTTTTTAAATGACACTGATTGCACTGTTTAAAATCCAGGTGATTGTTTCATATATATTATTATCTTAAAGTTATGATGAAGAAATATATTTTTTATACATACCCAATGTGTCTTCTGATTATGAAACGCTATAAGAGAAATGAGAAAATGTATTGAGGTCATATTGATCATTGGACAATAAATGTCATGATGTCCACACTATGCATGTGTGTTCTCTTGTTGTAAGTTTTAATCTGAAGTGATTTTACTTTGTATTTGGACTTAATTTCTTAGTTCCTATTAGAGTGAGAGATATGTATATCTTTTATCATGATTTGAGATATTATATTGGATGAGATAATATTTTTAAAGTTATCTTAGTCTGTTAAAGTAATAAAAAAATAAAAAAAGAAATAATAAAAGAGTAATAAAATATATGAAATAAAGAGTCGAGTATTATTTTTTTCTCTTTCTAAAAGTGATTGAAAGATAAAGATTAGATGAACTTACTATATAATTAGCTGGCTTTTTTTTAGTAGACTCCTTTCTAGTTTGAGAAGAGCAAACATGTCTTTATCTTGTATACTCAATCAAGCTTGCATAAGTTTAATTGAGTATTTCTTAGAATCTCTTGATCTTCTAAATAAGTATTAGTGAAAATAATGATAAAGTGAAATTTAAATTATCTAAAAATATAATTTATGAATAGTAATCTAACAAAGACAATAATGAATAAACATGCCAAGATAAAATATAAAGAATTAAAAATTTTATATCATTTCAAATGACTTTTGAATTTTGAGTAATTTTTATTGATGATAGTAATATTCTTAGAATAAAATAGAATGTAAAAAATATAATAATATTATTAATGATATGAATATTTATTTCTGTATTAATAATTAATGAGTTTAGAGTACATGTGATATTTAGTTATACATGAAAGAAGATAAATATTTGTTTTTATTTTAGAGAGAAATTTTGTAAACTTGTATCTAGTAATTATTGTAGTGAGTGAATTTTGTGAAGATCTCTGGATAATTCCTGTAATTATCATGTCTCTTTTACTATTTCATAATACTATTTGTCTATTCTCTAAAAATAATATCTAATAATTATTTTTTTACACGACTTATCTTTTTACAATAAATTTTTCTGACAGACTCTTTCATCTTTTCTTAGTGTGATAATCCATATTGATTTTTCAAAAAAAAAAAAATTGTACCAAACTTATTTTTAACAATAAATTGGCTAAACCTAATTATAATTTTTGCCCATGAAAAAGGAAATTGTCACCATTTTTTTTTGCCACTATAAGTACCAAGCGTTCCACTTTACTCCATCGTGTGTCTCTATACCTATGCATGAATGGGTGTGTTTGTGTGCGTGTCTGCACAAGAACTTGTGCTTGTTATTTTTTGATAGACTGGGTGATTGTGGCTCGTGCTTTTTCTAGGGATTGTAAATTCTTATCCACACACATATTCGTGCTAATATCATGTTAAAATTAACAAACATGAAATAAAAATAATAACAAATATTAATGAATAATGTATAACTTACATCATTATATAATAGGTAAATATGATTATGATAGCCGACAATGTTGGGTGCTCGCATCAAAAATTTAAAAAAAAAAACTAAATAAAAAACACCACAAGTTCAATATGGCTGTATGTGTCATTTGCATAAATTTGTATGGATGATTGATATTCTTGTTGATTGTCTAATGAATTTTGTTCAAAGGTGTGGATAGATCCACTTGTTTTGGTTATCACTCCCTTAGATTCCCTTTTGACGTGATTTTTATTTTGTTTTATTTTTCTTTTTCTCTTTGATGTGAATTGCTCATCACATTAGGGTAGCCCATTTGTTTTTTTATGTTTTAAATACACTTAGTATCATGCTTGGTGATATATTGAAATTTATGATTATATCTTATGTTACATATATTTATATGTATATATATGTGTGTGAGTGTGTGTGTATATATATATATTATTTTAATAATTATATCTATCATGATAATATGATATCAGAGCTATAAACTAATGATTCATTATCATTGTTCTCTTTTACTCTTTTGATGTCATTGCCATGTTCATAGCCGTGTATTCTCAAAAATTATATCTATCATGATATTAGAGCAATAAACATGACCCAAATATTTTTGTATCCAATATATTATTATAATTAATTTTTTTAATTATTTTTGTTTAGAGAAATGAATATATTTGAAAAACATAGGTCATGTTTCTTGTTGGTCTTCCCTAGTGTCAAACAAGATGATTTTCAATGCGCTTGCTTACTCTGCTGTTTTGGCTGCAGGTGGTGGACGTATCCAGCTTGAAACTTGTGCATACTTTCTCTCCGTCTTGTGGAAAGCACCAAGTGGAATTGCCTGCTAGGGAGCATCCCATCACCAGGATGCTTGCCAGTTGTGACGGGCAGTGGCTGGCCGCAATCAATTGCTTTGGAGACGTGTACGTGTACAATCTGGAAACATGGAGGTCAGGGTTTTTTTTTAAATCTAAATTGTGTCCTGGTAGAACTCTTGAGCGTTCTCGTTGTGTTGTGAAATTAGTTGTGCGATCATGTTTCACATTAGTTATTCGCAAGAGCATGATTAATCCATAATTTATTCTCGAGTTATTTTGTTTGGTTTTCAAGATGTCGTGTCTTGGTCTTGGTGCGATGATAAGTATTTTTTGTCTAAGAGTGATACGATGATATATTAGTCTCTCCTAGATCTTGTTCTAAGCAGCAGAGCATTGTGTGCTCACTACATTCTTTATCTATCATGATTGATTTTCTATTCGATCAACATGCCACAATACTGTTCATATGAAGACTTAGTTTATCTTGAGTTTTCTTCTTTGATTTTCTTGAGGTGCCGCGTCTTTGTGCGAAAGCAAGTGTTTTTGTCTCTCTAATTCATTGGGGGTAAGATTGTCAAAATGTTAACATCTGCTATATCTACCTACCAATAGTATGATAGTCCAATTAGCAAGGGTATGAGCACTATCACCTCAGGGTCACAAGTTCGATCACTAGTGATGTCTGATATACACCCCATAGTGCTATTTGCCATTCACTCAATCATGTTATTGTGACGGGGGTTTTACCTGCTATGTTTTGTAGCCCCAAGATCATTATGTACTGATTATGATCCTTATCTTGTTTGATATTCTAGAGGTGCTATGTCTTTGTGCGAAAGCAAGTGTTTTTGTCTCTCTAATTCTTTGGGGGTAAGATTGTCAAAATTTTAACATCTGCTATATCTACCTACCAATAGTATGATAGTCCAATTGGCAAGGGTTTGGGCGCTATCACCTCAAGGTCACAAGTTCGATCACTAGTGATGTTTGATATGCACCCCATAGTGTTATTTTCCATTCACTCAATCATGTTATTGTAACGTGGGTTTTACTTGCTATGTTCTTGTAGCCCCAATATCATTATATACTGGTTATGATCCTTATCATATTTGATATTCTAGAGGTGCCATGTTTTTGTGCGAAGGCAAGTGTTTTTGTCTCTCTAATTCTTTAGGGGTAAGATTGTCAAAATGTTAACATCTGCTATATCTACCTACCAATAGTATGATAGTCCAATTGGAAAGGGTCTGGGCACTCTCACCTCAGGGTCACAAGTTCGATCACTAATGATGTCTGATATGCATCCCAGGGTGTTATCTGTCATTCACCCTCTCATGTTGTTGTGACGGAGGTTTTACCTGCTATGTTCTTGTAGCCCCAAGATCATTATGTACTGATTATGATCCTTATCTTGTTTGATATTCTAGAGGTGCTATGTCTTTGTGCGAAAGCAAGTGTTTTTGTCTCTCTAATTCTTTGGGGGTAAGATTGTCAAAATTTTAACATCTGCTATATCTACCTACCAATAGTATGATAGTCCAATTGGAAAGGGTCTGGGCACTCTCACCTCAGGGTCACAAGTTCGATCACTAATGATGTCTGATATGCATCCCAGGGTGTTATCTGTCATTCACCCTCTCATGTTGTTGTGACGGAGGACTTACATGCTAAGCTCTCGGAGCTCCAAGATCCATATATGAGCCAATTGGTACTATGAACTGGGTTTGATGGGTATGATCTTTGTCTTGTTTGATTTTCGAAAAGTGTCATCTGTGTGTGAAGAAAAGTGTTTCTCTCTCTAACCTTTTGGGGATAAAATTGTCAAAATATAAATCTCTACTGTGTCTACCTATCAAAAGCATGGTAGTTCAATTGGCAAGGGGGATGTGCGCTCTAACTTCAGGGTCATGAATTCGATCACTAGTGATATTAGACATGCGCTCAGGGTGTTATTTGTCATTTACTCTCTCATGTTGTTATGATGGGGGCCTTAGCCTTACCTGCCCTGATATTGGACTCCATTATCCATATACAAGCTATTTGATACTATGAGCTGGGTGCTATCTTTATCTTGCTTGATTCCTTAGGGGCTGTGTCTTGGTGTGATGGTAAATATCTCTGTGTGAGGGTAGCAGGCCTCAAGTTCGAGGCTCATAAGATGCAGCATTTCTTTTTTTGGGCATGTTAAGCTCTTCTATCTGGACCCTGTGTCAACTGTAGTAGTGGTAGCAGTAGTAGCAGTCATGTGTTTGATTTTCCATCTGATCAACAGGCAACATTGGCTCATATCAAGACTCAAAGATGCCTCTGTCACTGCGGGCGGGTTTCCTCCTCAAAATAGCAATGTTCTCGTTATCTCCACCTCCTTAAATGAAGTCTACGCATTCGATGTGGAGGCGAAACAGCTGGGAGAGTGGTCCATGCGCAACACCTTCCGTCTGCCCACCAGATACCTAGAATTTCCCGGGGAAGTTCTTGGCCTCTCTTTCTTCCCGGCCTCGAGTTCCCCTACCGTCATCGTCCACAGTGCCAGGTTTTGTTTTAGTTTTATTTATAACAAGCTCCATGCTATCCCTCACTGAAATTCTCACTCACTTTTGTTTCAAGTTTTATTTATGCCAACCTTGAGCGTATGGGTGGGTCAAATCACACATTTTTTTTCTTAAGTAAGGGCATGTTCGCCATTGTTTTTTTTTAAAATTCCTTATTCGTCCCAATTCATCTCATATTATTCATCAGCCTCTCACATATGGGCCTTGAGTTCCTAGGGTCAAAATAGGCAAGGTTTTCATCTCGCTCTTGGATGGAAATTTATGCTGTCTTTACTCTTATTGTCAGCTAAGGCTACCATACCGTTCTTGACAAATTACATGCCAATCGAAACAACTCTCAAGGAGGGCAATTTATGTTTTTTTTTTTTCAAGATCATCGTCTCAATCTTTGTTTATTCATCATTAAAGCATGCAAGATCATGTTGTTGTTCTTAGATAGTTCAGATCAAATCAAATTAACTATGTAGGGCAATATGTTGATTTTATGGATCTTGATTTTGTAGGGCAATGTGTTGATTTTATGCATCTTGATTTTGTAGGGCAATGTGTTGTTTTATGGATCTTGGTTTTGTAGGGCAGTGTGTTGTTTTTTGGATCTTGATTGTGTAGGGCAATGTGTTGATTTTATGGATCTCTATTTTGTAGGGCAGTGTGTTGATTTTATGGATCTTGATTTTGTAGGGCAATGTGTTGTTTTATGGATCTCTATTTTGTAGGGCAATGTGTTGTTTTATTGATCTTGATTTTGTAGGGCAATGTGTTGTTTTATGGATCTTGGTTTTGTAGGGCAGTGTGTTGTTTTTTGGATCTTGATTGTGTAGGGCAATGTGTTGTTTTATTGATCTTGATTTTGTAGGGCAATGTGTTGTTTTTATGGATCTTGATTTTGTAGGGCAATGTGTTGATTTTATGCATCTTGATTTTGTAGGTCAATGTGTTGATTTTATGCATCTTGATTTTGTAGGGCAATGTGTTGATTTTATGGATCTTGGTTTTGTAGGGCAATTTGTTGTTTTATGGATCTTGGTTTTGTAGGGCAATGTGTTGTTTTATGGATCTTGGTTTTGTAGGGCAATGTGTTGTTTTATGGATCTTGGTTTTGTAGGGCAATGTGTTGTTTTATGGATCTTGGTTTTGTAGGGCAATGTGTTGCATTGACATGGGAATGGCGGTGGATCTAGAAGATGATGACAAATTCCTGAAAAAATTAGGCAATAATCCGATCAATGGGATTGCAAAGTGCTTGATGGTGACAAGTGATCATGCCAGTGCTAAGGCCTCAAAAAATTTCCAAATTTTTCCTTTCAAGAACCCTGTTTTATTCGTCGGGTGCTTGCCAGAAAATTCCATCTTGGCCATTGACAAGCCCTGGATGGAGGTGGTCAAGTCTTTTGATGCGCCTCCTGTTCATAGACATCTCTTTGGCACTTAAGCTCCTTCCTCTTCTCGTTCCTCAATTTTGTAACACACGACGATGCTCTTCCATAGAAATGTGCTGTTTTGTCATCTTGGTCTTCTTCATTTTTTATAAGGTGGTATTTATGAATTTTTATTCCCTCTTGTTTTTTGGAATTAGTTATGAAAAATGTATTTTAATTTTCCATCCTAGATAAAACTTGCTATTTTGATAAATTTTCATCTCAATATTTGTTTACTTTGATTGGACATTTTGCAAGTACTTTTTGTAGTTTTATTTTTTTTCCAAGCCAAGAATTATCATCCTTAGCGTAGATATACGCGCGCACGTGCAGCATCTCCAACGCTTAAAAATAAGGTATAACTCATTTATTAGGCGCAGTGACAAGTAGCTGGTTTAAAAGTTATAGATTTTTTGGTTGAGGACATATTTGTCCAGATATTAACTAATCTCAAAAATCATTTAAAAGTGAAAGAATTGTGCACTAGGGATCAAACTCGTCACCTCAAGATAAGAGCATCCATCCTATGCCAATTGGATTATCATGATGTTGGCCCCTACCATCAATATCTTGATCATTAACCTAAAAAATTATTTCATTATAAGTCTTTACTTTCCTAAAGGTTTGGGCACATGCCCATGTCACTATATTGAGAGTATTGCATGGACCTCATGGCTTGTCATCATCTCTGATGATAAAAAAACGTTGAACCCAAGATAGAAAATCAAACACTTGAAAGGAAAGCAATATGACAGTGAAATTGACAAAGAAAGTAGGAAACTAAACTCTGAGTTACAAATTTGATCTTCAGGAAGCAGTATGAGATACTTGAAATTATCTACTTTGACCTCAAAGCCCCTGGGGGGGGCATATATGAACTCTGAGAGAATATGATTTAGGTTTGTAGAAAAGATTTAAAAAAAAAAAGCCACATGGTTGGCAATGTAGAGATTTCTCAAGATCATCTTAATCTTTGTTTGTGTAGTTGATTTCATCTCGCAATCAAGATTATGTAATGCATCTTACATACATGAAATCAAATTAGATCAACTAAATTTCATCTCACCAATTTGAAAAATCTATCTTCAGAAGTTGCTAGGGATAAAATTATCCATACTAGAAGCTTTTTTTTTTTTTTTTTGTTAATTTTATGCATGTTGCCCATGCAATACTTGCCAATGGATCTTGATCGTGTCAGGCAATGAGTTGCATTGAATTAGGAATACCAACAGATCAAGAAAATGAGAATAAAATGGTGAAAAAAAATTAGGCAATAATCATATCAATGAGATCTAGATGTGTTTAAAAAATCACTAATACACTGAATTTCATAAGAACTCCAAAATTAAATGTGATTGGTCATGATCACTACTGAGATGATTGACCAGTGTAATAATATGTAGTATACATATATCCTGATGTTGGCAAGGGGGGAGGGTGAAAAAAAAAGTCTCATCAGTAAGATTGCAAAGTGCATGATGAAAGATCATAGCAATACTAAACTTGCCATTAGCCCTAACAACACATTTATATGTAATACAAACACACATTGACACACACACACACACGCACACACACACACAAGTGTGTGTGACTGGTTCAGACGTGAATGAGGGGCCTCTTGGGCAATTGTCTGCGTTTTGAAAAGCTGAATTGACAGCGTTTCTTTGACACAAGGCAAATGAGCACCAAGATAGCAATGGGGGCGACATAAACAGCGACATGAGCTCTGTTTTGGCAATCATGGATGCAGAAAATACTTTTCGGTGAATTCTCTGTGGCTGAACTGTCTGGATCAAGAAGAAAATCTACGGTCACTACTGCTGTTTCTCCCAGAGAGATGCAGGCCACCTTCGATTGGTAGCCGGGCATTGTAGCAACAACTAGCAAAAAAATAAGAAAAAAAAAAACATTGTTCGCATTTATTCAAGAGAGTAAAATTTAATCACAAGCATAACCAAGGTTATATTTAGTTTTAATCAATATCATCTAAGGTTATCTTCGTCTCTATAACCCAAACTATATAAGGGTATCTTCATCACAAGTATAACTAAGGTTATTGTTAAACTTAGTGCACAAGACTTATGTTTAGCCGTGAATCTAAGAAAAATTAATATCTCAATAATTTTACTATCAAATTAGAGAAATTATGTCCGACGAGAGTCTAATCCGAGACCTACTACCTTTAGATGAAGACACATGCCACCACACCAAGAAATCTTATACTCCAAACTACACATATAAACTCAAAGATCATGATGATCAAGAAGAATAACAAATAAAATAAGTTAAAAAAAAAATTAAGAAGATTATTAATAATAAGAATAAAAAAAATATGAAAAAGAAAAAAAAAGAATAATATAAAAATTAACCCACCCAACTATTTTCCACCTCTAATGCCATGTAAAAAGATTTTTAAAAAAAATACATTCGATATTATCCATTATGTGGAATAGTAAGAGTAGAAAATTTAGCGCTACTTATTAACTACTCTTAAGATATGAGCATCTTCTACAGACACATAATGCACTAAATATAACCTTGATATGCATCGCGTATCAACAAAATAGTGAAGGTTATACCAAGTGCACAGGGCTCCAGTCTAGCGCAAAATATAAGATATTAATATTTTGGCAGTCTTATCTTCAAAAAACAAAAAAAAATAGTATCTAATGAATCTCGAACCCAATCCATACTATCTTTGAACGGATAAATATTACTGTCACATCAAAATATGACCTCAAATATATACATGCAATATAAGAATTTTTATAATGTGGAATAATATGAATAGAAAATTTAGCACTACCTAGGAACTACTCACAAGATATGAGCATCTTCTATAGACACATAATGCACTAAATATAACCTTTATATACATTGTGTATCAACAAAATGGAGAAGGCTATACCCAGTGAATAGGGCTCTAGTTTAGTGCAAAGTATAAGAGATTAATATCTTGGCAGTCATATCTTTAAAAATCAGAAAAACAATGTCTAATAAAAATTGAACCCAATCCATACCATCTCTGAATGAATAAATATTACTATCGCAGCAAAACATGATCTCAAATATATACATGCAACAAAAGAATTTCTCAGGCGATCATCAATTTTAACACTAGCCTCGCCCAAACACTTATAACATTAGAATTTAGAATTCTAATAAAATCTAGTGTGTTGGTGTTTGTCTAATCACAGACCGCATAAACAAAATAATTACTACAATATGTGAATCAATAGTACAAAAACAAGATTTCAATAATTCCATAAATCACAAAGTATGAATATACAAAATAGAGAAAAATCCTTAGAACACATTTATACGACGAAATATCTCCTGCCAGAACTAAGAATATGTAAACGAATAACTTGAGAAATATACAACTCAGCATTACAGGTTTCCACGAAGCCTACCAAATTTCATCAGAAACAACACTTTTACCACTTTGGTCATGGTTCTGAAAAATTCATAAAACATTATAATTTTCCTCTACTAATTGCAAGCCAAGACAACCAAAACTGAATGTTCAAAGCCAAAGATCGAGATGAGTTTTAGTATAACTGTATTGGATACCTTCATATGTTTCTCCTGAAGCAAGTAATCGATGGTAATCAGCAAAATATCTGCTAGCTCTAACCTGCCACATAATGCACAAGCCTAATGAATCCTTTTAGGCATATCTATATGGAGCTGGGACTAAAATTAAGATTGCAGAAATAGTTCTTTAACATTCAGTCAGAAAGAAATTAATGTGACAGAACGAAGAATTTTCAGTGGTTGGATTTGCTTGGTTCTTCAGCCATGAGTTGCCATGTTCATTCGGCTGCCAAAATGCAGCCTTGATATCTCTGACTTTGTGCTATTGAATTAGAAATTAATGATGCATTCTTGTAGGTCATAATCCATTTTGGTAATGTTAAAATTATTATGTTTTTTTTTTTTTACTTTTTTTTTTCAGATCTAATGGCGACGCTACTGGTAGATAATAAAATTATTAACGAACATTGATGATCTGCAACATTTTGAATCGAAATTAAAATATATCATATTTTTGTGCAATAATAAATATCTTTGTTCAACTGCAATTAGTCTCAAATATGACACACACACACACACACACACACATTCCTCCCCTAAATTTTGAAATTGGTAGGAGCCTTGTATATAGATTATGACATGTGTGTGTGTAAAACATAGGTAGGATTTATATGAAGACCTTACAGATGCACACAATATGTTAAATATGATGCTATGATTTCTTTTTCAAGTTGATATGCTTCAATTAATAGAAAGATGACTGAACATACTAAATAAGGATGTCTGCGTATTTGTGAGTCATAAGTGATATATATATATATATATATATATATATAATTGATATCTAATTGATTTGTATAAGTTTTTCATATTATGATGATCAATGACTTTCTTGAAGATAGAATAAGATACATTATACTTATCTTTTTCCACTTACAAAAGTTCTTTTGGATGCTTGATTATCATTAAACATATTATGCATTTTTCAACTTGAACATGCATCAGGAGAGTACTTGAAATAACTCATTATATCGAATTTATTTATATATTTTGAGATCTTGTAGGGCTACCACACATGCTAATTTGGAATATTTTATTATGTTTATAGATGATCAATATCAATATGGACGAACATTTATTAAAAAAAAAAATCTCAAATTATATTAATTTTTATAAAATTTTATCAAATATTAAAATACAATTTGAATAAAATAATAAAATATTAAGAAATAATAATATTTTATAATATACTTTGGATTAATATTTTTATTTTTTTGAGTAAGAATAATATAACAAACATCTTATGCTAACACTCATACAAAAAATAAGAGACCAAAAAAGAAGAATAACCATCTTATATTAATTTTGTATATTTAGTATATTTAATATATCGAATTTATTTTAATTAAATTATTTAGTATATTTGATTACATAAAAGTATTCCCAAATGTACCCGAGGATAAGTGATATTAATTACTAATTTTATTGATCAACTGAATATCATCTTCTATCATTTCAAATCAAATCTATATTAATTTATATATCCAAGAAAATTATTATTTTATTTTTTATCCAAAATTTTTGAGTGTACTTATTTTGTTTGAGATTTTTCTTATGATAAGAAAAAAAGAATGACCCATACATTAAGTATGTATTCTTTGGATACTCTAAACTCTATTCGTATTATTCTTTAAGAATCTATCTATTTGAAGGATTTAATCCACGAAAGAAAAACATTTAAATACTACAGTGATATGATCTTTACCAGATTGTATTATTACCTTTCATAGAGTGACGGCCAAATCTATTCCTACACCTAATACAACCAACACAATTAGTCTTGAAGAAGGTGGTGAGATGTCTCTTAATGACTTAAAACATGATGGTGTTGAAGTTCAAATACTAGGAGAAAGATGATGAATAATAGTCATCATGAGAGAGCACATTTAACAACCCTAAGGCTTAAATAAATTTAATAATCGACATGTTTTCCTCAATAATAGGTAGAGCTCTCGGTCTCAACTATAAAAATAACTCCAAACAACTCACCCTGATATTACTTCTCTTCCTACAATGTGTGCGTTCTAAGTAAGATCTTCTACCTTTGCCTCTATCTTGACTAGTCCCCCATCTATCTTTTAAGCATGCAATATGAGATACCTCTTAATCAAGCCTCTGTCTACCCTATCCAAATAAGTACTACACTATTTGATGAAAATTTAAGCAACTCATCAAATAAAGATAATAAAAAACAATGAATATACATCACAACGGGGCAACAAAAATACATATCATAGTAATAGATAAGACTTATTAACGCCGACATAAAAAAAATAATATAGATGTGTCAAATGGGACGGGCCGGCCCGGCCCGGCCCGTTATTTTTTTTGAGCACGGGC
This sequence comes from Sapria himalayana, assembly GCA_029783825.1. NCBI lineage: Eukaryota > Viridiplantae > Streptophyta > Magnoliopsida > Malpighiales > Rafflesiaceae > Sapria > Sapria himalayana. The sequence continues at coordinate 799,861 of JAREIK010000357.1, read as the reverse complement.
ATGCTTTTGTGCCGGGCCAGGCACGGCACGGTTACTGTACCGTGTTGTGCCGTGCCTTGTCGGGCCCGCTCGGGCATGGCCTGGCCATACGGGCCAGGCCAGGCCGTACGGGCCATTAATATTTTTTTTTTTAAATTATTTTGTTTTAATTTTTATTTTATTTATATAAATTATTAAATTATATATAAAATTATAGATTAAGTATAATATTATATATTTATAATATGAAAAATGTAAAAATTTATTAAAATTACAAAGTTAATTTTTTTTATAATGTAATATAAAATTAGTTTAAAATTTATTAGAATAATATAATATAGTTATAAATTTTTAAATGAAAAATTAAAACAAAAAAAATAAATAAATCAATAAATAATGTTAAAAAAAAATTAAAAATTAAAAAAAACATAAGCAACCCAAATGAAAAATAATCAATTAGCCATTAGATACCGAAGGTCCGAACCAAACAAATTACAGTTTCAACGCAACGTATAATTAAAGCGTAAAATCAATAAAAAACAAAATATCGAAATCAAAAAATAGTGGATCATCATCAATCATCAATCGGCATATCATGAGCATCATCAGCCGCAACATCAAGATCAGTATCATATGGATCATCATCATCAACAATCAACTCCTCCGCTATCACAGTGGATACAACTGCAGTCCATGTCCCAGTCCCAGCTCCAGTACGATCATGAATACTAAACTTTGAATCCTCCTAATCTTTCAAACAAATCAAGACCTCAACAATATCTGGACGTAATCTCGATCTCCTATCCGAAATCACATTCACTGCAACAGAAAAAATAGACTCCAATATTATGCTCAACACCGGAGGAGTCAGTAGATCTCGTGTCATCTTAGATAACACAGGAAATGTGCACTCATATAATTTTCACCACTGTAATATATCAAAATTTTTAGTATCAGAATGTGATAGGATTGAGCAATAATCGGTATCTAAGTACCGAGAAAGCTCGCTCTTATTTGATGGTCCACCCCTACGTTTCTCCCTCGCTAGCTGAATGGAAAAATCTCCGAACAAGGTATCAATGTCCGTAATCACAATCTCACCACCACCATACCTAGTATCGTAGTATATGAACAGGTCAGTCAATTTCTCGCGAATGAACCATTCAGGTGGCTCTTCCAGGTTCATGCACGAGAAAATATAAGTCAGAGTATTTTTTATCCATTCTACCTTAACCCTAGGGTCCATGCATGCAGCAAGGCAATAAAGAGATGGAAAGGTGGGCCAGTACTTCAAGTACTTGGTTTCCATCTCTGCAACTATATGACTAAGTGTCGGGTCAGCTCGATACTTCCTAAACATGCTACTAATGTTACATATGTACCAGAGTGCAATGCAAGTCGTGGGCGTATAAACCGACGAATACATGTTCATTGTGTTATAAAAAATCTTCAGGAATTTCATTTATAAAATTCCTGAAGCCTAGTCGGCATCGTCAATAATAAGTTTGTCACTCTTACTATTGACGTAGTCAGATATCACATGTTCGTATCAAACACATGATTCCAACATCAGGTACGTGTAATTCCAACTATGTCTCACATCCGATTGGAATTTCTTCTTTTTAAGATTCGTAGACAAACAGAGACTACCAAACTCTTGTCTGCGAGGAGTGCGAATATATTTTAGTACATTATGTATATTATCCAACGCGGGGAACATACCTTCATACCCATTTGAACAATCAGGTTAATCACGTGACACATGCATCTGACATGAAAAATCTCTCTTAATGGTACGTCTCTAATGTTCCTAACAAATATGTTAATCACTACTCCATTATTAGTTGCGTTATCGAATGTGACACTAAAAATTTTATTTTGAATTTTATATTCTCTAAAGATTTTCATCATACACTCAAAAATGGCGGGGCCATCATGAGGATAAAGAATCTCAGAGAATCTTAAAATTTTTTTATTCATAGTCCAGTTAGAATCTACATAGTGGCTAGTGAGACATGCATAAGATGATTCATCGTGACTTGTCCAGATATCGGACGTCACGGACACCACTCTACTATATGTCATAAATTCATTAATTATTTTTTGTTTTTCTAACTTATATATCTTTAATATGTCATTCCTAGATGTGGACCTAGAAATCCTATGATAAACATGCTGAAAATATGTCTGCATGATGTGCACTATCCTTGGATCTTCCGAAAATCTGATCGAAAGATCCATCAATGTGATAAGTCATGTCATGCTGTCCCTACCCACCTCGCTGGAGTATATGAAGGGAGTAAACTTTGAGACTAAACTCGATCCAGTCTCAAAAAATACAGTGCCAAGTTGGGTTTGCCTAGGATCTAATGGACTATATTTTTTTGTGCATAATTCGGTATGCCTCTTAAGGTGCCCAGTCCCAAACGAACTCTTACATATTAAAAGTCTAATACAATATTTACACTGTCATTTCTTATTCCTCACCTCTAATATTTTTTATTTTATTATATTAAAATAAGTTCAAACTACAGAAATCCTCCTAGCTTTTTATTTTTTAGAAGTTTGGGTTGAAACGACTGAAGAAACCAAAATTTCAGCAGTCTCAGACCTCTGTATAATATTTTCATTTTCTAAATTTAAATATGTTTCATTAGTATTTGTCTTTTTTAGGATTTTTGTTATTCAGAATAGTTATTTAGAGACTAGATGACTGATTTTAATATTTTCTATTTTTGGTCTAGAGAGAGAAACTAGAGAGAGAGAGAGAGTAAAAAAAAACTTAAAATAAATTATCTTGTAAAAGCAATGAGGTCAGTCACGTGCACCACAGTCAAGCTCAAAATTCAAAACTCAAGTTGAGATTCTCGAAAATCCGAGCCGAATGCCAAAACCCCGAGTCCAGAGAGAGAGGAGCAAGATTTTTGAGAGAAAAAATGAGAGATCTGAGAGAAAAAAATATTTATGAAAAACATAAATATTATAGAGAATGGGTGTGGAATTTATAGATTAAAAAAATTATTATTTTTTAAAAAAAAGTAATTTTTTTTGAATTTTTTTAATTTTTTAAGGAGCAGAATCATGAAGACTGTTAGATTCTGCCCCCTAGCCGTTGGAGGTAAAATCCAACGGCTGAAATTTAAATTTTTTTTAATTTTTTTTTCCGTTGGGGGGGGGGGGGGGGGGCAATTGGGTCGATTCGGGGGACCGCGGGTCGGGTCCAATCAGACCCAACCCGTGGTCTTTTTTGGGGGAGGGCCGAAGCAAGGGGGACACCAGACACGGGACGAACCCGTGCCGGCGTGCCGTGCCAGGTCAAGCACGGCACGGCACGGCTCGTGCCTTACCCAGGCACGGCTCGTGCCTTACCCAGGCACGGCTCGTGCCTTACCCAGGCACGGCTCGTGCCTTACCCAGGCACGGCTCGTGCCTTACCCAGGCACGGCTCGTGCCTTACCCAGGCACGGCTCGTGCCTTACCCAGGCACGGCTCGTGCCTTACCCAGGCACGGCTCGTGCCTTACCCAGGCACGGCTCGTGCCTTACCCAGGCACGGCTCGTGCCTTACCCAGGCACGGCTCGTGCCTTACCCAGGCACGGCTCGTGCCTTACCCAGGCACGGCTCGTGCCTTACCCAGGCACGGCTCGTGCCTTACCCAGGCACGGCTCGTGCCTTACCCAGGCACGGCTCGTGCCTTACCCAGGCACGGCTCGTGCCTTACCCAGGCACGGCTCGTGCCTTACCCAGGCACGGCTCGTGCCTTACCCAGGCACGGCTCGTGCCTTACCCAGGCACGGCTCGTGCCTTACCCAGGCACGGCTCGTGCCTTACCCAGGCACGGGATTTTCCCGTGTCGGGAAGGGCCAGCCCGGCCCGGTTGACACCTCTAAAATAATATCACATCTTGAACATTGAATCCCATACAACACAACAAATAGCCTCATCAATACCCCAACATACACCTTTTTTTTGTGCAATTCTGATTGTACACCTCTCTCTCTCCCAATCTCTCTTTGTCCCTTAGAATTCTATCAAACCCAACATGATGTATGTTACAAATTAAAATACAAAAAATAAAATAAATACTCGAATATAAATAATATACAACTCATGCTTTTATATAAAACATAAACATGATTGAAATAGCCCACAAGTTAAATATTACAATCGATAATATAAAAAAAGTAAAAAAAATAAATATATTAAAATAAATATATGAAACCATAACACCCACAATCAAACTGTTATATACAAGTCCATAATATTAAGATCTGAGGAATAAAAGGTAAATTAAAACATCATTAAGATTTTTGTGAAGATATTCACTTTTTGTTATGCTGTTCAAATGAATGTAACACTAATTATCTCATCATGAATTTTCTTCCTAAGAAATAATCTACCTCTATATATTTTATCCTCTCAAGAAACATCAAATTAAAGGCTATATACCCCACTAATTAACTGTCTGAACTCTTGCTGACATAGTAACTATTTACATAATACTCAACTCAAAAAATATTGCATCCAAAATATCTCATAAATAACTGTTGACATTATTCTGAACTCTACCCTTTCACTTAATTTCGAAATAAATACTTACCTCTTACTTTTATAGGAGAAATGGTTACCTCCAATAAAAGAGCAAAACCTTGTCATAAATCTCCTCTCAATACATTTTAATGTTCAACTCAAATTTAAATAATCAGCTAAATATAAATATTCATAATCCCTAAAAGAGAATACCTTAGTTGAACCTAAATCCTAAAAACTTCTTCAAATGCTTTATTACACAAAGAGCTATGTCAAGATCAACATGCCGAGTAAAATCTAAGAAATGATTAATTATACTGACTAAGTATTAAATATTTAATCTGATCATTATTTTATAGAATTAATATACTTGTTTTAAAATTAATAGAATTAATTTAACTAGAATTAATAGAAATTTATTAATAGAATTATTTATTAATCTAAGAAACTTTTTCACTATTTTTATTTTAAAATTAATAGAATTAACTAGAATTATTACATCATAAGTACAATTCAATACCTAGATAAATAAAAATATTTATTGGAATACAATTCAAAATATCAACCATTGTAAGAGTATTATGTTTATATCTTTTCTATGAAAAGATAATCACTCTCATAGAATGTCACCTCAAAGCTGAAAAAATATTTAGGCCTCTCAAAGTTATTTGTTTGAAACTATATTTGAATATATTCCTTAAGTTCAATAATTTTTAACTCATTATCTCTTTTAATCAGCATATTTCCCACATAGACAATGAGTAAAATCATCGCGTCATCACAATTCTTCTGAAAGAATAAAAAAAAACATTAACATGCTTGTATAAACAAGATGAAATGATACATGTAAAAATCTAGAAGTATCAACCAAATAGGGCAGCCGATGGATGGAACAGTCTTGAACTATGCTTAATCTTGGTCTATGCTGACCCATGGCAAGACATGGTCATGAATCATGCATGGTCCCAAACCATGCTAGACAATGGCATGGTTTGTGCCATGCTAGGCCAACATGAGTTATTCCTCATGCTGGGCCAAGCACAGCCTATGTGCCTAGCCCAAAAGCATAGTCCATCAGCCTAGGGATCGAGGACCAGCTATGATCAAGTAAAGGGTCATAGGTTGAATCCTATGGCTTGTCCCATTTAATAAAAAAAATAATAAATAAATACAATGCTAGGTTACAATACCATTAAATTGATATTAATTGCTACTCTAACCAAAATCTAATAGTTGTAATGATTTTAACCATTTTTTATTTTAAAAAATTCATAAAAAGTATACAAATATTTTTTAAATAAATTAATTTTTTTTATAAATAAAGAATAAAAAATTTAAATATTCAATCTTAATTTTTTCTCATTTATCTGACTCTCTCAGTCTATCTTTTCTAACTTTTTATCCGTCTCTTTAGTCTTTTGTAAAATAAATATTACATGTACTATTTTTTTAAATTTCACATTATAATGTATGCTTGCACATACGAGATAAACAGTTCACAATGATATAAGTATGTCTGTTAACTTGTGCAACACTACAACATGTTTGCCTTGAGGTTAGAATTTACAACATAGTGATTTACGATACACTACTAGTTTTTTAATTTTTTTTGTTATTGTACTAATTTGTGATTATTTTTAATTCCATAATTTTTGTAAGAAATATAAATTATTAAAAAAAAATCACATAATAAATTTAACTAAATTAAATATGATTTTGATGCAAACTATATTTTTGATAAACCTATCAAAAAATTATAAATGAAAACTATATTTTTTAATAGTTTCAACCAAACTCATATGCTACCTAAAAAATAAAATATTAAGTGAACATCAGTAAAAAAATCAACATAATATATATATTATAAAAAATATATATACATGTAGGAATGCATGTATGACTTAGCACCTAAATAAGAATATTAATTAATATACCAAAAAACATGATATATTAGATTTGAGACAAATTTAACTTAGTGATAAATTTTTTCAAGTTAGATTTAGTTTGACTTTGTTAACCTCCATTATATACTAGAGTTGTCAAATGGGCAGGGCCTGACCAATTTTTTCAGGCCCAACCTGGCTGGCGTGCCATACTAAGCATGGCCCGCTACAGTACCATGTCGTGCCTGGCACGATACACTTTTTAAAGAGCAAGCCCAGCATGAGCCCACAGGCTAAAATCAATTCGGGCTTGGGACAGTTCAGCCTGGTTTGGATCGTCCAATTTTGGTCTGGTCAGCCAATTTTAAAAAAAACTTAGGAATTTGGGACTGCACCGCCGTGCTGCCGTCACTCGTTGGGGCATTGGCACCCTGCTGTGCTGCTGTCATTCTTTAAAATTTTTTATCAAGCCTCGCCTGTCGGCATTGGCGCGTCGCCCTCAATTGGGCATTGCTTGGTGCATGGGGTGGCGTGCCATGCACATGTTCCAGGCAGCCATGCCTTGCTTGGCACGGCACGTAGGCCTAAAGCTTCGACCCGGCACAGTAGCGTGCCGTGCTGGGCATTGGGCTGGCCTGGCCCGGCCTATTTGATACCTATATCATATACTACAATAATATTAAGAGGGAGACATAACCAAATTAATTATAATTATAGATTTCTTGATTAAAACTTTAAAAAATTTTAGGATAGTCAATAATATGTAGACCTACTTCTAATATATTTAAAATAAAATTTCTAGGTCCAGATATAGAAATAACATATTAAAATATTATAAATTTTAATATTAATTAATAATAAATAAATTTAAGAAATATAGTTAAATGATATTCATAACATTCGATATATAAACTAGTCATGACGATAAATTATTTACATATCTCACTGCTTACTATATAAACTCTAAATAAAAACTTAATAAAAAAATATTAAGATTTTTTGAGATTTTTATATTCAAGATGACCCTACCATATATGAGCATATGATACGAATCTTTAGAGAAAATAAAATTCAAAATAAAATATTTAATATAACTTTTAATAATATTTTTAATAATAAAGTAACTATTAGTATGTTTATTAGACCTATTTAATACGGACAATTATATAAGTTATTTTATATTAGGTGTGTGTCACGAGATTAACCTCATAATACAAGTGAAAATCAATATTATTTCTCACATACTAAATTATTTCTAGTAAACAAAAAGAATTTAGTAGCCTATGTTTGTCTTTGAGGCTAAAAAAAAATTCTAAATAGATATGAGACTATTGGAATTACATCTAACTGATATTCGAGTCTTATGCTGGTTACCAACATGTTATATTCGAGTACGTTAATAATAAGAATAATAAATTTATTATTAATGATTCAAATTGAGATACAAAAATTATATTTATAAAATTTTTGAAGAATTTTTATGACATGACAAATATTATTCGAATGTATACACTTTTACCACTTAAATGATATTTAGGTATATATGTAATATTAATAACATGTTTAACAAGTATAAAAAGAACATCTTATTTTTAGTGTCATGACTATTGAGATGAAAATTAAATATTTGAAATACTGGTCTTCTATTTTAACTCTGAATTATTTAGATACTTGTATGAATCCTAAGATTAAATTAAAATAAATAGTTAATATTTTAACATAGATATCTACATGTATGAACTAAGTACACCAACCTAAAGGATTCATCCCTAAAAAATTAATTGATTTATTTTTATATTATGATATTAAGTATGATAGTTATAGTCATGCTCTGAGTGAGTATATACATGAAGACTGTATCCATAGATAATAACTTCTAACTTTTCAATTCAATTAACCATGGATAAACGATGAGGTGATCCGTCAGATAGAAGCGAGCTGTCTTGATATTTAGATATCAATTACTGCTCTAATCTATCACATTATAATTATAAAAATTTGAATATTTTATTATGGTAAAAATGATATAAATCTATATATCTCATGCTAACTAAGATGACACATGATTTACTGACTCATTCGATATTTAGCATAATATTAGAGTCAATTTTTCTATAACAACTAATATTATTTTAAATAAGAGATTAAAATTATGATCAAATATCGTAAAGACACCTGTATGCATGAAGTACAAGAAAAATTCAATGTTAGATATTTAGGATAATGCACAAGAGATAATAACAAATGATGATATATATAACATGAAAATTAAAAATATTGAGGACAATAACATCCTCAAGTACATTTATAATGATAATAATGACAATCTATATCTCTATCTAAAGTATGATATTACAGATACTAAATTGATCATTGATTATTTTTGATTAATGTGATACTTATATTATACTAAATATTATAATTTATTTATTTTTATCATTTTATTTTCTATTTTGATTTATATATGATTATCTATTGATGTATGGAGTATGTATTATATTGGATATTATATTAAATATTAAGTGTTCTCATAGTTCATATCAAATATATGAGCATATCCTCTTGTAATAAATCCCACATTAAAGTAATGTACAATCTCATCTAGACATATTTTCACAGTGAATAACTATCTATAACCAATAATAAACTTTTCTTAAAATTGCAATACTAGTTCCCAAATCCTATTATAGTAGAAAATATTCATTTCTTCTATCATAACCTAATATCATCCTGGAAGAGATAATACCTTAGAATGAGACTTTAGTATTTTAAGAATACATGAAACAAAACATGAAAAAATTAAGTATGACAAAACTCATTAAGTCGAGTGTTATGTACAACTCCTCAATCCCTTCTTGAGAGGGAACATAAGGTCAAAATCAGAGGAACTGACTACATGATCATTTGACTCTTAAATAGACTAATCTTTAGTCTGATAATGCTAAGAATGTTTTGCTCTCCAAGTTTAGACTCTAAGTCTTGAATGATCAAATCTTCTAATTACTGACTCAATATAAATTTATATTTGTGTAATACCATTTAATATTGTTATATTGAATACTAACACAATCAATTATAGCTAATAAGTGACTATCTCTAGAAATTAATTGTCCAGACATGACAATAAGAAAGAAAAAAAAAACTAATACATTCAAGTATAATATCTAAATTAATTTTCTTTCTAGGCTTGTAACAAAAACCTAATAAATTCAAGTATAATATCTAAATTGATTTTTTTTCTAGGCTTGAAAAAAAACACATAGTTTAAAGAGTGAACATTTACACTCACTAAAATCCTACTAGTTTCTAATGAGAAATACTTATACTCTATTTAAATATTGGAGTATCTATATCCAAGAAAAATATGTCAAAATCCTAGATATTAATTTATCACATTCTAGATAGTGATCATAAATAATATATGTACATATAAAAATACTAAAAGACAAGATAAATAAACTTATTCCAGGATGTAAGATCGAAAATGGGTGAAATAGCAATTAAAAATATTTTTTCCCAAAAATATTCTGAAACTCTTTCTAAGTAAGAGTGTTAGACCTATTTTAATCAAATATCTAATTTTCATCCTAGCTATCACATTCTATTAAGATATGACAACATAAAAAATCAAATATATAATTCTATAATTCATACAATAGTCAAGTCAATTTGATTAAAAAAAATATAATATATTTTTACTTAATTTTTTTTAATATTTATAGAATTGAGTTTATTAAGTTTGTGAAAAAAAAAATCTTCGATTTATCTAGAAAACCATATATATCAATGCATATCTCAAGCAAATATCGACAAAAGATAACTAAATCCCTATTTGATCATCTCTAATAGATTCGCATGTCTTAGCATATCATACTGAATGAATTCCTACTCAAACTAGTCTAGTATGTAGGATAAGAAGTTTTAGTAAATTTTTCTAACTGATATACTTTATACTCTAAGGTCAAAATATCCTTAAGATGAGAATAAAGTTTTCTCAACTTAATGTTTAATCAAAAATGGATGACCAAGTTAATAACATACAAATAATAGATCAAAACTACTCAAACATCTATAAAAAAAATTCTATTAACAAAATATATATAATCCAATTTGCTCAATCCTAAATAAAAATTTTCTCAAACTCTCATGATTATGTAATCAAAAATTGATAGAAAAAAAATAAAAATTAAATTAAATTATTTGTGTATTCTCAACTTGGTCGCTTATCACTAGTAACAAGACACGATGAAGTAACAAAGAATCAAATTTATACTTCCATATCTCATAAACTTTGAATATTAGTCATTAGCGATAATAATATTTTTAGTATATGAAAATAACATAAAAAATAAACTATGAATATTAATGATATGATATCCTGCCCACATATTGATGATCCACGATTTTGAAGTAAAGTGTCAACTGAGTCGAGTGGCATGGGAATGACACTATTTAGACGTGCATGGCCTAGCACTGTCTGGAACCATGCTTGGTCCCTGGCCATGCTGCCCCATGGCACGATTCATGTCTTGTGCCAATTTAGGTACGACTTGTGTGCTTGACTCAGTAACATGATTCACTAGCCCGAGGACCCAAGACTCACTAAGGGTCACGGGTCAAGTCCTATCAGGTTATCACCCGACAAGGCAGGTTATTGTATTTAAAAAATTAAACCACATAAGCTGAATCTTACTTACGTGGCCAATTGCAATTGACCAGCCACTTAAGCCGGCAACTCGTTGCATTTTCATGCAACGAGTTCTATAGGGATGATTCAACATGGTCTGTTATAGCCCTACACTAGGTCATGTTATTGTGTCGTGTTGAATTGGCCAAATGATTCCCATTCCATGCCAGGCACAACTCAGAAGCATGGCATGGTGGCACAATCATGCCTAGCAACAAATGGGTCACGCCGACATGGCATGGCCCAGTTAACACTTCTATTCAAAAGTGAAAATACGAATAAAATAACTAGTAATACCTGAAAGAACATAAAAAGTTGATACTATCTGAGAGAGAAATATTATAAACTTTTTTTTTTGTAAGTATCATGGTGAATTAATTTTGTGACTCCTAAATAGCTTTAGTAGTCAATTTTCTCTCTTACTACTGTATAATACTTTCAATCTCCTCTCCAACACTAATATCCAACAATTATTCTTGGTGCAGTCCATCATCTTGCAATGAATATACCAGACTGAGAGTCTCCCTCATCTACCTCTGAAGTGATAAATCATATTGTGTCATCAAATTATAATTAATCCAATACAACCGCATCTAACTTCTTTTTTTCTTTTGATTATGCTTTTTTTGCATGTAAAGAAATGACAAAGAAAATCCGTTTAGGGTTTTTGCGACACAGCACCATGCACACCATTGAGCATAGAACTGCACACACCGCCTCACACTCAACCGTGATATCGTGAGTTCCACCATGTACCAAATCTCACACACAGTCCCACGCACTAACACCACAAAAAATGCACCCACAACTATGCACCATTGCATGCCTAACCACGCACACCACTGCATGCACTACTGTGCACCACTAAGCACAGCTCCTTGCATTACTATGAGCCTCACCTCACCACAATTGCACAAAGTGGGTGTGTGACAGCTGATTTTTTTTTGGAGCAATAAAAATTAGAGAAAAGATCATTTTGTGGTTCACAAATATTGCTCTGATACCTTGATACAAATTAAAATATAAATTATGTACAACTCACACCTTTATATTATTGACAAATATAATTAGGGCAGCCCATAAATTGAGTGTTCTCCATCAATATTACAAAAAAGTAAAAAAAAAAAAAAAAAATAAATAAATACATAAAACTACAATAGTACCAAAGTCATGTAGGGTCGACATGAAGATACGAGATCCAAAAGTGGGTGGCAAACAGAAACTTTTGTGGTGGAAGACCATGTGCCAGTGATGGCAATAGCAAGCACAAACAGTTGGCATCTATAAATAATGATGCCATTGATTTTTGTGTGTGTTTACCACAATGGTGACACAAATAGTTTGCTATAGTAGTTCAATTGATACAAACAAAATATATATATACATATTTTTTAATGTTATAATTTTTTGTTTGTTAATAATGAATAATAGATTGATTCTTAGGCACAGAATATGTGAGACACTTATTAAAAAAGGTACTCGAGATTAATTTAATTGATTGATACGTGAGTAATAGTTAATGTGTCTTTTTTTAATGTTAAAAAGACACATCAACGAGATATATTAAACATAATTTGCAACATATATTTTAGGATCCAAAAGCCGTATAACAAACTATCAGGTATACTTAGGCCGAACCTTCTAAATTAATAGACTTATTATAGTTATTCAAGATGAGTATTCTAGATTTCTTTCAGGCATATATACTCCCACCTCTACTTCTCTTTCTTCCTTCCACCTCACTCCAAACTTTTGGGACATAGACTCAAGGGCCAACACTCGACACATAGACTTATTATAGTTTTTTTTATTCTTAACTTTTTGTTTTTGATCAATGGACCATATATAACTTTAATGTGAAATAAGCAAGAAAGATTATATTTATTTTTTTCAACTTTAAGAGCTAAATTAAATACTTGGTTATCATCGATCTACTTGCTTCATATTCCCATCTAGGATATTTATCATTGGATAAACTAAATATTACATAATCAAACATCAAAGGGATGATTTCTATTCACTGTAAAGTGTGTCAATTAATTATACATATTAAAACTTCATGTATGACACGTCGGAATGATATTAGTAGGAACTAATTTTATTTGATTCATTTAGATAATTTATAATAATTTATTATTTTGTTGATAATTATATCAGATATACATCATTATCTATTTATAAAATAACATCTCAAAATGTATTTATTATTATGAAATTTTAACAAATGTTAAATAAACAATTTATTTATCATATAAAATATAAGAATTGATATTACTTTTAAATATATTTCACATCAATTTTTATGTTTATTTGATGAACATAAGATAATTTAGCAACTATTCTATATAGGTACTCATAAAATATAAGAACCAACTCAATCGTTTAGTTGAAATGACTAAGACACTTCTACTATATAAAAGTTATACAAATCTACATCAAACAACCTTATAAACTCAATAAAAATTGATACAACTTAATGAACTTAATAACACAATACAATAAGAATAATCAATTAATAATCAACATATAAAAAAGCCATTATATAACAGGAAAACTAATTGCGATAGGCACAAATTAAGTATACCCATTAAAACATAAACTAAGCAAAAAGATGAACATATAAAATTGTAAGCTTTTAATAAACATAAAACAATAAGCTTCAATGCACCCCCTCAAGCTAGATTATAAAAATCTAAACATATTTCACAAGCCACAAGCTAATTAGAATAAGATCCAAATAATAACCATAAGTCAGTTGAACTAGAACTAAATCATTGAGTAGTTGAAATCTGATCCAATTTTACCTAAAACCAAATCAAGATCATAAGTTACTTTGGACTAGAATTAAATCATAGAGTAGCTAAAAGTTGAATAAGCTTGAATCAGGATCAAACCACGATCAATAGTCAGCTTGAACTAGAACAAAACAATGAACCTAAAATATGAACTAATTTCAATCAGAATCAAATCATGACCATTAGCCAATCTGAACTAGTAGCAAATCAATTTGAAAATACTTTATTCTCTCACTACTTTTTATTGTGATAATTAGACAGCAAAACATATAATATCCAAATCAATATTTTATGAACATACAAAATAAATAAAAATAGTTTTTTCTTTCCTATGAAAAAAAAATCAGAATGAAACTATTACTATAATATATATATATATATATATATATTTCTTTACTTCAAACTTTGTGTCGTAAACTTGTACATACCAGCTTGACAGGAGGTTTTGAAATTTTTCTTATTATTATTTTTTTTATAATTTTGATGGCAGCACTCACCCTAATTTTCTTATTATTATTTAATGAGTATTATTTAACATTTATGTTTTAACATTGATTCTCCTGATATATGTATATGCACACTAGCTTTATAAAAGATTTGAGATTATTTATATCATTTCTTTCTATGTTAGCTGTATACTATTAATATTCTTCTACATTTGTGCCATCATGTGATACCAATTTTGATTACAATTTGTGCTGATGGGACCTAGCTCAGCCTGGTAGCCCACTCCCAGCCATATATTACCCAGCCTTTATAGAAATGGGGCCTACTTGTTGCAGCATACTATTGCAAAAGAGGTGGGCTGTAACATTGCGATCTCCCAGGCCAGGCCAGGCCAGGCCAAGCAGCCCAGTCTTTAAAAAATAGGCAGCCTCACCAGAACCAGGAGCAGGTTGAGTTTTTCTGGGCCTGAATTGCCAACTCTATTCCCAAGTAAAACTTTAATATGTTTACATACACCCACAACTTACTCATTCTGATTTATATGGCACATTCTCATGGAAATAGTTTTACATGAGCCAAAAAAAAAAACATAGTATTTAAATCATGTATCAGGACAGTAACTTAGAGCCATATTATACACTATCATATCCATGGATCAACCTCTAATATTCCATAAATTATTGCTTGAAATTGAATGGGAAATAGGAATACCGTGTAATTTATTCCTTTCACCATGATGGAAGCAGGGAGTGGCCTCCCTGTGTCTGATGAATAGATCCTTCCATGCACTCCTATCTTCAACAGCACAAGTCATTCAGGTGCATGATTAGAACCAAAAGTACAAGCTATCTTATAGAAATAGAGTTTTCAAAAACAAAAAACATGAATCTTCACCCCTAAGAGAAAGCAAGAAAATTCATTTATAACACAGTTGGGGAGTGAAACCCTGACATAATATCCTGACCTTATCTTAGGAGAGGTACCTTCAAAATGGTGCACCTCTCCTCCATTTTGAAAAATAGAGTCAAAAATCCTCAAGATATATATTTCAATTTTTTAAATGTCGAAGTTAACAAATAGATAACATGCATATGTATCATTAGGATCAACACATACATCATCTAAAATTGTAAAAAGAAAACTGTTGTGAAAAAAGAAGCAGCGGCCTAAAAAATAAATATCACTACATATTGCTGGCATGACGAGGTTCTTCTGCATCGGAACTACATCAACGTTCTACTTAGCTTATGAAAATTACAACATTATCTTTTAGGCCACAACACAAATTGTTATCATGATGTGAAACATGTTATCGTGACTGAAGTGATCTTGCGACATAAAACATATTATTGTGAATGAAATAGTCTCATAACATGAAAAACATTAACGCAACTCTATTTGTTATGGAAACACTAAACAAATATCTTCGGTGATGTCCAGACAAGAATATACTATCACAACTGATCTGATACTATAATATAGAATAAGTTGTTGTAACTCTTATTTACTTGCGTTCACGTTTAGCATTTAAGTAATTAGTAATTAAGAAATTACAAGAATGTAAGTTAACATAATAGAAAGAAATAAAAATTATAATTTTTTTGTGTTCTCTCTCCATTACTGCCCCTCTAAAACCACTGTATATATGTTGTGCTTGTTTAATCTCCATTGCTACAATTCGATATCTTCGTTGTCGATTATTCCTAACCATTATCCTTCCCTATCACCCGATAGTAAGTCAAAGAAGATCCAATGAATCAACGATATGATCCTTGTCATTACATTTGTCCTTCACATTGGTATCAGATTTTTCTTGATTCTGATCCTGACACTTGGAATTAGAGGTATCAAACAAGTTGTGTCAGGCCGACTCAGTCAATTTACTAGTGGCCCACTTAGACCACCGTGTCGTGCAGTGCTTGGCACGACACGTCTCAAAAAGGACAGGTCCGGCACAGCCCAACGGGCAAAAGTTTGCTGGATAGCGATGAGCCGGGGATGCCATCATGTTTGAAGCTATGAAACAGCCCTTCGCCTGCTTGAATTAAGACCTACGAGCAAATTCTTGTTGGGCCTTGGGGATTTCATGCCAGGTCGTGCCGGAATGTGCTATTTTGGCCCATTCAAAATCTAGTCCTTTGTTCTAAATATTCTAATTTTTAATACAAAATTAATTAATTAATTAATTAAATATAACAAAAAATTTAAATTACTCTTACAAGTCACATGTCACGACTCAAACAAATAACATAATATAAATATTATAAATTTCAATCATTTCGTTTTTATAACATAATACAAGTATAAATTACAAAATAACAAAGCAAATTCAAAAAATAAAATTAATACATCAAAGATCAACATCAATCGCATAAGCATCTGAATAAATAAAGAACAAAATAACAATACAAGCTCAAAAAAAAAATCAATAAACAATACATAAATCATCAATCTCGTAAGCGTGTGATGGTATCACTAACAGTAGGCAGTAGGCTCAATCTCAGTCGTCATCAAAATTTCATGAATCGTCATCAGCCACCAACTCATTCACTCTTGCTGCGGTTGCAGCATAATCCTAGATACCTAAACTTGAATCCTCCCAATCGTTCATACATGTTAATGCCTCAATAATATCTAATTATAATTTCAATCTCCTATTTGAAATCATATTCACTACAATAAAAAAAGTAGACTCCGATATTACGCTCGATACCAGAGAAGTCAGTAGATCCCGTGTTATATTAGACAGTTCAAGATAGATGACCACATATAAATTTCATCATTATAAAATATCAAAATTCTTGTTATTGATATGTGATAAAATAATAATCGATATTTAAGTACCGAAGTAGCTCGCTCCTATTCGATGGCTCACTCATCAAATATGAGTATATAAATAGTTCAATCAACTTCTTATGAATTAACTATTCAAGTTGGTATTCCTAGTTCATGCACAAGGATATTTATGTCAAAACATTCTCTACCCCTTTCACCTTAACCATATGATGAATGTAGGTAGCCAGACAATAAAAAGATGAAATAATAAATTAGTACTTTAAGTACTTGATTTCCATCTTATGAGTCATGTCAGTAAATATCATATAATCTTTAAACTTCTTAAATATGCTACTAATGTTACATATGCACCCGAGTACAATACAAGTCGTGAATGTATAAACTGAGAAACACATAATCATCGTCTCATAAAATATTTTAAAGAAATTTCATGAATAAAATTTCTATAGCCCAATCAATATCATTAATAATAAGTTCGTCACTCTTTCTATTGACATAATTGGATATCATTTGTTTGTATCAAACACATGACTCCAACATAAGATATATATAATTCTAATGATATTTTACACCTAATTAAAATTTTTTCTTCTTCAAACCCACATACAAACTGATACTACCAAATTCTTGTTATCTATTAGGTGTACAAAAAAATTTTAGGAAGTTACATATATTTTCTAAAACGGTACAAACCTTCATCGCCGCATGTACTATGAGATTAATAATGTGACAAATACATTTAACTTGAAAAATTTTACTAATGATATATCTCTAATAATCCTAACAAACATAATAATGACTACTTAATTATTAGCTTCTCTAATGGTCCACCTCTACTCAAGTTAATGGGTTACTTCAATCTCTTTACCCTCTATGTAAAAAAGGTCTTTTCACTTTTGCATATTGATTTTAAATTATAATGTTATAATCAAATAGATATTTGAGTCTAATTTTTTCTGCTTAGTCTCCAACATGGTTTCAGAGCTATAAATATCCTAGGGTATATATATTTTCTTAGGTTTGAGAGTGTAAAAGAAAAAACTACAAACCCTAAGGGAGATGACTCATTCACTATCCATGTGCACCATCTCCTGCTATTGCACACCCACTGTCTGGAACATAAATAGAAAAAAGCAGGGAGCAGATAGGCATGATAGAAACCCCAGGCATGCCATATCTACTATTACACAACAATGCACATAAGTGTAAGGTAAAAAAAAAATTTTTGCTAGCTGTCAAAATAGCGAGAACACATTACAAATATTTTGCATGCTGTCAAACCACATCTAACCTACTATAGTTCACTGTACATAATTTCTATGTCTGAGTCTCTATAAAGTAATTATTGGAATTTTAGTATTCTATATTTGAGTAAATGTGTAGCACACCACAGAACAATTCATATAGTCCCTCCAAGTCACATTGCACACAGCACATACACTACACACACTGCACTTAGTCAACTAATTACACCCACTTACACAATCATTACCCCCATTGCACCCTCATTACACTCACAACGCACCTTTTTAGCACCAACTATACAGAGTGCACACTGCATCAGCATAACCATTGTATAATATTGTGCACCTTTTTCCACATAGTGCTCCCACTGTGCACCATTGATGTTGACATAATAGGCATCAGATGTGACCATATTCTTTTTTCTCACACACACACAGCGTACACGTGTACACCTTTTTACACGTGTAGCATTCATGCACTGTGTTAATATAATCCATGGCCCTTATGCACATAGAAACACAAAACATAAAAGTTAATGAAAAACTCCTTGGAAAACTCAACAACAAATCATGCATATACAATGAAAATATATAACTATAGTTTAAATTAGAGCAGCTCACATGTTGGGTACTCTTATCCATAAAACATGAAAAATAAAGCAAATAAAACAACAGTAAATTATAACACAATCAGCCCACTAAAATAATTGTAAAAACATTCCCAAAACAATGTTCATATCAGAAAAAGGCGGGAAAAGAAGCATATTAAGCAATTTAAATGTAATAAACTACCTTCACAACACTGGCAACGAGGTTAAGCAAACCCATTTTATTGTACTCCCACAGTGTAGAAAGCTGCCCAGTGAAACATGAGGTGAGATTTTGGGGAAAATGGCAACGACTAGTTGAGTGGTGCAGCAGCAGAAATGATCATTACCTTGAGAAAAAAAACCTTACCTCTTCAACGTTAGGCCACTTATTGTCGCTAAGCTCCAGGGTCAATTCAAAACACCCAGCATGTATGTAGTTCCAATCTTGCATTCCCCCATATATTGGATACCTTTAACATCCCATCACTTTCATAATTGTTAAACATCAGAAATAGATACTTCTTTAAATTTAGAGAACAAAAGAAACATATTAAAGATACTGAAGGGAAAAAAAATTGATTTCTGCCATATATTATATAAGGAATAATTATGTGTTGAAAATAATCTGTACATTTTTTGCAATACTGTATATTTAGAATTAGAGATTGTATGTGTTCTTCTTTTCTATTACTTTCTTTTGTGCGTACAAGGATTCCTAGGGTTGTATATATTTTTCTTTTTTGAATAATTCAGTAGCAGACAAGTTAAAGAGAATTTTTCTACATGATATTAAAGATGATTAATGTCCCAATAGAGGCTCAAGCCATACAAACTCTAATGTCCAAAAGAACAACTCAACCAAATAAATGTGCATGTAAAAGCACCTAGTAACAAAAATTCAAACAGGGACAACTCACATGTTGGGTACTCACATCCATAATATAACCAAAGAAAAAAACAAAAAAGAAAAAAAAAACAAATTATAAACAATGATAGACAAATAATAAATGTATAAAAATTATATCTAGAGCATAAAAAATTTAGTTAATTCAGTAGCACAACCCTCAATCTAATATATTAGATCTAGAGTATAAAAATTTGAGAAAAAAATGAAACCTAATTTGTTTCAAGATTTTCATAAAGATATAATTTAGTTCATATGTTGTAGAAACATATTTTATAATAATTGTCGCAACCAATATTTTCTCATTGAGATTAGATTATCTCAAAGAAAAAACTAATAATTAATAGTTTGTTTCCTCCCAGCATAAGATGATACACAACTCAAATAGAAATATTTATCAAATTATCATCGTTCATGAACACTAAAAGATATCTTGGGACAAGGAGATTTCATTACGTAGCCCACTATGCAAAGAATTACATCTAAGTGAATGTCATATAGAATCAAGAAAATTTTTAATTAAATGGTTGCATTAATTATATATTATCTCATAATAATCAGATAATTAATATTTTATATAATTCTCATATATATATATATATATATTAGTGACAAATATGAGGGTCTAATCAGAGAAAAAATTAATATCAAAGCCAATTCAAGAATCGACTAAAATACAATCCAAAACACTAACTTTTGTGAGAGCGTCGATCATATATCTCATATGATATATCACATCTCTTTTGATTTTCTTAAGTGTTACAAAATTTTCTTTATTTTTTTGAAAGAGTTGAACATGATGATCTTTGTTATTGTATATGTGATTGATATTCTTATTTACTGGCTGTGTCATGAGTTGCCAGTGAAATCCTTACAAACCAAGTTATCAGTAACTATTTTGGATCATTTAATATCCTTCACAAAATATAACTTAAGTTGATTATACTGCTAAAAACTAAAAAAATTGCTCTACATACATATTATCCTCTAGGTCATTGTGAAAAAAATATTCTTCATATATAACTGATGTATCATCCATTTATGAGTTAATACTAGTAAAATAATAATTTAGCAAGTTTATTTTAAACATCAAAATAAAATTATGATAATTCATATCAAACATCTAAGTGCACCCTCTCATAATAAATCTTTCTTTAAGATGAGCTACATTTTCATGTGGACAAACCTTCACATCAAACAAACATTCTTCAATGTCAAGAAACGAGTTCTCAGATTTTATTGAAATGTAACATATTTATCTCTTCCAACATGATTTATCATCATTCTTGGTGAGATAATACCTCAAAAAAAGATATGCACAATCTAATAATACCATGAAAAATAATTATAAAATTAAAAAATAAATAAATTGCAACAACATATGAAATAAGATTTTAAGCATATTTTATCTATTTCTTCTCGAGAATGATTAAAAGAATAAGATGAGAGAAACTAATTACATAATCATGTGACTTCTTGGAATATAAACTTTGAATATAGACTTCCCTATTCTGAATAGACTATATATGTCCCCTTTGAATATAGATTTGAAGTCCAAGGTAATCAAATTTCATAGGCTCTATTCCATCTTGGGTTGGTACTAAGATAGACTTATGGACTATTAGATTATCTAAACTTGAGAAAGATATAAATTCCTAAGAATCTTCCCTCTTTCTAGAATAAGCCTGATATATTCTTATTTGTAAATATCATAACTTCACAGAAGTATTATTATAATGTGAACAAATAAGTTCAAATATAATATATAATAAAATCTCTATAATTACCTAAGCCCACATTTCTTGCATATTAATTATTTTTAAAAATTACCAAATAATGGTTGAAGGAATTGATTTCAGATCCTTATATAAGATGAGGGTAACTTTTCTTTATAATTACCCAATACAGCATCGAATGACATAAAAAAATAATATCTCTCCAAGAATACATTATTGTTGAATTGCAGGCTAAAATTCAAATTTTAAACATGAAATCTCAAAACTTATTATTAATAAGTACAAGAGGAATCCATATACAAGATGCTAGTTAGAATGTGGGAAAATAATAAATTTAACGGAAAAAATAAAAAAAATTGTCATATTCATTAAATTTTTTTTCTTATTCTAAAGATATTATCATATTTTAAAACAAACTCTTAAAGTCATTAGAAATCACAATATTTATCTGGAGTCTTTTTTACTTTGAAATATCATAATTATTCTTGATTATTCTATTAGTTTACTTTAACTAGAAAATTACATTCTAATTTTATTTTTACCTCTAATAATATTTGTTTGTAATTTCAAAAGATTTTAAGAAAGACTTTATTTAGATTTGAGCAGAATAAACTACATATCTTCTACGCCACAATGAAATTTTCTTATAGATATTTAAGTATATTGAATATTTTACATGTGAACTCTTATTTTGGTCACCCATTCACTAATTTGAAAATAATTTAACAGTCTTAAATCTATTTTTACCCTAGAATAAGAGGTATGTAGGCTAAAAAAATATATTAAAGACATATGCACTCTATTCTTATGTGGGTAAAGACTCATTTGATCTAATATACTCAAATATCTGATTAAGATATTTGCTTAATAATTGATAAAATATTAAAATATATATCAGGCAGATTCAATTAATTATTATAGAGATTATGAGTTTATATATAATATTTATTGTGTCATCACATTCAATAAAATTTGATTATTAAAAAAAAATCTAATTAAGACATCTCGAACACTTTGAGATAGGAGAAATGTTAAAAAAAATTTTGATAAACAAAGTTTTAACCACAAACAATCTCATCAATCAAATGTACTCTTTTATTTTTTTTTAGTATGTGCCCTTTCAAATCATGCATTATGGAAAGAGATCATTTAGCATGCCTCAAGATTTTTGAGAATACTTGTTTTATCAACAATCACTCCTCGGAAAAGAACAAGTTGGAACATAGGACTTTGGGATGCATCTTCCATTGATACTCCAATATCCACAAGGAATATCAATATTTTTTATCATATACTTATCAAATTAGTAGGTACTTTTGTTATCCTATTTAGTGGAATTCATTATTCAATGAGTCCAAAAAAAAGTGTAAGTCTATAAGTTACACGTAGACACATTATTTTTACTTTCTCACCTGTAACCATGCATGGACTATCAATTAGTAAAGAGAGTTATACATTAACTACATTTATACTTATTGGTGAACAATATTATATCACTCTCATTAAATCTTCATATCTACTAACAAGAACAAACAAGATTAATTCTAAAAAGAATGAGTTTTTCCAAAAAAAGAAATTCTCTTTCAAGTCCAAATAATGCAATAGTCCACATGTCTTCCCTAATAAAAGATCAAGTTCAATCAAAAACTATAAAACATTAACACTGAAGAATTAGTGTCTATACTAGAAAAATAAGATTCACTCAATGTACAAAGACCAGCGATAAACCTATTGAAGAGCTAGATGATCATATAATTAATCTTTTTGATCTTTATATTCTAATCGTTCTTCAAAAAGAATGTATGAGTTATACTTAACATTTAATTTTACAAGTTTTATAATAATCTCGTCTTGTTCCATGTTTGTATCATTTTTTTTTTAATCATCCTTTCCTCTCCCTCAAAACTCAACTTATTTTATCCCTTAGCTCATTAATGAGCCCCGAAATAGGTAAGACCCCTATACCAATAATATGATCAATCCCACTAGTAGACACACTAGGGAGTATGTCTGGCATCCTATTGGAATTAAAGTCATGACCCTAGGAAATAAGCATTCAACTCTTTGTCAATAGTAATACTATTTATTGACAATTCTATGTATCATTTATTAATTCGATTATTGATACTAGAGTATCTAAGTCTTTTTATTAGATATTATTTCATTCAAGATGTCATGCTATGGTGAAAGAGGTAAATAGCCTCGACTTCAATGAAACTTAAGAACCAATATCATGACTTTTGAGATAATCTATTATTTGTTGCAGTTAAATATTCACATTGAAGACAAATTCAAATGAAAAAATTCAACTTAAGAAACTTATTACGAAGAAATTTACTTAGATATTTGATATGAATTACCAAGATATTTTCTATCTGATGATTGAAATGCCATTGGTACAAAATATTATTCAACTAGTAGCATCGTACATGTGAAAGATATGCTAGCTAGACATAAAGAATATATTTATTCAAGATGACATTAAATAAATATATATAGACTAGTTACCCATGTTTTGAGCAGTAAAACAAGCACAATTAATAGATGTGTTACAAACAAGAGTCTAGTTTGTGAGATACACCATACATTGTATCTACACCTTGAGGAGGCATACTAGCATTGTATGGATAAAGAAGTCACTGAAAGCATAATTTATGAGATTTTCACAAATATTCACCACATTCCCATTACACAAATTTGTAATGGACTTTTCTTTGTTTGTCCATATGAGACTTGACGATGAAATGATTTTATTGATTATGCATATGAATGAAGATAACATTCTAAATGAGATATATATATATATTGTATGACCTAAAAAAACTACTAAGAATCAAGTTTGTAAGATTTTCACAGACAATCATCTTGAATTATCATAAGTCTAATTTGTACCTATGTCACTCCCACTAAATCACCATATCTAGTAACAAAACAAATGAGATTGATTTTAAAAAGTATGAGTCATCCCAAAAATAAAATCTCCATCAAGTCCATATGATACAATAGTCCACGTGTCTTCCCTAAACAAGATCATGTTTAGTCATAAACTATGAAACATGACCACATAAGAGTTAATATCAATACTAGGAAAATGAGATATGCTCAATCTACTATGTTCAAAGAAGTCTACTAGAGAACTAAATGATCATGTAGTCAATTTTTTTTAATTTTGACATTTCAATCGCACTTCGAAAGAAATGAGTTATACTCAATACTTAATTTTATAAATTTTATAATTCACTTTAAGACAAGATATGTTACGAAGAGATTTACTTAAATATTTATTATGAATTATCAAAATATTTTCTCTGATAATCAATAAGACATTAGTAAAATTTTTTATTCAACTAGCTATATCTTATAGGCAAAAGATACATCAGTTAGATATGAAGAATATATTTATTTAAGATAACATTTAAGAAATATATATAAAACAATTACCCAAATTTTGAGAAACAAAATCAAACATAATTTGTAGATGTGCTACAAACTAAGAGCTTAGTTTGTGAGATACATCATACAATACATCTCATTACACATACCATAATTTCACAAATAGTTATTCTATTCACATTACACAGATATGATACAAACTTTTTTTTATTTATCCATATTAGACTTGACAATGAGATAATTTTATTGATTATACATGTAGATGTTGATAACATTATAATTGAGATATATATACATTGTATGATCAGAAGAAATTACTAAGAGTCTAATTTATAAGATTTTCACAGATAATTACCTCATTTATATTACACAATTGTGTTAAACAAACCATATATAATATATATAATAAGTACAATTAATTATTTCATAAATTTCTCTTGACAAGTTTATTTTAACACAACTCTTAGCATATTAAAAATATCTAATTTGAAAGATATATTCAAATTCGAGTTTGACTTGAGATCCCTTTTAGAGATTATGAATACTTGTAGTTAGTCAAATATTCAAATTCAAGTTGGATGCCAATATAATATAAATATCTATTTTGAAAGAGATAAAATTAGCATGATTTTTTGAGTCTTTATGAAAGTATTTGTAATCTACTAATTGATAGATACTTAGCTTATAGCAATCAAAATATCATGAATCATTTTCATAAAAAATGATAATTAACCTTAATACATTGCATCTACTTGTGGAACATCAAATTACTAGTAATGTGTAAAATTATCTTGTTGTCAAAGTAAAACATCATCAACCAGTACTCTACCTCTGCACTAGACTCAATTATTAAATGTGCACTTAAAACTATGCACCATGATGATTCTCTTTAGGTGCCTCGCTTGAAGAGAGGCAAATACATTTGCAAAAAGCACACTTACATATTATAAACATCAAAGAAAACAAAATTAAGCCTCAACATCTCCTTCAAACTAATACATATATATTATAAACATCTAGTTTGAAAGAGATCAACATAATTTGTGCTAATGTTCATGAAGTGACAATCAACTAGTTCAGACATCTAGTTTCAAAGAAATATCATGAAGATATTTACAATCTGCTAGTTGATAAATACACAGTTAATAACTATTAAAATATCACATATCTTCTCTCATATGAAGTGACAATCAAATCCCACATATTTTGTATACTAGTGGAATAACAAATTAACAGTAATGTTCACGATTACTTTGTTGTCATAGTAAAACATCATTGTTTGGTATTCTACCTCTGCACTAGATCCATAATTATTAAATATGTCTTAAGCGTGCCTAAAACCTAAGAGTCATGATGCCACTCGATAGGCACCTCGCCTGGAGAGAGGCACATAAATTAGTGAAAGAAATGCTTAGGAGTGTCTCACATAGGCACGCCTCAAATCTCCCTAATCCTAAAGATACACCTCAGGCACGCATAAATCCTAGGATTCACGATGCCTCTCTCTAGACACCTCGCTTGAAGAGGGGCACACAAATTGTGAAATGCACGCTCAAGTGTGTCCCACAAAGTCAAAGCTATCAAAATATTATAAATTTCCTTTAATATGAAATAACAATCAACCTCAATATATCTTAGCTACTCGTTGAACAATAAATTAGCAATAAAGTGTAAAATTACCTTTTTGTCACAATAAAGCTATCATTAACCAGCACTATACCTCTGAACTAGACCCATAGTTAAATAAGGCACAACTCATAAATACCTAAAACCTAGGTGCCACGACATCTCTCCCTAGGAACCTCACCTAGGAGAGGCGAACACACTTGAAAAAGGCATGCTTAGGTGCCTCTCATGTAGGCGCATTTTAACCATAGTTATTAAAAATTCCTCGTGCAGAATTACCTTATTGTCACAATAAAACATCATTGAATAGTACTCTATCTTTGTACTAGACCCATAGTTATTAAAGAAGCATTTCAAGCACTCCTAAAATCTAGGAGTCACAATGCCTCTCCCTAGGCACCTCGCCTAGAAAGAGACACGCTAAGTCATGTCTCACATAGGTGCTTAGGTGTGTCTCACATAAAGATTATTTGGGTTCCAAGATCAAGATGACAAGAAAACAAAAGTTACTAGTAAAATAGGATCGAAAGATATTTGTAGCAATGGTAGTAATATAGGAGAAAATAGTAGTTATTTTTCAAGAAAAAACCATTTGAATCACTTCTTTATTCATAATCAAGAAAAAATTGTTCACAATAAGAAAAAAAATATTCAAATAACACAACAATATTTACAAAAAATAGACTACTAAAAAAATTAATATTCTATATTACATATAGATATATGATGTTGCAATTTCATTTAGTGAGATCAAATATGTTATTTTTCAACCAATACTCGATACAATTGGACAATATGATTTAGGATATAAGGGACCAAATTTTTATTATATAAAAATTATTAATCTAACAAAAAAAATTGACTCATACAAATGATATGATAAAAATATTTTAACAAAATAAAAATAAAATATATATTCAATTATGTCAGATGAATATACTAATAAGAAAGAAAAGATATTGATAATTTTCAAGCTGAATTCTTTAAAAAAATAATATTCATGAAATTCATTAATATTTCTTCTATGATCAAAATGAAAGATAAATTATTTTAATTATTTGATAGTTAAGTACCTAAAATTAATGAAAAAAATATTGTTTAAATTATAATATATAATATACTAAATTATGTGATGACAAATATTTATAATTTAATTTTGAAACTTTCAATTATTTATATAACTGGTTACTTCTACATGATAATAACCTATTTATGATATATTTAACTTAAATTTATATAAAAAGATTTTTAAAATTTAAAAGGTCATATTTATATTGAACATCTTGAATTACACATTATCTTGACTTATTGTGCAAATATATTAAAAAACTATCACATATCAAGAAGAAAATAGAAAAGATATTATTTATAAACAACTACATTTATTATACAAGATTGCCCAACATAATAAGATAAATTACCAAGTAAAAGAAGTTGTAGAGACTTGCAAAAACTTGATTTGCAAAACAACTACAAACTTGATCGCCTTATCTTTTATCAATAAACAAAATAACAACTTGTAAAAGTATTTATTAATTCAGATTGAATAGAAAATAAATAGAAAAAAAAAATTTAAAAATATAGCCAATATAATTTTAATGTCTCAATTTTAAAACATATATTTTGTTTGAAGGTGTCAGCCCCTCTTACACATATTTTTCACTTGATGAAAGGTGAAAAGAGATCTCACATGAGTTATATTTATACGATCATATATAAAACAAAAAAAAATGATTGTCACAAAATTTATTGAGTGAAGAGAAATATAAAAAAAATTATAAAAAACATTTATAGTATGTGAGAGCTTCAACTTTATAATCCTTTGCATTAAGTTGGATATTTTTTGAATCAAGAGTTATATTATGGTAGAAAATAATTAAGAATAAAAATATATATATACATTTGAGATTAGAAAAAGGTAGATATGAACAAAATATAATTATATTACAATTAAACTTGTATATATATACTAAAAACCTTTTTGGTAATGCATTGTCACTAGAATAAAAAAAAACTAAATCTTTAAGTTAGTTTTTCAATATAAATGATTAGTACAATTAAATTATTACATGTTTTTCATTAAAATATATAAATATTTAATTAAATAATTTATTTATATTAATTATGATTAAATAGTAAGATATGTTTAGATCTAATATTAGAAATTTACAAAAATTTATATTGCTAGTTCTCAATCTAACTTGTAGTGCATTTAGTTGTCCAATGAATTAAAATATATTTGAAACTAAAAATTACTAAAATAATTACATGCAATTAAATTTGTCTTTACAATAATATTTAATATAATATATAAGTATATATATATAAGTATATATATATATATATATATTTCAAATTCATAACAAGAACAAAAATATGTTAGAACATCAATAGTTG
This sequence comes from Sapria himalayana, assembly GCA_029783825.1. Classification (NCBI taxonomy): domain Eukaryota; kingdom Viridiplantae; phylum Streptophyta; class Magnoliopsida; order Malpighiales; family Rafflesiaceae; genus Sapria; species Sapria himalayana. Next base: position 770,854 of record JAREIK010000357.1, on the reverse strand, counting down.
AATGATTTGATATATATTAAATATAACCGAGCTTTGATAAAAGATACAACAATTGTCATATTATTATTCTTATTTTTCTGAAAGATATAGAGAAGAAAAACATTCTTATTTTTCTAAAAAATATAAATAAAAGATATATTAACCAATCTTTGAATGATTTGGTATATATTAAATAATTGATAAAAAAAATAAAAAATAAATATAAAGAAAAAACTGATTTAGTATTTGAGTGTAATAAATTAATAAGAGATAATATTACAAAAGGTAATATTACAAAGCAAAAACAAGTTAAAGCAAAACAACACCACCGAAGTAAAATACATCAAACTCTAAACACTCTTATTCTTAATTTGAATATTAAAGATGAACAAATAACTTGTTTATTAGAATAGAAACATGAAGATGAAGGACAAAAAAACTAATATTTTTAATTATAATTTTGAACTTTACATATTAAATTATTGAAATTCTATTATTTTGTTTTAGAACTTTTAATACTTATGATAATAAAAAATACCTAACACACACACACACACATGCGCACATATTAGGTAAAGAACCTTAAAAAAATTATGCCTTAATTATGCTTTGTGCCCCAAGGCCTTGAAAACTTTAGCACCCAAAGTACCTTGCATATCAAATAATTATGACTAAACCTAAAAATTATTATCTATCACTTATTTTTTTTAGAAATAATATTGTTTCTAATAAAAATATAAAAATTATAGTAATAATGCAATGCCATTGCACACATGTACCCTTGCTACCCTAGTCATCATCCCTCTAATGTCAAGTTGATTTTTGGGGGCAAAAAAAGTATTCATTCATATTTTATAAAAACCAAAAAAAAAAAAATCAAAGTTATATATATGGTCAGGAATAGTGTAACCACATGCAAGGTGATCTCAACCCAAAGAATGAAAATAATAAAATAATAAATAAAATAAAATATTAAAAAATAAATCTGATGTTCTATCATATTATATTATAATATTTCATATATGTTATCATAGAAATAATTAAACATTCATTAAAAAGCATAGAAGCAAGAAAATGTTAGAAGAAAAAAAATATTAAAAAAATATACAAACACATCATTTTTGGGGTCTAGAAAAGCAAAGATATACACATAAAAAAAAGTAATGTTCATGACAAAAGAAATTAAATCAACATGAAAAATATGCTATGTATTTAGATAAAGCAATATGTAGTTCAAAGTAAAATACCAAGATGCTCCATTTGTAATTCCTCCTGGAAATTCTTTGCTGAAAGACATATTATGATGAGAATGACTATAGGTACTTGCCATGAATCGGAATGTATTATCATCAGGGCATGCATAGTAATTCTTTCTGCAAATTGTTCAAATAATAAACAAAGTTAAAAAAGACATTTAAATGTTCTAAATGATACATATTGAAAGTATGATTTTATATATTTTATTATTATTTTTACCTAATTATTAGATAAAAAATTGGCTATATTTAAAGTTCATGTTTTAATAAATTTTATTCGTTTGGTTGTGTATCATTTGTATTCATGAATTTCATAAGTCGCATTATGCTTAATCAAAAGAATATTAAAGCTTAGTTTCTATATGCAGAAATAAAACACCCTGAATAATAGATGAAAATGGAAATCAATATAAATTTCACATATTAATCAAGAAAACACTCTAACCTATAAAGATAAAAATCATACCCAATACTCAAAGCTCATGCTTTAGCATGGAGACTAGGAGAGATAAATATCTTAACAGTTTACAAAAAGTCTAAATCTGATGAGTTTCAAATGCAATACATACCATCCTTTGAAGGAAAAACTTAATAATTGTATTAATGCATAACATCTAACATATACTTATGACACTAATTAATCAATTATCCTAATATTATTTGCACCTAAACATATCTAATTTAGACATTCTTATGAGATCAAATACGTAAATATTTATATAATAACACTCTAAAACACCCTAACTTAAAATTAAAAAAAACTTATTGAAAAATTTTATATGCAGACTACTTTTATCATAAATACAAAGTAATATAATTAAATAAATTAAAATATCACACTCAAAATAGTGCATAAATTTTCAAAACAATAAGCTTTGAAAAAAATAAACTTTAAAATTTTTTAAGGTTTTTGTGAATAAATTAACAAATTGATCCATTGTAAAAATATATGTTACGGTTATTGTTTCATCTTGGATCTTTCCCTAGTAAAAAAAAAAATATCTATTTGTGTTAGATTATTCATTGAATACTTAATTTAAAATTATGTCTCATTAAGAAATTATTTCAATAAAAAATAATATGAGAAATTATTGATATCTAATCTCCTCTTGAAGATAGATAATTCAAAAAATCATAAAAGTAAATATGTTTATCAATCTATACCATAGTTTAAATAGGGATTAATAAGACTCACCTGAATGTGCGCCTCAGAACGAGACATGGAAGGAGATATCTGACAATCTCCTCGTCTTAATCTTTGTCCAAGCTCGTTCATGGAAGGAGGTGAGGCAGCCTGTTGTAAGAAGAAGCTTGGACCGCTCATTCTGAGAATGAGCGAACTTAATTTTGACAAAAAACGAGCGGGCGTAGCTTGTTCAATGAATGAGCATAAGCAGCTCATTCCACGAACGAGCTTGGACAACTCATTCACCAACAAGCTTGGAAAACTCATTCTGAAGGTGAGAGTATGCCCAAATGTCTATTTTAAAATATTAATTAATTATATATTTGCATGTTTTTATTTATAATTTTTTGTTTTATTTTATTTATTTTAAAATATTAATTAATATATGAAGCTCAAAAAGCTTATGTCTCAATGCCCCAAGTCTTATGCTTTGTCACATTAATAAAATAATGTCTCACATAACACTTTTATCTTTAAAAACTTTGCTCTATACTCTAATTATACATTATAACTAATAGAAATAATTTTAGAAATAGTTTGTATTAATATTTTAAGATCGCCTCTTGTGCAAATTAGTATCTAACTTGAGTTTGAATAGTAAACTAAGTTAAGAAACACAAGATCAACAAATGAAATATTTAGTCCAGAATTTATTCACATATAAAGATATGCAAAAACTTGTATCATATTGAGTTTCATGGAAATCTAGAAAACTGTGCTTTATGCTAATTGCATAAGATTAAGATATATATAATTTGATAAAAATGAATATCTAGCACTGTGATTGAAAACATAAGATATATATTTAATAATTCCATAAGAATAAGATATATATATATATATATATATATATATATATCTGTGTGTGTGTGTAAAATAAGATATATTAAAGACTAATTTCCAAGAAAATATTTAAATCATAACTCATAAATGATAATACAATATATCTATAATCATAATTTATCTTAATCATAAAAAAATATTTAAGCCTCCCAATGTCTATCTAAAACTGTGATTGAAAATATTTCTTAAGTTTAATAATTCTCAACACTTTCTTCCATGATAATGATGTTTAAACAAGTAGAATAAATAGAATAAACATATAATCATAACTATTGTATATAATTTATTTTGATAAATTATTTTGTATAACCAAAATATTTTCTGTTTCAATATTTTGTTAGTATAGGAAATAAAATATTAAAAGATTGGGAATACAGCAATAGCACAATAACAGGAATCTCACTAGCTGTTCAGTGGGCCGAAGAAAATTTTTAGAACATAACTCATTCCATCTAAATGATCCGACCCGCTTCATTATTGATATCGAGAAACTATTTAATATAAATTAATTTTTATTTCTATTTTTCATTGTTGCCAATTTTCTGTGGAACTATTAATTTTTTCTCTACTCTCTACACAATTTTCTTTGCAATTACTACCTTTGTAAAATAGAAATTTTCTGTATATAATTTTCCGTGGAACTATTGTATATAATTTATGATCTATAAACGCATAAGTATTTTTTTGGTAGATGTAACTAGTCGTGCAGAACGACTAGTGAACCACGTTATTTTTTGTTTTTCTGCTGTGACTTGATTTTCTGTTGTGTTCTTGGATTTTCTGTTGTAGATATTTCTATTTACTATTTCCTTCTTATTTATCTTTAAAATTACAAATATTGAAGCAAAATTACCCAACAAGAATAATTTGAAAAATATAAGAAATAATTTATAACATAATTGAGCAACTCGTACAAGATAACTATGATTAAAAATCTTACAATTAAGATTTCAATGATTATTCTTGATCATATAAGACTTCCTATAATCTATAAGCTGGATATAGATATTTTGGCAATGCTCACAAAATAGATAATTTCTTCATAAATCTACTCATCAAGATCATGAAGAATATTTTTTGTATCCAACTAAAGTATTACTTTTATGTAACAAGTTGCAAGTGATATGAGCAGCAAAACTAAGATCATTTTAGCCACCAAAATAAAAAAATATTCTAGTAATTAATATCAGATATAATAAACACTATCGTAACAAATTCAACTCTTTGAAAATCTTTCTTATTATCATGATAAATCTTCTAAGCAAACAACCATATGCAATCAAAAACAAACTTTTCCAAAAGTCAAAGTGCTAGCTATTGAGATCCATTAGAATAGAGATTATTTATATAATATTATGCAACCAATATCCTAATAATGAACACGAGGCACGGTCGGAATTAGCATTACAAAGCCCAACACAAACTAGAATAGTGCATAGAAATAAATCATGTTGGCCCGAGGCATGGCTCATGCCATGCTGGGCTGGAACCAGCCAAACCTATTGTCAAGCTAGGTATGACTGTATGGCTGGCCCATTGGCATAATGACCCATGACTGGGCACAAGTGGGTAATGAGTCATAGGTCACAGCCTATCAGATAACTGTGTGATGGAGCTAGATATTTTTTTAAAAAAACTAATCGTGTAAGCTGGTTTAGGCTTAAGTGGCCTCTAGTTCGAGCTTCAACTATGCATTAAATTTTCACATAACAGGTGCCGACAATAGACAACGAAAGCAACAATCATGACCTATCACTTTTGTTGTATTTATTAAAAACAATTTTTTAAAAAAATTGTAGCCATCGAATATTTGGCTATATATATTAAAAAAATAAAAAATAAAAAATAAAAAATATATTTTTTAATATAAAAAATTTGTATAAATAAAGAATAAAAATTTCTTAAATTTTATTTTCAATTTATCTAGTTCTCTCATCTCATGTTCCTCTCTCTCATCTCTCCTTATCCCGTATTTCTATTTTTAATCTTTTTTTTACTGTTGTTACATTTATGCATACCTGATATAATTCCAAATTTTAGTAAAGATAGTACAAAAAATTTTGACTACAACAGATAGTTGTGATTATAGTACACATTTTTTTAATTAGTTTGCATTACTATATAATGATGAATTTAACATAAAATATAAATAATAATGATAACTATACAAAAAGATCGGAGGAAAAAATTAGATTCTCTTCAATGACATCGATCTAAACCCATTTTTCATTTAAAAATATAAAATTAGTCAAACTTCAAAAATATAAACTAACTTTAAGATAAAAAAAATAAAAATTTTATTGGTATAAAAAAAATTTACACAATACATATTATCAAAAGATATATACATGTAAGAGATCATGTAGTACTGACTACTTTAAAAACCACATCAATTAATACATTAAAAAATTTGATATATTAGATTTCAGACAAACTAAACTAAATAGTGAAATCTTTCAAGTTGGATCTAATTTAATTTAAACGTCATTAATTCACTTCATATACCACCATAATTTTAGGAGAAAATACATGATCAAATTAATTACAAACATAAATTTTCCGATTAAATTTTCAGAAGAATAATTAGTAAAATATTATACAGACCTATTTAAACCTACTTATCATATAATTCCTTGGTTCACAAATAAAAATAACACAATAAATTATTATAAGTTTAAAAAATAATTAATAATTAACATATTTAAAAAATATTGCAGAATATTATTTATAACATATAATATCTGGATTAATCACGATAATGCATAATTTGAATTCCTCACCGCCTATTATATATATTCAAAATAAAAACTTAATAAAAAAATTTATGATTTCCTAAGATTCTCGATCCTCATGATGATCTTGTTATATATGAGTATATAACTAAGATTTTAAAGAATATGATATTCAAAATAAGATATTTTATATTATTTTCAATAATACTTCTAATAACAAAATTATTATTAGTATATTTGTTTAAAACAATTAGAAACGAGCTATTAATTAAGAATTTTTATGTTGTGTATGTTTCATGTAATTAAATTAATAGTAAAGATAAAAATAAAAATTATTTTTGTTATATTAGAAAAAATAAAAAATTTACCAAAATAACTTAGAATACATAATAAATAATAGGAGTTTAGCACTTTGTTTGCCAATAGACTTAAACAAATCAAAACAAATATGAGATACCATTAAAATTATACCTACTTAATATTAGAGTTATATGTTTGCTATCAACATATATTATTCGACTATGTCAATAGAAAATATGATATTTTTTATTGATAATTCTGACTGTTATTCAAAAATGTTTCTATACAATTACTTAAATTTTTTTATGACATAATAAATATATATTTGTTTGTGAAAACTTCCACTATTTACATTATACTTAAGTATATTTATAATATTAGTAATATGTTTATTGAATTAGAAATTAAGTATTTAAAATATTGGTCATTCATTTTATATCTTTATTCTTTGATTGTCTATATGAATCATAAGGATAAATTGAAATGGGTAAAAAATACTTTGACATATATATCAACATACATGAACCAAGAACATCAACTTGAATATTTAATTCATGAAAAATTAACTAACTAGTTTACATATTTGACATTACGTATGATAGTAATAATCAGACTTCGAGTAAAAACATGAACACCATATTAGGAAACAATAATTTCTCCATTTAGTTAGCCATGAGCAAATGACAGAATATCCCACCAAATAAGATTCAACTATATTTACACTTAGACAATTGCTATTTTAATATATCATATGATAATAATAAAAATTTAAATATTTTACTTTTCTGAAAATCATACGAATCCACATATCTTGTGATATCTAAGATGATAGGTAATCTACTGACCACTCTAATATCTAACATAGTATCAAAATCTATATTTTTTATGACAACTAATATTATTTCAGATAAGAAATTAAGAATGTGATTAAATATCATTAAGGTACTCGCATGCATTTTTAATTAGAAAAATTTGAGGTTTGGCACTTATGATACTTACATGATAATCATAATTTATATTCATACTATCATACTAATGTTACATATAAGGATTGATGACTCGTGTGATTTTTAATTTTTTTTTATACAATACTATATTTTTATTATTTTTAAAATTTTGCCGAAATGTTATTATGTACTAATGATCATATATTTTATGTTATGTTATGGTATGTGTGTGTGTGTGTGTGTATATATAAAATATATATTCTACCTTTGATTATAGAATAGATTATTTTTTTTCAAAAGCACTTTTATAATTTTAGTTGACTTGAATTTCATAAATTTTTTATTATTTATTTTACTTTAATTCATTTAAATATAATATTTTGAATAAATAATAAATTAATATTTCATAATATTTTAATTGAATTTTTGACCAAAAACTATTACGATCTCAATTCCCAGCACACCCTAGCATGGCCAAATATGACCCAACACAATTGTGCTCAACTGTGGGCCAAACAAGTCATGTCGAGCCTGATGAATTGGTAATAGTGTTGTGATGGGCATGACATGGTGGCCAAACTGGGCCACCAAGAAATTAGTCGTGCCAGCACGACTAATCCGTTTGACACCTCTAATCAAATATCTAAATAAACACTCTAGTAACACTTTCAACTCCTTTGCTATTTATCTTATTATCATGATCAATCTTCGCAACAAATAACTTTATGCAACCAATAACATAGTTTTACAAAAGTCAAAGTACCATTTTTCAAGGTCTATTAGAATAAAGATTATTTATCTTAATATGCAACCAATATCTTGATAATAAACAAAACTATCTAAATAAATACTCTCATAACAAGTTCGACCCTTTGGCTATCTATCTTATCATCATTATCAAATTGCAAAGCAAACAACTATATACAACCAATAATAAACTTTTTTAAAAATCAAAAATACTACCTCTCAATATTCATTAGAATGTAGAATATTTATCACTTTTACTACGACCAAACATCACCCTAAATAAAATAATATATTTGAAGAAGAATTCAACATTCTAATATCATGAAAAAACAAAAAGAAAATAAAAAAAACAAAAAAATAAAAAAAAACAAAAAAAAATATTAGTATTACAAAACTTGTCTAATAGGATATAATGGAAAACTCATCTATTTCTTTTAGAAAATCTTTAAAAAAAACAAAATCAAAAGTTAATTATAAAATTTTCCAACTTCTCGAGAGATTTCACTTCCTTTTGAATAGACCACACAAATTCCCTTCTCCTTGAACAAAATTTATATTATGGGTGATCATCTATGAGCCCAAAACTCATATGGAGTTGGGAACAAAACATACTTGGTCACGACTACCACATATGAATTAGGAAGATATTCCTTTTTAAAATAAATTTTAATCTTTTTGAAATCAATGTATTTTGTACTTATTAGTACATATAATAATTTTAGAGAATATTCATTTTGATGTGATCCAACAAATTCAAAAATAGTTGAATAATAATACTTCCTCTTGATCGTAAGTTCAATGAAACTCTAAAGGATTATGAAAAAATAACAAATTTAAATCACATCTAAATCATCATATGATCTAGGTCCATTAAATAACAAATTATACTCAAAAAAATCTAATAACAATCACAATTTAATATTCTATTAGTATTTTATGAATAATATATGCCTTTTTTGGATAATATGATAATCAAGAAAAACTCATTTATTACCTTAGGTATCATTGTCTTATTTTAGGCTTAGATCTTAAACAAAATAATCACTCCCAAAAATATTAAAATAAAATAAATGATATTTCTTCATTTTATAAGATCTAAAAATTGCACATCCCCTAAAACAAATTGGAATACTTTACATTATAAAAAAGATATATAATTAATCAAGTAGTTAGTAATTAAAATCATGCATCACAAAAAACATATTAGAACACTTCCATTAAAAAGAAATATTCTATTTGGATCAATCAAAAGTGAGTGTGCGTTGGAATAAGAGGTTTAGTATATGGTCCCTTACTTAAAACAAAAAATATAAAAATTATGAGACATATAGTCTATTGACAAAATATCTAAAGCTAATAACTAGTTGAGAATCACTCAACTTAATGAATACTTTATCAGTCTAACTAGTACTGATTCAATCTCTGATTAATGATAGATATATCTTTGTTGAGAAGCTCTTTTCAACAAAGCAAATAGTCTTGCACATATACTCCAATGGCATTATATCTAAAGTTAAAGATAAATTGATCAAGTCAAGAAATATATAATGAAACCTATTAGATATGAAAACAAACCAAAGTTTCATATCCTATTCACCATACTTGTATAAATTAGGATTCATTTGATCTAATTTACTTAGATATTTAGAGATATAAAGCTGAGAGTTAAGATTAATTAAAATATTTTATTATCTTCTTTGATAATTATGTTTATTTTATGACTTTTGTTTATCAAAACATATCTATGATTTTTACTTTTTACTTATTTCATAAAATAAATAAAAATCAATATAATAAAAATAGAAAAATATTTGGAGTGAGAATTCATTATAGTATCTATCTAATAATTTTAAGTACTTAGTATATTGATCATGAGATCATAAAATAAATTATTTTATAATAAAAGTATTTCAAATTATTTTTAAGAATATTTAATTTTAACTATTAATTATATGATCAACTATATATATTTATCTATCATTTATTTTTGTGTCTTTTTAAATCTTGCAACCTGGTAAAATTTTATTTTGTTTTGCTCCAAAATTTTTTGCAAATACTAATGTTTTTAAAGATTTCTCATAAAGATATGATAGACACTCATAACTATAAAATATTTTTTTTTTTGATTATTATATTACAAAAAAAGATGCATGTATTTTTAATCCGAGACTAATAAATATCATTGAGTGTTGATTTACATTTTTTTAAGCAGCACATTGTTATAGTTTACCATGGTTAGTCTCATTTTTATTTATTTATGTTTTATGAATGAGAGCACCAAATGTGTGGGTTATTCTAATCCAAAGTTATAATTATATATTTATTATTCTTATTGTACATTATGATTACACAAATACTTACGTACCAGATCTCATAAAAATTTAAAATTAAATATATATATTTGGACAAAAATAATATTATGATAATTAATCACCTAAAAAATTATTATTTTGCATATACATATTAGAATTTATATCTTGATACAATGACAAATGATTTCATACAAGGATATTAGGTCTCAAGCTTAAAACTCATCAGACACAACCTCTAATTTTCAAAGATAAAATTATCAAGATAATAACCTCTCACATATCTCATGCTAAAGTAAGAACTTTTGATAATAGGTATATATTTTTATTGTACATTATGATTACATTTTTATTAAATATGACTATATGTGTTGAACGGATTTGAGATAATTCATATGTTGAATACTTCTATCTATAATACAAAAAAGAGAAAAAAAAAGTTATAAACTACAATAATAATCAATAGATATGAGTCAATTTGTAACAATCTCTTTCGTCTTGCTATTAGGAGATTCATTCATCTGATTGTTTATTATCTCATAACTAAAAAATAATATCCAAATTATTGTAGATAATTGAGTATAATTTTTTCTTGCCCAAGTTTTCACAAGTAATTTCAACAACCACCCAAACCAAGAACCAAAGAATCTGCCCGCAAAAAGTTCTGCACAAAATTTTCTGCACCCGAAAATTTCATATTGCCTTGAGATATTGCCTTCTAATCTCCTGACTCGGTTTCCTACTCCATACTCATGAGATATTGCCTCTGGAGCCAATAATCAAATTATAAATAATTATTATATTTTTATAACTCTGTTCTCATATTTACTAAATATTATTATTATAAATGATATTTCATCCAAATTCATTGATTATAGCAACATTCAGCTTGATTCTTTATTATTTTAATACATTTTGCTTATTCATGCCCACGGCTGCCCATTTAGCATCCTTTTTGTAAGCTGAATTTTCATATAACTCAATTTTAGCTTTAATTTCACTTCTACTGATATTTATTTGAATGATTGAATAAATTTGCTAATAATTTTCTTTTGGATTAAACATAGTGAACAATATATTCGTTCTTCTATAGTAATATATTTCATCATATTGTATGTCTATTTTTGACTGTGTCAAAGTGCATTTTCTCCTTGTCTTAGATCATGTAGGATGCTCTCCACGTGGAAGAGTTCGAAAATAATATTCTCGCCACTGGAGAAGGTGTCACGACCTGCATCACAAATTTCCCTGGCTGTGGTGTAGAGGAGAAAGTTTTCTCCAATGTTGGCAGTCATTGAACTAATGAGCCAAGACATGACATGTTAATTAATTTTAAGCCCTCCAAAGACCAGACCTTGTAATTGGGGTCATTTGGGCTTGGTTGAACAACAGCTCCAGTGAGGCAATCAGCTAGACTCTTCCACTAACGAACATCATAATGGACTGCGACCATTGTAAATAATTGTGCCCATTAAGTCTGTAATTGATTATGGAAACATGGTTGTCCTCAAAAGTGACCTGAGGATTGGTGGAAAAGTTGAGAGGCAGTGTGGCGGAAGAGAATGAATCTATGGACGTTAGGTTTGATTCAGCCATGTTGGATGAGAGAGAAGTGGCTTCTTGTGAGCCAAAACCATAAGGGGATACTAATCTCAATATTTTAAAACCTACAAACAAGGCAAAATCATAGGAGGAAATAGTAGAGTTTTAGAGCCAATGATCTAGTATCATAAAGCAATATATATATATTCACAAGTGCAGCAATGATACATATTTATACAAAAGAAAAATTTACAAAAATTATGACCAAATTTTGTATCTTTGTACTGATAATTACTTTACAGTTGTATGCAAGAATATGGACTAGGATATGAATAATTAGATCCCATGCTTTTATGAAACTAATTATCCATATGGCCAATTTGATTTTCTACACTTAAAGACCATAATTATAAAAAATTACAATTTCCTATGATTATCTTTGTGGGTTATTTTTGTTCTGTAATATATAATCACAATTTCCTATGAACAAATTCCAGTAAATTTTTTTTTATATTTATGCCCTTTTATTAATTATATTGTGTCAAATAAATTATGCACGATTTCTAGCATAGTTGTGTTAGATTCTATAATTACCTTTATAAATAGTTCATGAATGGCAAAAAAAGCATCAAGTGATGCATTACCCCTTATCTCTTGTTCCATCCCATGGATAATTTGCAACAAGTGCCCCCTAAAAAACAAAACATACCAATAATGTTCCACAAATAATAGACTTCCACATAAACCCGGCAGAGAATATTTTCTTAATGACATTTTTTTTTTTTTGTATTACTACAAGTGAAAGTTAACCATAGTTAAGAATTGCAAAAAAAATTTAATTATAATATATTAAAAAAAAAAAAAAAATCATCCTTTCTGTGCTGATTAGAAAAAAAATGGCATCTTACTCCATGAAGACTAGCAGATGCTGTAAATTGTCTCTCTCTAGACCAATTTATAATTGCTGCTGTTTCAGGTTGCCGACCATGCAAGTCATCATTCAAAGGAGAGAACTGTTGTGTCATGGTTGCCATAAGGAACAGAAAAGATCACACTTGAAGAATTTTCAGAATTACTATACAAAAATCAAGCTAGCATATCAAAAGAATAAACAAATAAAATGGTGGAACATCCCACTATGATGTGCAAATCATGAAATAAAATTTTTTTACTTTGAGAAAGATTATATATTATTATAGTTTAATTGTGTTTTTTTTTTCCATTTCTTGTTTTCACGTTATAGATAGGAGCACCCAACATGTGGGCTAACCCAATCCGACGAGCATGAATTTATCATATTTCTCAAAGTGCATTCATTTCACGAGTTTAGATATGATTTTTTTTGTGATACTTGTTTATGTTTTAAACTTTTTTTCATGGTATCAGAGTTGAAAATCTTAAAGGAAATTAAGGTTTCATGAAGAGAAAATAAAAATAAAATTAGAGTTTCAACTATTAGTACCAGACACCTCCATTGTACGGCAGTCTCAAAAAATAACAGATTCAAAAACACATCTAAATCATTATATGATATAGACTCATTAATGAACAAATCTTAATCAAAAATAATAATAACAGTGCTATTTAGTATTGTATCAAGCATGGTTCGTTGTGAACAAAAGTCTAAGTACTATCTCTCAAGGTCCATTTGAATAGAGATCATTTATCTTATTATATGCAACCAATATCTTGATGATTAACATTAAATGTCTAAATAAATACTCACATAGCAAGTTTAGTTGTTTAGCTATCTATCTTATCATAATGATCAATCTTCAAAATAAAGAATTAAATACAACTAAAAGTAGACTTTTAAAAAAATTAAAGTACTAGTTCTCTAGGTTTATTCGAATTAAAAATTAGTTATGTCGTCTACTAAGACCAAGCATCACCCTATATAAAATATTATTTTAGAAGAAAATTTCAACATCCTAATATAATAAAAAAAAATAAAAAAGACAAAAAGAATAAATTATTAGTACTACAAAATGTATGTAATAGAATATTAAGTAAAACTCATCTGTTTCTTTTATAAAATAATCAAAAAAAAATCAAAATCAGAAGAGTATAAAATCTTTTGATTCTCGAGAGATTTTACTTCATTTTGAACAAATTGTGCAGGTTCCCTTCTTCTTGAACAAATTTTATATTATGGATGACAATCTCTTAGCCCAAAACTCATGAGGAGTTGGGAACAAAACATACTTAGTCAATGCTACCACATATGAATTAGGAAGAGATTTTTTTTAAAGAAGCTTCACTCTCTCTGAAATCAATATATTTTATACTTATTAGTATATATGATAATGTTAGAGAAGAGTCATCATAATGTGATCCAATAAATTTTGAAATAGTCGAATAATAATATTTCCTCTTGATTGAAAAATTAATGAAACTCTAGAGTATGAAAAAATAACAAATTCAAAATCACATCTAAATTATTATATGATCTAGACTCATTAAAGAACAAATATGATAGCAATACTATAGGTTGATGCCTTTAGCATACACAAACATACACAGACACAAACACTGACAAACACACAATCACCACACTATACAATAGATTTGGTACATCACACAAAGAATAAATGATTAGGTAATCGGGCTCACTGCACATACATGTACAATGTACTACACACTACACTCTACCCTCAATTGCACACTTCACAACCCATATTTTCAAATGCTTTTTCTCCAAATCTGGCAGCAACAAAATGGTACACACATTGGCTGTAGATGATGCCGATGAGTGCAGAAAGATAAGAACTTCTGCATGAGGTGGAGCAAGGCAGCACATGTTGGCTATAGATGACAACGACATTGCATTAGAAAAGTTGGTGCCTTGTAGAACTTTCGGTGTCGGTGATGGCTGAATAAAGATTCAGTGAAGTGCGCTAGGTAGAGATGACTAGGTATTTTCATACAGACAACCAACTAATACTTAATTGAAATAGATGATCAGTATTTTAAATAGTTGATTTTTATGTCGACAGTCATAACACTAAATATAAGATGACAACTATATTTTCTAAACATATTTTTAATATTATATATATATATATATATATATATATATATTTAATACAAGTGATAAGAGTTTACACAAATATAAACATGTTTACCGTGTCATTAAAAATATTGAAAATTTTCATAAAAAAAATTTAGCACCCCACTCAAAATCGAAAATATAATTTTATCACTCTTATTATTAACGTCATCAGATATCATATGTTATTAGCCAACATATAATTACGAAATCAGACAAATATAATTCTAATTATATTTCATATTCATTTGAATGTTTTCTTTTTTAGAAAAACAGAAACTGCTAAAATTATTTTATCTAATAAACATTTAAATTTATTTTAGTAAATTTCTTGTTTTTTCTAATACAAAAGAAATAATTTTTATTCTTAGCTATAATATCAAGTTAATTATGTAACACATACATCTAAAATAAAAATTTATATTTAATAACTCGTCTCTAATAGTTCTAACAAACATACTAAAATATACTCAATTATTAGAATAATTATTAAAAATAATATTAAATATTTTATTCTGAAATACATATTTCAAAAATATCTTCTTCATACACTCGTATATGACAAAATCATCATAATAATGTAAAAATAATATATCATAGATAGTCAGATATAGGAATAATATATCATCACAACTAATTCAAATATCAGACATTATGAATATTACTCTACTATATTTACTAAATTTATTAATTATTAATTATTTTTTTTAATCATAAAATTTCATTATATCATTATTACTTGTAAACTTAGAAATCCTACAATAAATAGGTTGAAAGTAAATTTGCATAATACCAAATATTCTAAAATTCTCTAAAAATCTAATTAAATAACTCATAATCATAATTAATTTGATCATATTCTTCTTTCCAAAATCAAACTTGAAAGACTGCAGCTCAATTGAGTTTGCATGAGATCTAATACATCATATTTTTTAATGTATTGATCGGTATGCCTCTTAAAGTGATTAATATCGCATTCACTCTTATATGCATATATATTTTGAAAATTTATATATTTTACCAATTCTCATTCGATACCCATTAGATATTTATTTTTTATTATTTATTAAAGTAAATTAATACTTACAAATGTCAAACAGGCCATGTCAGGCTGGCCAACTCATTTTTTCATGCTTACCCAAGCTCACATGTTGTGCAGGCACTACATGCGACAATATATGTTATGTCTAGCATGACACAAGGATTAAAATATTAGTTTCTACGGATATATCGATATTTAGATTTTATGGATATATCGGATATATCGAGGATATATCGCGGATATATCAGATATATCGAAGATATATCGGTGTGTATTTATATATGAACACCAATAAATAATAGATATATCAATCTTGATAGATATATCGATACTTAGAATTTAAAGATATTTCAAAGATATATCAGTGGAGATATCAAAAATTTGTATTACTGGCATGGCATGATTAATTGGAGGGCAGGCTTGACATGATCCACAACCCTAAATTAGTCCGAGTTCAAGCAAATTCGAGTCGACTGGGGATAAATTTAGGTTAAGTTAAAATTTAAAAATTAAGGTTTTAGACCTACACCACCGCACCACCATCCCCGTCGGGCCTACCGAGCCATCACCCATCGGGTGACGCCACGCCATCCCTCATCGAGTGTTGTCTTGTTGGCCATTGATCTTCGTTTCGTCAGTCATTGGGCGCATTGCCCATGCCGTGCCCATGTGGCAGGCACCCAAGTCATGCTTGGCATGGAACACAGGCCAAAGACCCTCAGCCTAGCATGAACACAGGACTGCATTGTGCCATGTAAGGCCAGGCAAGGCCGAGTTGAGCCGTGCCTCGGGCTGCCCAGCCCATTTGGCACCTCTATTAATACTACTAAAATTTACCTAATCACATACACCTCTAGTTAAATTTTATTTTACTAATTTATGAATAAAATTAATCACAATCACAAGCACTTTATTGCAGTCAAATTTCCTTTACATCACTTCTGACCTCAACCAAAATATCAAGTTGCAACTTATAACATGTATATGCAAATTAAATATAACAAAAATACAAAAAAGGAAAGAGAAAATAGAGTCACAAGAAATAAGAGAGTCAAATAAATACACAATGAAATTCTTGATATTTGTATTCTCTAATTATAAAAATTATGCATTTTTTTATTTTTATTTTAAAATTTTTTATAATTTAAATGACCTATAATTTGACAGCAATAATTTAAATTTTTTTTTATTTTCCGACGGCACCCATCACATGAAAAAGTAATGAGCAACAGATTTTGGTCAAGCCTTGAAAGACACGAGGCACAAACAAGTGGCCACATAATATGAACTCGACTTAGGCAACCAGTGACAAAGCATGGCCCATAACCCATGACATGAAAAAGTAAAAGACTAAATTTTTTAGAAAAGAAAACCCAACCCAACTGGATTCTAATTATCTCTCCTTAATTTTAGACTTTCACGCACCAATTTCAGGACGAACATTGTAATTGTTTATTTTCTATATTTGCTATTTTATGTGCTATTTTATGCGAAATATTTTAATGAGTTGTTAAAATTTTTTTTTAGTTGTATCAATTCATATTTAAGTTAATTAAAGTTTTTTTTTGTTTTTTTTTGTTTTTTTTTTGTTTTTTTTTCCACATCTCAATTTATCACAAAATCATTACTCATATTATAGATAATTAAAGTTTGATTATGACACCATTTACCTTGTCATTGGATATGGAAATATTGTAGTAACCACCAACTTATATTTTATTCATTGAAGTAATATTTCATATCAAATTTAATATTTAGGAAATAGTTATTTTTACTATTCATCAATGATTTTTAGATGAGTATGTCATCTTTGGACACTAATATTTTTAAAGTCAATCAAAATCTTAAAAGATAAAAATATAAGGCAAGACATATTTGTGTTTGTGAGACAAAACGTATGTCTCGAGATGTTAAGGCATAAATTTTTTAAACATCATAATATAAAATTAATTAATATCTTAAAATATATAAAATAAAATAACATAAATAAAAATATAAAAATAATTAATTCAAATTATTAAAAATAATATACTAGTTCACTACTTTTACAAAAAATAATAACAAATTCATAAAATAATAAATTGATTCAACTATACTAATAATTTCAAATTTTAACAAAAAATTATAATAAAGTTATGAAATAAGAACTAGAATAAATTATTTTAATTTTAATTCTACACTCCAAGAGCATCATTATCTTATTCAATGTATCAAAAATAAGAAAATATTTACTATCATGTATCCTCATTTCATATAAATTTCATATTCATCAATTAGTATAAAATTAAACTCATTCTCTTTGCTTTTGTCTTTGCTTGTACCTAGTATAAATTATTAATTAGGTGTAAATATTATAAATTTTTTTATTAAATTTAATTAAATTTATGACTTCAATTTTTGTGAACTTACTTGATACTTTATTATGTTTTCTTTTGTATGAATGTGAAAAAATCATTTGATCCGATAATACTTGAGTCTATTGGGAGTTAAATGATACCACTCTAATAGCATTAATATTAAATAACTTATCATCATAAAACTAACAAAAATCATGGAAAAAAAGGGGATATTCTTTCTCCACAATTCATTCATCATCCAAATTAATCATATCGATCAAAATCAAATCAATATTTTGTTTCCTATGTAAACTTAGTTCTCTAAATCTAGTATTGTACCTTACATACACTAGAACATTCAATATTTGATATTCAAACCTATTTCTTTTTTTTGTATGTATCTACAAATAATAAAATAAAAAAAAATTGTGTTACTGTCAAATAAAATTCTCTAATATTGAAATACAATAATATGTAAAAAAATTTATAAAAATAAAATATTATCAATTCAAATATATTTCAATTTCTTTCACATTCCGAAGAACTAGAAGCAAAGCTAGGTACTCAAATAGTGAACTTTTGGAATTCTAATGTTGAACCCTCAAAACACATCCATCAACTTGTAGGATATTTTAATGTTCGAGAATTAATTGTAATACGACTCTCAAATTCACTCATTACTTAGTCAAATAAATCCAACTGAATATCAGATTTTAAATGTTCTTAATAATCCAACATCCTATCCATATATTTAAATAATTCATTCCTCACCTCATCAATATTAGAGAATCTATCCTCATACCATAATTGAGAATTAAGATAACAACCTGTAGCATGTAAAGGGCGATAAAATTGTGAAGTCCATCTTGCATTAATTTTTCTCTAAATTAGACCATAATTTCTCTTCACTCCCTCACAATTAAATGTAATCTTCTCCTTAATAGAATATATCATCATAAATATAATTAATGACTGATCTTTCCTCTAAATTAATTTTTTTAATGCCACGAATTAATAGAATAATGGTCTTTATGGAAAAAACAATATGAGACCGACAATTTGGATCAAATAACACTGTATTTCGAGCTATCACATCTTCTATATTTTTAGCCCATTTGCTTGAACACAATTTTACTAATGAGAACATTATTACAAAAACTTACTTTTTCTTATAAAGACTTTAGAGAATACAAAATAAAATAGCAAATCATGTAATTATTGGACGAAGAAGTTCAAGATTTTTTATAAATATTCTCAAAACTAAGAACCCCAGTATGGTCATATATTAATTTCACTACTTGCCTAGCTCGAGCAAGTGTAGTATCATGAATATTTAGCTTTCCAAGATCCTCCAACATCAAATCAATATAATGTGCAGCACAATGAGTCCACCATAATCTTTTCTTTTTTTCCAAAAACATCATTTTAGTATTTACATAATTAGAATCATTATCAATAATTACATGCATAATATTCTCCTCTCCAATTTCTTTAACCATGTAATCCAGATATTTGAACATTAATTCCATTTTTTTATTGTATCAGAAATATCAATTAATTTCATAAATCATATGCTAACAAAACTATTTATCAAAAAATTGATAAGACACATAATCTTTTCACATGTTCAATCATCTGACATAATTAAACATTTATATTATTTTTTAGTTTTTTTGTGATTTTTCATAATGATACTTAAATCATTCACCTCTTCTTTAAGAATTCATGTCATAAATTCGTGCATAGTTAGAGGCTTAGACGCGGGCCCAAAATTTACAATAACATTCATCATAGAAATACAATAAGGATCATTCAAAGTGTTAAATGGGATGCCTTTTGAATACATAGGCTTATCAATTATTCTATACACTTCATTCCTTTCTTCTTACTTCAACCTTGAATTCAAAATAATTTGATGAGGTTGTGAAGTGATGGAATTATCCATAGATCCCCTATGAACAAATTTCCCACTCACCCTCCACTCTCACTCCCACTCTCTAAGATACATATTATTTTGGATAAGATACTCTCGTTCATTGAAGTTAGACTCATACCAATTTCTTAAAGCAAGTCATTTTTTTTTATTTTTTGATCCTTAAAATTAGTCAATGCCTCGTTGCATTTCAATATAACATATTTACTAATTTTTTGATCATTTCAATATAACATGATTTTATACCATGATGAGTTATAGTTAAGTAATGCTTGAGTCTATTCACCCCTCTCACGCATCTTTGATTGTAAAATTTAAATCTCAAATATTACTCACATGAAACTTCAATAACATATTTCTACACAAAATATTTTCTTGAATTTTTCGAATCGAAAGAACTCATTCTTAGAAAAAACACAAATAATAATATTTAGTTATTCACATTTATATATAACAATATAATTGACTAAAAAATAATAACATGACATAATTTAAAAAATTTTAAAATTGAAAATCAATATTTAATTGATTTAAATCTAAAAAAATAAGGCATACCTAGAAAATACCTTTGAACAAATTAAATTCTACATTTTATTTGATTATAAGATTATTATAACTTATTTTTTATGTTTATTTTTTTATTTTATGATTTTGATGGGAGTACACAACCTGTGAATTACATAATTTTTTCGTTCATTTTATAAGAATATGTTTGTTTGAATTTTATTGTTGAGTGTTAATAAAATTTTATTTTTTGCATTGATTTGTAATATAAATTACAATGTTAATAAATATTAATTAAAAATAAACTTGTAAGATTTCAACGACTTGATTATGAATACTAATGCATATGAATAATCATATATATTTTTTGAAATGATGCTAATTTATTCATAAATTTCTTGAATTATTTATTTTTATGTCATTTTCACATTGTCTATCTCATAATTTTGAAAAAATAAAAAAAATCATAATATATATGTGTAAATCAAATTGACAGTGAAAATTTAATAAACCACTCCTAATAATTTCTCATATAAATCTCATAAATCAAATTCTTAAAAATTACCTATGAAAATCACATAAACTAAATTCACTAGATTCTTGATAAATGTTTTAGGTTATATATTATCTTTCAAAATCTACAAATTTTGTCTAATTGTATTGTTCTAAATCAAGATGTCTTCTTTATCTACACATCCTCCATCTCATTGTGGCCTTGATGACAAGGTGTGGATAGAGCAAACACCTTGATTTAGAGAAGTACAATTAGACACAATTTGTAACCATCAATAACCTTTCTCATAGGTCAGGATATTAGTTCTAAAATTTCATTAAAATGAAAGATATCTTCTAACAAAGCTTACAACATCGTGTCTATTCTAATATAATCGAATGAAATAATAAAAAAAATAAAAAAATACATGTACATAACAAAAACAAATGAGACTAGATGTTGAGTACAACTTATATGTCACTTTCAAATAATGAATGGAATATCGTGATGAGAGAAGGGTCAACTACAAAATTATTTGATTCCTCGGTAGATTGATCTCTTATCTAAGCAAAAAGTGTATGTCTTCTACTCCTAATATAAGTCCCAAGTCTTAGGTGATCAAGTCACCAAGTTTCCAATTGATCATGATCCAAGACTTTAAAAAACTTTAGGTTATTGTATTGTCTGGACTCGAGAAAAATTTTTTTAGAAGCATCACTCTCTCCAGAATCAACAAAATACATAATTATTTATACATATAATGACTCGATAAGACTACTATCTTAATGTGAACTAATAAATTTATTTGTAAAGAACGAATGACTCTTTATCTTATCTAGAAGTCTAAGTAAGACTATTGATCAGCAAGGTAAGATAACGATGCCAAATATAACTTCTAGAAGCTTATTCTTTCAAGGCTCACTACAAAAAAAAACTCTTGTTCAAAAAACATAATATCAACTCTAAGAAAATATGTGTACCTTCTTTAGATATTAAAATATCAAAGGAATATTTCAAAACTCTTTGTGCAAACTTTCCCAAATGTATCTTTCTTCATGATATAAAATTAAAAATAATACATACTAAGAGATAATAAAAAGATATTCAATTAATGAGATGAAATGTGGTTAAAACAATATTTCCCAAAGACATTTCGAAACACTCATCTCGAATAGGAGTGTCATGGCCATCTCAACAAAATATGTATTCCTTATTTCAATCAATTCATTTTATGTGAGTGCATAAACACAATAAATCTAGTATATAATATCATAATTAATCCAAGTAATAAATTTATCTTACATACATTTTAATATATAATTGCTTCTAATTTTTAATATGTTAATCAAATTAATTTATTATTTTATGAAATATTTAAAAAATTAAAAAATACATATAACTTATCACAAAAAATAATTCATTATAATATTTATATATAATAAATAATCATCAATAACAAACAAGTACCTAAAGACCTATCTAATCGCATTTCTAAAAAGTTATCATATAACTATCAGAATGAATAGACTTGCTCATACAGATTGTCAAGCATGATAGAAAGTTCTAGAAAAATTGTTAACTAATATATCATATACTCTATGATAGAGATATCCTTAATACAATGATACATATCATTGAAACTAGTAAAAATACTCAATTCATATAATAAAGAATGAATTTATCTAACATACATTCTATTATATTATTACTTCTTATTAAAGGCTGGATATACCCTCTACACCCCACCCCTTTTAAAGAATTATTTTTTTCCTAACAACCTGCAAAACACAAGACTACAAGTAAAGGAGAGCTGATTTTTCTCAAATCCCAGAACTCCTCACAAAGAATTCTCCTATTTTCAATCTTACACATTCAAATATATTCTAAAACTTTCAAGTCCTCTTTAGGAAATTATTGTCTAACACTACCATTACAAGCAGCCACTTCAGCTTATATAAGGTTGGTTTACTACCTCATTTATTTAATATCAAAAAAGGATAAAAATTATGCATTCAAAATTTTCACTTCTACTTTTGGGCAGAAATTAGTCTTAAAAAAACATGTCGATTTTTTATAATTCATTAAGATAAAAATTAGTATTTGAATGAGATTACACAAATACTAACACACCGGATCTCATAAAAACTCTAAAATTAGATATATTTACGTGAAAATAATATTTAAATAATTGATTATCTAAAAAATATATATTTTAAATATATGTTTTGGAAATCATGTATTGGTGTGATACAAATTAACTTCGTCCAAGGATAGATAGTCTAAAATTCGAGACTCAACAAACATAGTTTCTCTGATTTTCGAGATTATAACTATTAACTTATTACCTTCTTTCAAACCATACACTAAAATAAATACTTTACATATTGGGTGAGACCTTGGATTTTGCAAATGATAATTCTCAAAATCAGGAAGTTGCTTTTGAAAATTGTCTTCTATTTTAGGGATTTATATGGATTCAAAAATAGATAGCCATAAAGAAAAAAAATAAAATACCTGATCAGGAAAATCCCGGTTAAGATCGATATTATTTGTATTGCCACGCCTTTTCAATGAAAACCCATCAGGATTCATTGATGGAAGTATATGAAGATGGATGTTTTCCACAATCAATCTAGCCTGTGAAGATGCAATTCAAGACCTCCATCAACAACAATAAAATAATCACATGAAATATGTAATTCTGATACACACAGTAGCAGATTATTTATCTCAAAAAATTAGCTCCAGAACAGATGAAGCAATTAAGAGTATCATGCTACAAATAAAATGAACAGCAAAAGATATATCACTTCTAGTTGTTTAAAAATAGTAAAACCCATAACATAAAAAATATAATACAAAACTCTCATCTATAAATAAAAAACCTAAGACATATATACAAAAATGAAAAGTATATGGGCAGCCCCACACATTAAAATTTTAAAAGGTAAATTAAAGAAAAAAATCTGTAGCACCTCATTAGACTGATACATAAACATCTACTACACCTATTGGATGTAGTAAATATACTTATTGGATGATTCTGGGCTTTATCCAATAAGTATATCGCATTGTTGGATGATTCATGATTAAAATTTAGGTTGTAATAATTGTGTCATCATCGTTCTTCGCCATAAAAAATAAATAAATAATCTCAATGTATTTTATTCGCTAATAAAATAGTGAATTGAAAATTATACATCAAATTAAAATATAGCATTCTATAATAAATTTCATATTTGTGCAAACTAATATCATATTATAATCTAAAAAAACAACTAACGAGAAGTGTTCGAACAATCATATACATGTGAATAGTTATGTAGAATCTAGAAAAAAACTATATATAATAATTATACCAACTACATATAATATGATGATAATCACATAATTAATCTTATATATAATTTTTTTTCATACATTTGAGTTAACATGAGTACAAAGATAATATCAAACAAAAAATAAATAATTAAATCAATAATTACATTTGTTAGAATACAAAAAAAAAACTCTAATAAAAAATAAATTACATAATTTTTATGTGACAGGACAATATTTATCATATCATAAATCATATTTATCTCATAAGAATATTTGAATCTCTCAAAATCTTTTATCTAAAATTATGATTAAACGTATTCTTTGAGTTAAATAATTTTTAATAATTCTGTACATGAATAATATTCTAATTATAATAGATGTGTTAGAAATAATCTGATACTTTCATCCATAAATCCAAACAAAAAAAGTTTTGAAGACTTAGATACTATCTTAGAATAAAAATGACTTATTTAGTTATTTTATAAGTGATATTATCTTGTTATATAAGGGGGTATACGTATATGTTTAAACTTTTATTTAGGTTGGACTTTTGGGTTATGTTTCAATAAATATTCTTTTTGATGCATGTACTAATTTTAATTGTGATACAATAACTCTAATTGATTCTGCAACTAAAAATCAAAAAAAAATATTAACTATCTGATTATCAATATATCAAATATAGCATATACAATCAATATACTTAATTCTATTCTAGACTTTTCTTAACACATTTAAGAGATGTTTGATAAATCATTTATATTTTTAAGCCGGTGAAAATGAAAATTTTTAATGATTTGAAAAAATTAATATTTTTGATAAAAAATATTTAGGAACTGTTAATTAAAAATTTTAAGTAAAATAGCGTTGAAAATATTAAGTATGTAGAGACCTACTTAATATTTTCAAACAAAAATTTTCAATAAAAATTTTTTAAAGTTACCATTTTGTCCTTTTTTTTCGTTTCTTTTTCATTTTTTCATTCACTACAGTTCAGTTTGTGAACTGTCTTCTCCTACACCATTCTCTTTCACCACAAACTCTAATCATAACTCTCTTTCATTATTAATTTGAGAAAAAAAATAACAAATCAACTAGTTGTTCATTAATTTTTATTTTTATATTAAAAATTTAGATATTTTTAAAGAGTTTAGATTTTATTGATTATTTTTTAAATATTTTTATTTTTTGCTTGGATTTATGATTTATTTAGGAATATGTTTTTAGAAAATTTATATTTTTAAATATTTAATAATTATTGTGAAAAAAAATTTCATTAGAAATTCTATTTTTATTGGATAATATGTAATACAATGATAATAATGATAAAAATATAAATTATATTATTTTTAGCATTCAGGATTTACAGTTATTAAACAATATATTTATCTTCAGGATTTAGTTAAAAGTAATTTATCAAACAATTTTTCAATATAAATTTATTACTTATAAAATTCAGCCTTAATTTTTCAGCACTTATTTTTTAGCACTTAATTATTTCAGTCTGATCAAACGGACCCTTAGACAACTTTTTACATATTAAAATATATAAAAAAAATCTCTGTGACTTGTTCACGAACACTTGTAGTTAGCCAAAATTTTAAATTTAGGTTGGACACAAATGCATCGAGAAAAATATTTATGATAAAATTTTATATTTTTATGAGATAATCTTGTATTCTAGAAAAGTAATAGAATATATTTATTTTAAAATTTTGTACAGAAATAAATTTAGAACGATACCAAAAATCAACTATGCAACATTTTGGAAGCGACACTTGTTCATATAAATAAAGTATTTACTTTCTACTCTCATTATTTTTTATTATGATAGTAAGACAACAAAATATATAACCTTATAACTAATATTTTACAAGCTAACAAAACACAAAGATAGATTAATTCTTATTCAAAAAAAATATTCAAGATAATACTAGTGTTATGACATATTCAATACAATAGAGCAATAAACAGATATCTTCACATTGTATTTTGGGCAATTTTGCACTAGTATTGTAGTTTTAGTTTTCTTTTATTGTTTTTTACTTTACTATATTTTTGATGAGAGAATCCAAGGTGTGGGCTATCCCAATATGATGTTCTATCATATAAAGGCATTGTTTGTCCATTAATTCTACGGTACTTTATTTAATTATTTCTCATTATGATCTTGAATTTTAATTTTGATTCTCCAACATGTAGTAAAGTCAAGTGATAAACACGTATCAAATAAGAAATCAACATCTAGATCTATTAGAGCATATGCGAGTCCACAACTTTGAAGACCAATCCATATAAAAATATCAATTGTATGTCTCCTCTGTGACAACACAATCTTTCTCCTATAGTAACTTTTATATCAAAAAAATATATCTAAACTTTCTAAAATCCTTTGTTTGGAAATATAACTGAAAGTATGCTTTGAGTCTGATTATTCTCAACTTATCATCTCTGTTAATAAGAATATCATTCGCGTACATTATTAATAAGATCAACCTGACATATAAGTTATTACTAAAAAATTTAAAAAATATATATATAATACACATGTACAATCTAAAATAATGAAAATATCAAAAATCATATTCTTAATGCTTACTTTGAACCGCATAAAATTTTTAGTAATCTATAAACAAAATTTGAGTATACCATTTGAAACCCAAGTGATTTCATCTTATACATCTCCTCATTAAGGTCATAATAAAGAAAAACATATTTTTGTCTAACATATAATTTATTTGTGAGAAATTATCATTGAAATAAGATTTCATATGAAAATAATTTTTGCCACTATAAAAAAAATATAATAATAATTCACTTTAAATATCGGAGTGAATTCTCTCATAATAAGTTTCACATGAATTAGTATTTATAGTGAACAATATACAACTAATAATAAACCTTCTCAGAGATTGAGATTCTAATACACAAGTCGTATTTAATTGAAAGATATTTATGTTTTCCAACATTATCAAATATTATTTTAGATGAGATAATATCTCAAAAGAATACTTAAATATCATATCATCAAAATAATAATAATAAAATAATAAAAAAAACAAAATATATGAATACAACATTATTTGTGAATACAACAATATGCAACTAATAATAAATCTTCTCGGAGATTGAAATACAAGTACACAAGTCATATTTAAGTGAATGATATTTATTTCTTTCAACATTATCTAATATTATTCTGGATAAGATTATATCTCAAAAGAATACGTAAATATCATATCATAAAAAAAAATAAAAAAATAAAAAAAAAACCAAAAATATGTGAATACAACATTATTTGTGAATACAACAATATGCAACAAATAATAAACCTTCTCGGAGATTGAAATACTAGTACACAAGTCATATTTAAGTTAATGATATTTATTTCTTTCAACATTATCTAATATTATTCTAGATAAGATAATATCTCAAAAGAATACTTAAATATCATATCATCAAAAAAAATTTAAAAAAAAATAAAAATATGTGAATACAACATTATTTGTGAATACCACAATATGCAACTAATAATAAGCCTTCTCGGAGATTGAGATACTAGTACTTAAGTAGTATTTAAGTGGAGGATATTTATTTCTTCCAAGATTATCTAATATTATTCTGGATAAGATAATATCTTAAAAAAATAATAATGTCATATCATCAAAATAAAAAATAAAAAAAATCAATAAAATGTGAATACAACATTATTTGTGAATACATTTCTATATGCAACTCAAATATTTCATTAATAAAATAATAAGAAAAATTGATTATAAGATCATATAACTTCTCAAGAAACTCATCTATTATGAACATACCATAAAGGCCTCATTTCCCTAGTATAAACTCTATTTCTTAGATAGTCAAGTCTCCCAATCTATAGCTCATTTTGAGTTAGAACTAGAGTAGACTCATAAATATATCTAGATATATAACTAATATTAAATTTATTTGATTCAAATATATATTTTCATAACTTTAAAAATATATAAATATATCTAGAAATATCATAAATATATTTGGATTTTTTCATTCCTAGAATAATTGTTTACAGATACACAAATGTATCTATGATATATCATAAATTTTTGGTGATAAATATACATTTAATGATCAATGAATATTTATGTACCTTTAATTTAGGCAATAACCACAAATATAGAATATATCAAGGATAAATCAAGAACTTATCTAGATATTTTTATCCTTGCATCTATCTCATTTTCTATCACATATATTTTTATTGAGTATACCTCCACAAACTATGTAGCTAGTTATATGAAGTGACTGAAATGAGTGATGGTTTGCACTTACTATTCGTACTCCTTTAGCCTCAATTTTATAAGTTGAGAAATAGCATCATATATCTGCATAGTCTGAAATAAGTACATAATATTACGATTTCACATAATATCTTACATGTCGCACACAAAAAAATAGAGAACATGTATTTCAATGGATGGTCAAATAACAATAAACAATCAAGAATTAGTCTGCAATCAAATATTATGTATCTCATTGCTAAGAGGCTCCTTCATCAAATTAAGCTTCCTTTGATCAAAAACCACATCCAGATTTCAATATCCCTCTATGTGTAATATTGTTATTTTGAGGCTCGACAAAATAATAACAAAGATTTTAATTTTCCTCATTTGCCTCAAAAACCACATTGACTCCTCAATATATTACCACCTACACCACAACACACCACACCATCCACACTAAACACACAATGTACACAGTGCACATTTCATAATACACACTACCAAAGTCGTTTATTGCACACTTTATTGTTCACGTCACTAAATGTGAAAGAAAATGTTTCCTACTATACAGAAAATCATGAACTACACACCATCTCAACACAATGGGTGTCAACCTCGCACACCCTACACTGATGCCGAGAATGAGTTTGCATCACTACACACATGGTCACCATAACAACGTAACAAACTGCTGCATTAACATCAACTCTATGTCAATATCATCACATATAATGCAACCACATCTATGCAATAGGCAGTGACTCCACTGAATACACACATATTGTATACACACATTTTTAGGATTTGCAAGATATGCGGCAATAACATGTTAAAAAAGTGAAACTAATCACATAAAAATGTAATACAAACATTTCATCATCCATCAACAAAAAATGAAGGTTTATATACAAAAAAAAAAAAAGTATTACATAAATAACTCATATATATAGTTCATACATTCAGTGCTATCATCAAAAATAAAAAAAGAAAATTCAATAAAAACATTGTGTAAAAAAACCCATTACTATAAAATCAAATATAAACATACATACATAATGTCCAAATAAACTGCACAATAAATACATTGCTAACTGGGGTGGTACATATTAGGTGCACTCATCCAAAAAAATAAAAAAATAAGTAAATAAACGAGGAAATAAAAAATAATCCAAACATATATCATAATACCCCTTTCAAGCTATTACATAAATATCTAGAATACAAAATTTAAAAAAAAAAAAAAGTGAGATGATATCTCTTTAATAATTTCATGGATATATTATTTACTTGATATCTAGTAAGAACATAAAGATGGTAAGAGTCTAAACAATAAATCTTTTCCCTAATAAGAAAGTGATTCACTTTTATGTAGTTCATCCACTTATAAATTACCAAATTAAAAAATATATATCATATTTTTAGATTATCACAATAAAGAATAATGAGTAAAAAAATAGATATGAAATTTTATCGAGAAAATATCAAATTTAGAGTATATCTCATAAGTGACTATAATTATATCCTTAAATATTATTTTTGTGAATTTCAAAATAAATATATTTTTTAATATTACTTGATATAAAATTATCTTCACAAAAATATATAAAATTTTAAAATCAATCACATCTTAATTCTAGTTGGTGACCATGTCAAGTCTAAATACCAACTAGTTGTATGTATCTAAGGTTACTAAAAGAAATATTAAAATTTATAAATCATTTGATGATTGTTAAATAATTATTTTTTTTGTTACAATTTTTATTTTTTAGTTCAATTATTAATTTTTATTTTATTATAATTTTGATAAGAGCACTTAACTTGTAAATTACCTCATTCATTTTACAAGTTATATATGAGCACAATGATTCGATGATGGGGTATTGTATTATTTCTCATGCTCTTGAAATTCAACATTATATCCCATTCAATACCATGTAGAGAATAAACCCTTTGATGTGTGAGGAATACAAACCATAGAGAAAGAAGGCACACCAACCATGCGCCAAACCTTGTTGTAAGAGGGGCATCCCTAAAGTTTCGACAAAGACAAAGGCATTATTTTTAGAAAAAAAAAACCCCCATTGAGGTTTATTCAATTTTTCCAATGTGCAAAGGTGGGTCACTAAAGGTATGATGATGATAGAGACATTTTGGTAGCATGAGCATTGATTAGGGGATTTTTTTGATGATCAACGAGACAAATGGTTTTGGGATTACTAGAAACACATACTTGTAGAAGTGCTTAGATCTAGTTTTTTTTTATTAAAAAATCAATTCCTTGTAATGAATTTCAATTGCCTCAAAACCTTAATTTTTTGATGGAGGTGCTTTGTGATTTCCTTCATAGACGACAACTTATATTTATAAATGAAAATTCTATTTTTGAAGTCTAACAACCTAAATTATTCACCATGGCATATTAATCAAATCATAAGCATAAATAAAAGAAGTATCAGTTCAATATACATACAATAAAATAATTAGTCACACAAAAATAGTTATTGCATATTATTTTTAGAGATGATAACTACATAATATTAAAAGTGATAGGCTAACAATCATAACCATCAAAGAGTTCTCACGGAATTTATCCACTAAAACACTTAGAAAAGATGAATATACAAAATTTTTTTCTAAGACAGCAAAATACACTTACCTTCTTTAGGTATTGCTAAATTTGTATTACTCGTAATTGAATTTCAAATTCCTCAATTATCAACATAACATCCAATACTTACATTACTAGTGAGTGGTGATTATTTTTTATTTATTATTTTTTTATTCTAAATATATTATTATAGACAATAACAACCATATAAAATCATTAGATGTGACAGTAATCAACTATGTTCTTGTTTCAGTATCATATCATATTTATTCTTGTTATTTTATTAATTTATTTTCAATAAATTATATTTTTTGACAATTTAATTTTTATCATTTTTGTATACTATTAATATTTATTTACATTATCAAAACTCTTTGAAAAATTTACTTGACGACAAGAAAGGTATATTATATATATTTTTTCTTCTATGATAAATTTTTTTTTCTAGATACTTAAAAATATTGGACTCTTTACTTGTGTTTTCTCAAAATCAAAAAACTCTAATTAATATTTTAATGAAGAATAAGAATGAGAAATTATATTTTTTTTATGATATGATATTTTCTTAAATGTTTAAGTAAATAAAATCATTTATTTGTACATTTTTACCTTAATAATCTATCATTGCCACATAGAGAATATTTATCTTTGTTTTATGATATATCTACCCTAGAGTATAAGAAAGTCAATTAAAAATAAAATCTAAGTTTTTTATCCTTCATGTCAATCTAGTATGACTAATAATTTACTCGATCTGATAAACTCAGATATAGAAAAATATAGTAAAAATAAGACCAAGAAGTTAAGTACATGATCACCTTTATTGATAGTTACAAGTATATATATAATTATTTCTTTTTTATAATAAATCATGAAATTGATCATGAAATAAAAAAGATAATACATCAGAATTATCAAACTAATTAGCATTTACTAAAAAAATAATGAAATTATATATCAGACTTCTTGTATCGATAAATTTCTACATAATAAATTATTGAAAAAAAAAATATGTATCTTATTAGCACATCTATGATAGTCCTGCTTGAGAAGTGTTCCAAAATATTTTAGGAAAAATATAATTTTTATTATAATCTACATCATGAATCAAATACTCACTTATATCCTTTCTTAGCATATGCTCTTTTAGATTTTGTATCTTTAAGAAATATTATTTAGTTTGCCACCTAAAATCTTTTGGAGTACATGTTATATCCAAAATCTTTTTTCATCACAAGATAAGTTAGTAGTTAAAACTTTGATATGTATCTATCATGGATACTCCAAAACACAAAAAAATATAAGTATTTTTCTCAAAAAACTAATAATATTTTAAGGTAGTATGAATATTATTTTTTTTAGAATTCAATTTTTAAAAAATCTAGAAAGGGTGAGTCAAGGAATTATATTTGTACTTAATAATTTTCCTTCCTTACCGTTACTGCCACTTAGACTACGAGTTCGCAGAAAGACCAATCAACAACATTTGAACATGTTGATCCAAAGTATAATATCATTTTAATAGAATCATCATATCTACCAGTAAATAAAAATTTGATTAATTTTAGAAAGAATAAGTTTTCAAAAAAGGTCGAAAGAGCACATCCATCCCAATTGCAAGAATCTGTTGATGACTCGCCTAAAAATTGATCGTTGCTAATCAATCATTCATTGACTGGCTTATGTTTTTACAAAACAATGTTTTTCTCGGTCATGCCTTTCTGTTTCAAAACCTTGGGAAGGGTTGCCGTAAAAAAAAAATCTTCGTTATGTCCAAATGACTTATTAGTCCACGAGTTTACCCTAGTAGAAACTCATTTTGAGCCAAAAAAATATGAGACTTGACTATCTAGGACTAATTTTAAAAAATATAAGTCCTAGAGACAAGTCTGCTAAAGACTATATACTCTTGTAGTTAGCCTCTCCAATATTACTCTTCTAATCAATGTGTAATGAATAAAGGATTTATATTATTGTACCCAGTATCTGATTTCACATGTTTTGTCATATCATCATGTTATTTTTTTTTTCCTTTACTTTTTCTCATAGCAATACTATGATGCTCGCGTTTCATTCTAAACATAATCACATTCAAAATGACACCATACTATGATAAAATAGCTAGATATCTTTCATCCAATAGAACTTGAAAATTAGATGCATATGAAGGAGTCATATGAGTTTCAAACAACATAATCAAATAATTTTCAAGGTGTAAATATTGTATGTCATATAGTTATCACTAAGAATCTGATATTAAAATTTTTTATAAATAATTATCTTATTTGAATTAAACAAGCATATTACATATTTTTCTTTATTTTTTTAGAGTAGACCTTATTACATAATAATTTTATTGATTATATACATGAATAATATTCTAATTATACTATATGATATGTTAGAAATGACCTGCTCAAAGAGTACATTCATTCATAAATTCAAACAAAAAACTTTAGGATACCAAAAAAAAAAAATTAATATAAAATGATTTAGTTTATAAGTAATACAATCTTATTATAAAGAAAATAAATATTGGATAATCTTATTAAGATTAGACTTTTAGATTATATTTTAATGAATTTCTTATTAATGCAAGTACTAATTTTATTATGATACAATAACTCTAATTAATTCTTTTATTTATAGAGATATCAAATAGTCATAATGTGCTGGCATGGCTCATTTCAGTGTACCCTAGCCATAAAACTATGAGGTGCTAGGCATGGCACAAGATGAATTTCATGTCATGCTAGG
Organism: Sapria himalayana; assembly: GCA_029783825.1. Taxonomy (NCBI): domain Eukaryota; kingdom Viridiplantae; phylum Streptophyta; class Magnoliopsida; order Malpighiales; family Rafflesiaceae; genus Sapria; species Sapria himalayana. Next base: position 736,702 of record JAREIK010000357.1, on the reverse strand, counting down.
CACAAAATGAAAAGGCTAACACTTGACCTGGCATGACCAATTTGGCCCACAAAATGTTAGATCATGTTGATTCGTGCCGGCATGAACCATGTCAAATAATTTTAGCCTTTTAAGCTGAAATTTTAAAATTAAAAAAAAATATAAATTATTTTTAAATTTTAATTTGTTAAAGAATTGTTTTTAAAAATATTACACTTAGAAAAAATTAAAAAGAAATATGAAATTTAAAAAAAAAAAAAGATATTTCACTTTCACATCTCACAATCATGTTCGGTTCAAATAAAATAAAAAAAATCATTTCATTTCATAAATAAAAATAAAATATAATACATATATTGAATAATATACATTTACCTCACAAAGTATTTACAATAATTTTATATATTCAATATCTTTTCCCCAATTATAATAAGATGATACCTAGGATATTAAATTTTCTTATTTTATTTCTTCAATACTCATTTTTTGTGAGTTTAAACCTATTACTTTTTATTACTACTCTACAAACTCATTTGGGCCTCTATTTAGAAGATGATTACTAATTGATATTGAAATACATATTAGTTTACACTATGATAACACTTAAATACTTGTTATTTTACATTGTAATAACACTTAAAATTTAAGAATATTTTAAAGAAATATTGGTGGACATACCAAAAATGTTTATCACTACATTTACCAAGTACTCTCCAATTACTACACATTTATAAAGGATCCTCTATGCATATTTGATTATGAGCTTTGTATGAGTTTTTTAGAGATAAGTGCTTACTTTTCACGGTATTTTAGAAGGGATCAAAGTGAAATTTGATTTTTCAAAAAACAATAGATTCTCCAAAAAAAAGTTAGGATTATATATGCCATGGCTGGATTCTCAGTGATTCTGTCCATCTCCTTCACAGTCCGACATTTACACCACTTAAAGCACACCAATGCCAAGAGATTTTACTGAGTATTGGTGATTTCATTAGTTACATGCATCATTTGTTACCATGGGTGCCAGATTTCCACAATAACGCCGATGCCGGGAAAGTCCACTAGTACAAGTAAGCATGGCAAACAGCCTCGACCCCGACTAACCATTTAGTCTAGTGCCAAAGTCAGGGCAGGTACAGGGAGGACCTATGTTGCACGGACACGGATACGGACACGGAGACGGACACGGAGATACGACACGGCAGGATACGGGGACACGATAAATTCTAAAAAATTAGGATACGGATACGACTAGGACACGTCATGCTAAAAAAAATAAAATTAAAAATAAAAATTATTAATTATAAATATTAAGAATTTTAAAATAAGTTAAAATTCTGTATTTTAAAATAATTTAAAATACTGTATTTTAAAATACTTTAAAATTCTGTATTTTAAAATAATATAGGTAAACGACGCGTTTATTGTTAACGACGACTATTTTCGAACAATGCGTCGGATATGTCACTGACGGGTATCCGATACACCACGTGGCGTATCGGACACGTGTCCGACCCGTGTCCGACCCTTGTTGGACACGTGGACACGGCGACACGGGTCGGACACGGCGACACGGCAGTTCCTAGGCGTATCCGTGCAACATAGGGGAGGACAATCCCCACCTTCTTAATGATTAAATTATTATTTATTTAATTAATAAATAAAGTAATAAATTACATGTAATATATTTGATAATTTTGATTTTCATTTTTATTGCTCTGACGGCTAACACTCATGATCTCGCCTCTCACCTATCCCACTCACACAAGCACAACGCATCACAAAAGTCAGATTCAATAATCAAAATCAATTATAATTCTTCCACTAATCCTCTGAGTATCAAGAGAATCTCGCACTCGAACTCAAAGACAAACATTAACTCGAAGTCAATAAGTCACAATCTCACTCCCACCCAAACAGCTAGACCCAGTCAACAATGGCACTTGAGCTCCTCGAGTAAGAGTTGTATTGTTATTCGATTTTGACATTTGTCTATTCCTATTATCAGTTAACTAACATAATATTCTCATTCCTCCTATTAACAAGACAGACTCATCAAAGTCTCGATTCTTGAAGTACAATACTACATCACTATAAGTAGTGTTGCAGTCAGCTGTCATGAGCAGTACCAATCCCATCCAGCCCCAGTTAGCACTAAACAGTTGAGCATGAGCTCGAGTAAATGTTATTAATATTGTTAAATTGGTAAATTATTAAATTATTGTTAAATTAATAAATTATTTAATTTAATAATTTAACAATTATTAATGTTATTGTTAAATGATTAAATTTTACAATTTAATAATTGTTAATGTTATTATTAAATGGTTAAATTTAATAATATTACATCACTACAAGACTACATTATTGTTAAATTATTAATATTTTTATAATTCTTAATATCTTGAAATTAACACTATTGAATCTTATGTCATTCTGAATTTAAAGTTCAGTAACTCAACCCCCATCAGCCTATGGCATGAACGACTTGATCTACCAAGCACCTTTATGTTGAGGCGTATACTATACCAAATTAATGATCATTCTTTGACCACTAGTCACATATCCAGTCCTATTCATTACAATTGTTTGGCTTATACTCACAAAAAGTTGATTAGTCATTCTTCTTTCCTAAAAGTCAATTTATAGAATGTATTCGAAAAGATATTTGTAGGCCTATCAATCTACCTAATGGACATTTTCATTATTTTATGATTTTGATTGATGCATCCACTTGTTAGTCTTGTGTCTGTCTGCTTTCTACTCGAAACCTTGTTTTTGCTCACTTATATATACAAATTATCAAATTACAAGCTCATTTTTCTGATCACCCTATTAAGACTTTGTGTGGATCATACTATTGAATATTTTCCTAAGGCATTTCATGACTATTGCATATCATTAGATATAGAGGTTCAATACCTTGTTGCTCATACCCATTTTCAAAATTGTATCACTAAATCTTTCATTAAATATTTATAATAGATTGCTAGACCATTACTTTTACAAACTAAATTACCTTTATCTCCCTAAGGCCAATCCCTATTTCATACTGATAATTTGGTATGTCTTTATCCTATTAGTAATCATAACATCTCTTTTTTACAACTTATTTCTAGCTTTCCATTGAATATTTTTCAAATACGTGAATTTGGTTGTGCTATTTATGTCTATATTGCTTCAAACCAACATTTTAAAATAGGTCTTTAATATCACCTTTATTTCTGCATTCATTATTCATTATATTGAGCCTTTATTAAAGAATCTTTTTACTATCCGTTTTGCAAATTATCATTTTGATAAATTTATTTTCTTACCATTAGAGGGAGATGAGCCAAATCTAATAAACAGCATGAAATTACTTGGAATACACCATCATTGTTGCATCTTGATCCTCGTACTATATAGTCTAAACTAGAAATTAAAAGAATCTTTCATTTACAGGATCTTATAGATCAATTACCAGATACTTTCATTGATCCTAATAACGTGATAAAATCACATATTCTAAGCTATTAATACACCAACACATATTGTAATCTCTATGCAAGATTCAAGAAATATTACAGCTAGTACATCCAAACCATGTTTGAAATGTGAAAGGCCAATCAGATCTAAAGATTCTTTTCAAAGACAAAAAACTAATAAATTACTTACTCTTGTAGAATATAATTCTGATAAAATTACTCTTGCATAGTCTATTACAATACAGTCAGCTCCTGTTGAGCCAGACATATTACAAGGATTAAAGAAAATAGCTATATGAGTAATTGTAACTAACCAATTATCTCCTATAAATAAAAAGAACTCTATGGGTTATATGAATCAAAGAGAATTATATAACTATAAAAATATTCTTATCAACAATATTTTTTCTTTCCAAGTGACTATAAACATCATGCATGCTGACAATGATCAAAAGCCACAACCATAAACATATATCAAAATCAAAATAATTGCGAAAAATGAAAAGAATCAATTCAGACAAAACTAAATTATTTGGCTAAAAAAAGAAGTATTGGGATCAGTAGTTTTAACACAAAAATATTAAGCATATTAGATATATATGGGTCTTTGTATGAAAATGAATAAACATAATAAAACCATAGTATATAAAGCTTGCCTTGTTGCATAAAATTTTCACCAAGACCCAGTATTACCTATGAGGAAATATATTCAGCAATAATGAATATAATCATATTTTGATATTTAATATATTTGACAGTCTCAAAAAGACTAGAAATATATTTAATAGATATTATAATTACTTATTTGTACAAATCCATATATAGTGACAAATATATAAAAATCCCCAATGGATTTATATTGCTTGAAGCAAATTTTTCAAAATCATGTGAAATGTATTCAATAAAATTACAATAATCCTTGTATGAACACAAATAGTTGGATCGAATATGATATAATCATTTAAATACATACTTATTGAAAGAATGATATATAAATAATTCAATCTACCCATATGTATTTATAAAAAAATAGAAGTCGGTTTGACAAATATATCAGCATATGTAAATGAATTGAATCTAATAGGGATCCCTAAAAGACTCAGAAATTGTTGATTATTTTTTAAAAAAAAATTAAATAAAAGATCTAAAAAAGATTAGATGTTGCCTTGCATATAGATCAAAAATTTTTAAATAATATTACTGTTCATCAATCAATATACACTGAAAAAATCCTAAAGCATTTTTATATAGACAAAGCTCATCCTCTTAACTCCCATAAGATTTTTGATCACTTGAAGTATAAAAAAATTCATTTCATCTTAAAGAAAAAAATAAAAAACTCTTTGATCCAGAAATATCATACTTAGCTGTAATTAAAACACTAATATATCTTGCAAATTATATAAAACCAAACATAGACTTTTCTGTAAACTTACTTGCATGATATAGCTTAGTACCTACTCTTAGACATTGAAAAGATAAAATATTTGTAGATATACTTTCATTGTAGATGTAATATGAGGCTCTTCTATTTCAAAGTATCAAAAGTAAAGTTACTTAGTTATGCTGATGCCGAATACCTTTTGGATTCTTTTAAGGCTCAAACACAAACAAGATATGTATTTACTTGTAATAATACTATTATTTCTTAGAGATCTGTTAAGTAAACCATGATAACAACCTCCTTTAATCATTCAAAGCTATTAGCAATACATGTGATATACAACAAATTATATCAAATGATAATCCTACCGATTTATTTACAAAAACTTTACCTGTTGCAACTTTCAAAAAATTTATATACCAAATTAAAATGAAAAAGCTTAAAAATCTCAAAACTAAATTATTATAACATCAAGGAAAGTCTTAAATACTCAAGAAATATTATACTCTTTTTTCTTCACTAGATTAATATCCCATTGAGTTTTTCCTAATAAGGCTTTAACAAGACAGATATACTTTCAAAGTATATGTACTTTTTTTCCTTCAATAAATTTTGTCTCATTGGATTTTTTCGAGTAAAACTAGAGGTGTCAATCGGGCCGGGCCAGCCGGCCCGGCACGGGAAAATTCCGTGCCCTGGCCCGGGTTAGGCACGAGCCGTGCCGTGCAGTGTCATGCCTGGCCCGGTTCTGCCCGTGGCACGGCACACCAGCACGGGTTTGTCCCGTGTCGGGTGTCCCTTGAGCCCGACCCCGCGATGGCTCCTCCCGCAAAAAAGACCGCGGGTCAGGTCTAATTTGACCCGACCCACGGTCCCCCAAATCTCGAACCGTACGGACAAGCCAGCCCGAGCGGGCCAGGCAAGGCAGGGCACAGCCCATCGTACCTGCGGGCCGTGCCGGGCCCGGCTATTTTAAACCGTGTCGGGCCAGGCACGGCACGGTACAGTAACCGAGTCGTGTCTGGCCCGGCACGTAGGCACGCTCGTGCTCAAAAAAATGGGTCGGCCCGGCCCGTCCCGTTTGACACCTCTAAGTAAAACTTAATAAGATATGCTCTTTCAAATTATGGTCATTCAAGGGAGAGCAGTATAAATACTTTGTAATAAATAATAATCATTTATGTAAGACTTTTGATTTTTTCACTATGACTTTTAGTTTTTTTATAAATATTTTATATTGAATGACTAATATTTATGTAAAACTCTTAACTTTCTTATCATGACTTTTGATTTTCTCAATAGTATAATCATTTGTCTTTTGGTAAGCCTAAAAATAGGCCTTATCATAGTGAAATATAATAATTTATTATTTTCTTTTTTCTATTCTTCCTCTTTCTTTATAAGATAAAACTTATTTTAATGATGTTCAAATTTTAGTTTATATTTTTCATTAAACATTTAATTTAAAATCATATATGTATATATTAAAAACTAAAATTTAAAAAAAAAATGAAAACAATTCATAAACGGGGGATCAGAGGATGGATTGCACCGCCCCTCTCCGTTTAAGAAATTCCCGCCCCACGCTAAACAGGGTGCAGGGTGGTATGGGTAGCAAAATCCCAAATGGGGAAGTGCATAGGCAGAGTCTGCCAGGTCCTTCCCCACCCCTTGTCATGCCTAAGTACAGGCATCAAACATTGTATAAGAACACCAATGCCACAGCACGCCACCGTGCACCAGCTCCAGTTCCTAGAATTAGGGTTTTGGAGAGGGACAGAATATTTTTGAATTGCAGCAGATTCTGTGGAATATATATAAAAAGAATGAAGGTATGTGTTTGGGCAGAATTATCTTGTGGTGTGTAGCTTATAAATTGTTGAGTTTTTAGTGTCTTATAAAAAGACAGTATAAAGTTGAATGTAGTATAACATATTGACATTAAATCATTTTGAGCACTCCTATATTATGGATACTTCATACACATATCATACATACTAAATATAAATTTGGATTCGTACTAAAACATGTAAAATCAAAAATGTCAAATAAAAGATCACAACACATACAGCCAAATTGAACAAGTACCAATGAATCTTTCATATAGTTATCACATATCCAATTAATAAGCATTATCAGAAGCTCTCGACCAACAGGTTCATCTCCATGAACATTGCCAATGTACTGCAATAGCGAAGCAATCAAATTAGCAACTCCTAGTGAAAAATTGGTAACCTTTCCAAACTATTATTCAATTAAATAGGTACGCATATATACAGCAGAAAAGAAATACATGGGATCCCTCATCATCCGAGAGAATAATCTTGTGTGGCATTTAAAAATCACTAGGACCCAACTAAAATTTATATTGCAAGAAAAAAACTAAGAAAAAGCAAAAAAAAAAACGAGAAGTTGGGTGATATGTAATTAGGAAAATGTTCTATGAATGGAAGTAAAAAAAAAAAATCCAAAACTAAATGGTTCAACATAAATTGAAGGATGCATGTTCATGGGATGCCCTTATATAATGTGCACATTAAATTGGGCAAGCCGAAAAGTATGTACTCTCATCCATAATACAACTAATCTGGTTTGTAGTTTTATTTTTATATTTTATTTATTATATTATGAATGAGAACATCCAACTTGTAGGCTGCAACAGTCTGACTAGCACCTTATTATATTAAGTCGACTTGTAGCTATCCAACTTGTATGGCTATTCTATACACATTTTTATTTTTATTTTTATTGATAATTTATTAATGTGATTCAGTTTGACTTAATATTTTTACATAGTATTAGATCCAAAATCATAGGGAACTGTATGTAACGATGAATTCATGTTCACAAGTGCCATTGTGTTCCATTGTCGCACACCCACTGTGTGTGATAAGCATCAACATAAGAGGCCTTTAAGCAATGTTGTGTGTGTGTGTGTGTGTGTGTGTGGTATTTTTGGCTAGAATAGCCAAATTGCATCACTACGGCTGGAGAGGAGGTTGCGAGTGTTTATCAAATGTGTAGTATTTCGCACAAAAATACAATACCCTAATTGCAGTGTAGTAGTGTTTTGGGCAAAATAAACTAAGAGACAAAATTCGTTGTAGTAGTGTTTTCGACATAATAGTGTGTGTGGTGTGATTTTTTGGGTGGTGCATATAAATTGCATCTGTTACATATCATGGCTGTACATGGTATATTCCTTTTAAAATAAAAATTATAAATGATAGGCAGTTGGAAAGTGTGGTAGCTGTGTGGTAGGTGTGAAAAAGGAAAAATATCATGTAAAGCCAAGATATTTAACATCATCGTAATTAGAGGTGTCAAACGGGCCGGCCCAGCACGGCACAGCCCGGTTTATAACGGCACGATCGTGCTACCGTGGCGGGCCCGGCACGGCCTGTAGGCACGGCAGGCCGGGCCGTGCGGTGCCGGGCCCGCTCGGGCCCGGCCTGGCCATACAGGCCGGGGCAGAGGCAGACCCGAGCGGCCGAGCCCGAGACTGAGAGAGAGGGAGGCAGGCCGCAACGCACGGCCAGGCAGAATATTTTTTTTTTAAAAAAAAATTATATATTGTAAATTATGTTGCTTAAGTGTAGAGTATTAAATATAAATATTTTTAAAAATGTTAAAAATAAAAATTAAATAAAAAAACAAATTTTAGAAATTTATTTTTTTATCAAATTCAAATTAGTTTAGCTTTTATTATATTTATTAATTATATATTAAAATTATTAATTTTTAAAATAAAATTTAAATCGTAAAAAAAATAAATCAATACATTATGTTAGTAAAAATAAAAATTAAAAAAAAATTAAACACAAATGAAAAATTATCAATCATTCATTTGAAACCGATGGTCCGAACCGAACAAAATAAGTATAAGTTTTAACACAACGTACAAACAAAGGGTACAAATACAATCAATAAAAAAACATCGAAAAAAAAACAGAAGATTATCATCAATCGTCAATCGGCATATCATGAGAATCATCAGCCGCAACATCAAGATCAGTATCATATGGATCATCATCATCGGCAATCAACTCCTCCGCCATCATAGTGGATGTGGATGCAACTGCAGTGTCTGTCCCAGTCCCAGCTCCAGCACGATCATGGATGCTAAATCTCGATTCCTCCCAATCCTTCAAACATGCCAAAGCCTCAACCATATCTGAACATAATCTCGATCTTCTATCTGAAATCACGTTCACTGCAACAGAAAAAACAAACTCGGATACTAGGCTCAACACCGGAGGAGTCAGTAGATCCCGTGTCATCCTAGATATCACGGGATAGATAGACTCATATGATTTATACCACTGTAATAAATCAAGATTCTTAGTATCAGAATGTGATAGGATTGAGCAGTAATCGGTATCTAAGTACCGAGACAGCTCGCTCCTATGTGATGGTCCACCCCTATGTTTCCCCCTCACTAGCTGAATGGAATAATCGTCATCTCCGAACAAGGTATCAATGTCCGTAATCACAGTCTCACTACCACCATCACCATACCTAGTATCGTAGTATGTGAATATGTCAGTCAACTTCTCGTGAATGAACCCTTCAGGTGGCTCTTCCAGGTTCATGCACGAGAAAATGAAAGTCAGTGTATTTTCTACCCCTTCCACCTTAACCCTAGGGTCCATGCATGCAGCGAGGTAATAAAGAGATGGAACGGTAGACCAGTACTTCAAGTATTTGGTCTCCATCTCTGCAACCATATGGCTAAGCGACGGGTCAGCTCGATACTTCCTAAACATGCTACTAATGTTGCATATGCACCGGAGTGCAATGCAAGTGGTGGGCGTATAAACCGACGAACACATGTTCGTCGTGTCATAAAATATCTTCAGGAATTTCATAAATGAAATTCCTGAAACCCAGTCAGTGTCTTCAATAATAAGTTCGTCACTCTTACTATTGACGTAGTTGGATATCATGTGTTCGTATCCAACACATGATTCCAACATCAGATACGTGTAATTCCAACGATGTCTCACATCCGATTAGAATTTCTTCTTCTTAAGATTCGCAGACAAACAGAGAGTACCAAACTCTTGTTGTCTGTGAGGAGTGCGAATATATTTTAGTACATTGCGTATATTATCCAACGCAGGGGAACACACCTTCATACCCGCTTGAACAATCAGGTTAATCACGTGACACATGCATCTGACATGAAAGATCACTCCTAATGGCACGTCTCTAATATTCCTAACAAACATATTGATCGTTACTCTATTATTAGAAGCGTTATCGAATGTGACACTAAAAATTTTTATTTTAAATTTTATATTCCCTAAAGATTTTCATCATACACTCAAAAATGGCCGGGCCATCATGAGGATGAAGAATCTCAGTGAATCCTAAAATTTTTTTATTGATTATCCAGTTATAATCTATATAATGACTCGTGAGACATGCATAAGAAGAATCATCGTGACTTGTTCATATATCGGATGTCACGGACACCACTCCACTATATGCCATAAATTCCTTAATTTTTTGTTTTTCTAACTTAAATATCTTTAGTATGTCATTCCTAGATGTGGACCTAGGAATCCTACGATAGGAAGGCTGAAAATAAGTCTGCATGATGCGCACTACCCTCGGAGCTTCCGAAAATCTGAACGGAAGACCCATCAATGTGATGAGCCTGGCCATGTCGTCCCTACCCAACTCGCTTGAGTGTATGAAGGGAGTAAACTTTGAGACTAGACTCAATCCAGTCTCAAAAAATATAGTGCCAAGTTGGGTTTGCCTAGGATCTAAGGGTACATGTTTTTTGGTGCATAATTCGGCATGCCTCTTAATGTGCCCAGTCCCAAATGAACTCTTGCATGTTAATAGTCTCATACAATATTTGCACTGTGTCATTTCTTGTTCCTCACCCCTAACATTTTTTTGTGTTATGATTTTAAAATGAGTCCAAACTACAGAAGTCCTAGTTTTTTATTTTTTAGAATTTTGGGTTGAGACAACTGGAGAAACCAAAGTTTCAGCAGCCTCAGACCTCTGTGTAACACTAACATTTTCATTTTCCAAATTTAAATACGTGTCAGGTGTATTTTTCATTTTTAATGTTTTTTATTTTTTTCATAATTTTTTTTTCTAGAGAGAGAAACTTTAGAGAGAGAAAGTGAAAAAAAAAACATAAAATAAATTACCCGGTAAAAGCAATGAGGTCAGTCACGTGCAAGGTGCACCACAGCAAGCTCTGATGTTCAAAACTCAAGTCGAGTTTCACGAAAATCCAAGCCGAAAGCAAAATCCCGAGGCCCGAGAGAGAGATGCACGGTTTATGTGAGATAGAGAAAGTTTTGAGAGGATATATGTTTTTGAAAAACATAAATGTTATAGGGAGAGGGGTAGAATTTATAGATTAAAGATATTAATTTTTTATTAGAAAAAGATATTTTTTTATATTTTTTTGAATTTTTAATATATATTTACGGGGGCAGAATCACGAGGACCATTTGATTCTGCCCCCTAGCCGTTGGAGGCGAATCCAACGGCTGAAAATCAATAACATTTGAAATTTTTTTTCCAGTTGGGATTGGGTCGGGACCGAGGGTCGGGTCCAATCAGACCCGACTCGTGGGTTTTTTTCGGGAGAGGTCAGGTCACGCCCACGCGTGCCCGCGTGAAACCTAACAGGCACGATAAGAACCTGTGCCGACGTGCCGTGCCCCGGCACAAGCTGTGCCTGGCCAGGCACGGCAGGGCACGGCTCGTGCCTGACCCGGGCACAGCACGAGCCCAGGCAAGGTTTAAAAACGTGTCGTGCCTCGTGCAGGGTCGGGCCGGCCCGGCACTGTTGACACCTCTAATCGTAATGCAATCAAAGTCTACTATAAAAACATATTTTTGGTACCACAATATGTCATGTGAGTGTAGTACTATCTCTTGACTATATTTTATTATAAAAGATATTTAGATTCAGAATATAATTCTATAAAAACTTAGAAACTAAAATTATTCATAATACGTTACAAGGGCCAAGACATGAATCTTGATCATAAAATACGTGACCATCTATTAAATAAATTGCTCGGCAATAAGATAAAAGAGAAGAGGCTCAAAGCAGACTCCCAACTTTTAACTATGATGTGATAGTCCACCTGAGTAGGGCTGTAACCGAGCTGAGCTTCTCGCGAGCTGCTCGGCGTTCGGCTCGTTAGAAGCTCGCTCAAACTCATTTATTAAGTTAAAGGAGCCGAGCCCAAACATCATTTTGAGGCTCGTAAGTTAAATGAGCCGAGCCCGAGCACCCTCAAACTTGGCTCGTCAGCTCGTAAACAGGCTCGTGAATAGGCTCGTGAGCAAGCTCGTTAACCAGGCTTGTGAACAAGCTCGTGAACCAAGCTCGTGTACAGGCTCGTTAACATGGAGAAGGCTTGATGCACAACAAATTTTTCCTGCAAATGAACATGATGAATATTTTAACTCTTGAACTTCAATCAAGTTAATTGAACTTTTATTATCTTATCTTTTTAATTTAGTTGTATGTTGGCTATTTTAGATGAACATTTTCTTTAATTACCGAACATCATTTTGAGGCTCGTAAATTAAACGAGCTGAGCCCGAGCACCCTTAAACTCAGCTCGTCAGCTCGTGAACAGGCTCGTGAATAGGCTTGTAAGCAAGCTCGTTAACCAGGCTCGTAAACAAGCTCGTGAACCAAGCTCGTGAACAGACTCGTAAGTTAAACGAGCCGAGCCCGAGCACCCTCAAACTCAGCTCATCAGCTCGTAAACAGGCTCGTGAACAAGCTCGAGCCTACTTTAAAACCGAGCCAAGCCGAGCATGCCTAATACTCGGCTCGACTCAACTCGGTTACACCCCTACATCTGAGTAAAGTTAGCTTCAATTTTAGCATATTACATTTATATGAGTTTTAAAGCATCATTATACTCATCACAAACAACATTAATATGTGATATATTTATTCAGTTTTATAAACTTATGTTGAATATTATCAACAATCTCAAGAAAATTATTATTCACTTTACTTAATTGGAGACATAATTCCTAGAGATTTTTATGTCCGAGGTTGAGGCTGCAAAAAGAGAAATAGTTAGAGACTTCTAGATATTATATTCCTATATTCAATATCCAACAAATTTATAAGATTTCACTATTAAATTTTAAGAGATAGGAAGTTTCAAACCAAATCATGATTGCATTACCGAGCATCTTGATTTATACGAGGAGCGACATTTCATTTTGTACTTGCTGGCAACTAAGTAGATGTAAATCATAGCAAAGGTAGGAATGAGAGAGGATCAGTTAGATACACATTGAAAGAGAATTTGTCACACCAGAGATAGTTGTTACAAATTGTTTCCAAAAAGAATACAAGGAGTATTATATAGATTTCCTACAAAAAGGAGATATTCAGGATATCTCCTAATAGAGCAGCAATAAGTCTTTCCTAACCTTAATATACTACATTTTTTTAGACTTTTTCCAAAATTTTGCACTCTTGCATATTTAACTCAGATTTAAATACTCACATTATAAGTGATCTTTCTTTTTTTAATACCTTCTTTACATACTCATTTAATATTATAGTAGCTAATTATGATTTTCAAAAGTCATTGAGAATAGTAATATTCATCTCGACTCATTTTATCTTTCGTATGTTTTACTTATTCACAATTTTCAAAAGTTCAATATACGTAATACCTTGTTTACTTATTTTTATAATTTTTCTTTCCAAGGAACTCAATTCAAATATTATTTTTTTCTTTTTATAATATGTAATTATAAAATAAAAATATTTTAAGAAAATTATTATTTTAGATTGAGCATATTAAATTGTATATCTTCTCTTTTACCAAAAAACATCCTAATAGGTTCTTAAGTATGTTGGATTTAATTAATTGTACATTTTAAAATTGATTACCCATTACTATCAATTTAAAGAATAATTTATCTTATTTTTAAAAGAATTCATCTCTACCAACATGATTTGATATTATCCTAGATAGCAATCTACCTTATAAAAGAATTAAGTATTTTATGCTACTAGAGTTTTAGCCCAAAAAGAATCACAAGCATAATAGATTGTATATCTTTTCTTCCACCAAAGACTCTCCTAATAGGAACTTAAGTGTGTTGGATAAATTACTTGTACATTCTAAATTTGATTACTCATTACTATCAATTTAAAAAGATTTTATACTATTCTTAAAAGTACCCATCTCTACAAACATGATCTGATATTATCCTAGATGACAATCTACCTTCTAAATAAAAAATTGGATATGTTGTGCCACTACAAGTATGTCACGCTACTAGAAGTCTTCCATGCTTCTACCTCTATACCATCACTAGTTGCAACTATGGTTCTATCACACACAATGGGTGTCCAACAAGGGTTGATGCATAATAAATATCTTTTTCCTTAAAGATTCTTAGCCTTTACTCACATATAAGCTAGGGTTTAATTTCCCCTAGAATATCATTCTGATATCATGTTATAATTCAAAGAGAATAAATAATAATAATAATAATAATACAATAATACTTAATAAAATCAAAATCATACATCAAATATTTTTATATAATGAGAAATATTGAAAAAGATAGCCCACAAGTCGAGTGACCAATTAAAAGTATAAAATCAAAAATAACAACAAACTACAATATAATTATTTGAAGATCTAATACAATGACAAAATTAAGAGTGATAATAACAATCATATATCTATTTTTTTTGTCACACTATATTTTATTGTATTAATCAAGAAGCAATGCTTTATTTGTATTAGTCAAGAATATAAGCCCTGATTCAATATTTCAAGAATGAATAAAACATAGAGGTAAATAATTTTTTTTCTCAAGGAAAAAATTTATTATGAGATTATTATTATAACTTATATTCAAATGATAGAGCAATCAACAAATAATTTTACAAAAACTTTGAAGAGACCTTAATTTATATTTCTTTCCTCTAAACTTAACAATATTAATCATTATATACCAGCTTGAAGAGAGTTTGATAGTTTACAATTTGTTGAGGTTAAGTTTGGATTTTAAGTTTTATTTTTGTTTTTTTTTTTAATTATTCGGGAGCATCTGACATGTGAGCTGTTCCAAACAATATTATTTTAAAATAATGCTAAAAAATTAAATAAAATAATACTCGAAAAATCAAACATCAAATATCATTTATTATAATTTGCTTATTTATAATATTTTATTTTATTTTATACTTTTGATGGGAGCAACCATCCAGTGGGATGTCTCAATCCTTTTTGCTCATTTTGATTGATATTATCATTGAACATTATTATATTTTTTAGAAAAATATGTTTTGGAGCCCTAAAGCAACAATATTTAAGAAAAAAACCGTTTAAAAAAAATTAAGAAAAAATTTCTCAAAAGTAATAAAAAATATTTTTATTTCATAATCCATTTTATGTATAGATCTGAAAATACCCATAATTATATTATAAAAAATAAATTATTTTTAAAAACACATTTCACGACATGAACAGTGTTTTTTGATAACCACTTATTACAAAAATATATATATAAACTATATGTACATAGATTTAACAATATATATATAATATTTTTAATATTTGTATAGATAAAAACTATATATACATATAAATATCATTATATATACATATAGTTTAAAATGATATCTATATTAGTTTTTAACTATGCAGATATAGATAATATATATATATATATAGTTATTTTTTATTTTAAAAGCTATACATATTTTTTTAGTTATGAATATATAGTTAAAAACAAATATAGATATCAATTTAACTATACATATATTGATATTGTCGATTGTCATATAGATATTATTATCTAGTTAAATTTAAAAACACATATAAATATCATTTTAACTATACATGTATAGATATTATTATAGTTAAAAACATATATAGATATCATCTTAATTATACATATATAAATATTGTGGATCAAAACATAAAGGATTTCTAAAATAAAAAATTATGGATATATCAAATTTATATATAAAAAGTGATCAAAACATAAATATTTTTAGTTTTAGGAATATCTTTCTTAAATTTTTTTAGATCATAATTTTTTTCTTAAATATTCTTATTTTAGGGTCTCAACACATTCTTTTGTACTTTTTTTCATTTTCCACATCAATTCATAACTTGATATCAGAGTTAACCCTAGGTTAAATTTGACTCTATGGTGTGTGTATGTGGTGTGTTTATGCATGCGCGAGTGAGGGTTAATAACCTTAAAACATAAAATACTCATAAAATGTACAAGCATAGCACACGCACGAATTCAAAAATAATTTAGAGATTGTCGCATACCTATTGACCCACAAAGTAAAAGAGGAGCACAATGGGTACATGATGATCACGGGATGGTTGCAAGGTGGTGGTGCAGTGGCAATTTGTTAAGGATGTGTGCAAGTTGTAAAGAATGTATGCCCAAAGAAATTAGGATTTTAGAACAATTTCATCAAATATGGTTGTATGAAGGAAAAAACCATATTAAAATTTATTATTCATTAAATCTCATTTTATTTAATTTGAGTAATTCTATATTTTAAGAATTCAAAATGAGAAAACACTATTTTTAAATGACATATAAAGAAAAATTATCATAATATAGCTAAATTACAAAAAATCTCAATTTAGTATGCACGCTATAAGAGAGTGGACAACATTAGAGATATATATTAGATATTATTTTCAAAAAAATTAAAAGTTTTACACATTATTAAGTAAGACATGTTAATTTATTGAGTTTATCATTCATTAAATACTTAAGAATTTTGAGACAATTACATCGAATAGGGTTTCAAGAAAATGATATAAATTAGAGTTTATTGTCCATTAAACCATAATTTATCTTGTTTGAGCAATTTTATGTTGAAGGGATTCATATTGAGAAAATACCAATTTCAATTGACATGTAGCACAAGATTATCGATATAGAAATAAATTGAGAAAAGGCTTACTTCAATGTATACAATTCAAGAGTATGAAATACTAAAGATAATTATTGAATATTATTTTTAGAGAGAGAAAAACCACACCACATAGGGTCTACAAAGAGAGAGAAAGAGAGATGTCAAACCTATTAATACCAAAAATAAGACTACCAAAGAGTTAAATAATCATGCAGCTAATTTCTTTAATCTTAATCTTCCAATCACTCTCAAAAAAAAAAAACAATTTAACTTAACACTTGATTTCAAAAAGTGTGATATTCTATCATTATATATTCCTTTTTTTTTACTTCTTTTAATTGTATTTTGATACACAAATATCATTCTAAAATATTATCTTATTCATGGTGATACCAGATCATAATAAAAAAGATATATATCATCTACTCTAATGAAACTATGAAACTAATATTACGACCTACAAAAATGATAGTTACCAGTTTCAAATGCATGCATGTTCACTATGATGATTAGTCTAGATAGGAAGACGTCATCTTACAACAAGATTTATAGAAAAGGAATTTAATTAAACAATATTTGTGGATTAAGAAAATATTCTCTCTAATAGCCAATATGATCAGATCTTATAACTCTTAGCACATCTCATAATTGAATGAATTATCAATTAAATATAAAGAATATATTTTATCATGATACCCTTTAGAATGAGATATATATGGAATATCATTTGCATTTCTAGGACCACAACCATAAATAATTTATAGATTATGAAAGATGTTAAGTGACTTGAAAAAGTTGTTGACATCCTAAAAACATGATCATGCATGTTACTCTGATTATGAGAAATGATGCGTTAAAAATCATATAACTCAAAGAATTCATTCAGGCATGATTTCACAATAATGACATTAAAAGACTCAAATACTTTCTTGATATAAAAAGTATTTATTCTATGAGGGATCTTATCGCATATGACATATATACTTAATATTTTTGTAGGTTTTTTTTTTTGATTGTGCTCCAAAAAATACTCTTATTAATTCAGATATTAATTTCACTTCTAATTTAACTCTTCTAGTTGACACTATTATTTATAAAAAAATCATAAGAAATATTAACTATTTTATTATAATCAAACTAAATAAAACATGTACAATTTATATAATTGATCATTTCCTAAATTCTCTTTAACAAATTCACTTTTACACAACTCTTTACATGTTGAGGTATGTGAAGAAGTATCCAAAATCTAGAATCTCTTGCAAGCAAGTATCATGAGCACTTGTGGTCAGTTGGGTATCCAGAATCAAGTTGGGTATCAACATGTATCGAGAAATATATGATTAAATAAGGCACTAGCATATTGCTTTTCTTGGAGGTAAAATTTAGAGTGATAATAATTATTTGGAAGATATTTTGAATGTATCACCTACTTCAAAAGATAAAATAAATACTTTTTTCTTCCACTACTTTTTACTGTGGCAGTCAAGCAGTAAGACATAATCTCAAATTTAATATTTCACACGGAACAATAATACACACAAAGATATGTGAATGTTGGCCTTGATAAAATATAGTCTCAAGAAAAAAGTAGCTAATTATTTGACCCAAGATATCAAATAAATACTTTTCACACATTATTTTTTACTATGATAATAAAACAGTGAGACATAATATCAAATCAAATATTTCATGAAGGCCAATATGCACATAGTGACTATATTTTCTTTAAAATAAAATTTAAGATAAAAATATTACTACAATATATATTCATAGAATTTTAGTCAATAGACATCTTTGTGAAGACCTAGAAGAGACCTCATCACTTTTCTTTCTCCAAACTTAGTGTAGTAAACTTATGCATACTTGCATGATTGGAAATATTATAGTTTGCTTATTTATTCAAATTTATTTTATTTTATTACTTTTGATAAGAGAATCCAACTTATGGGTTGCCCAAATCTTTTTTTCTCATTTTATAAATACATGATTATAAGATATCATCATTGAATTATTATATTTTTTTATTTTCCTTATTACCTCATAATATCATTATACAATGCGAAAAAAGTGATTGGAAAGTCTCATGGGTCCAACCTATGGGTATATGTGTGTTGCCCAAAATATGGGTTGCCCAAATCTTTTTTTCTCATTTTATAAATGCATGATTATAAGATATTATCATTGAGTTATTGTATTTTTCATTTTCCTTATTATTTCATAACATCATTATACAATGAGAAAAAATAGAAATAGATCGATGAGATAAATTATAATTAAAAATATATATCCCAAAAAAATATTTTGAAATATTATTTTTTTTTTTAAATATCTGAATTATCTCAATCAAATATCTATTATTCCTACAAACCTCTTCTTATTGATGTGTATTGACATGAAATCGAGTATAAAATATCATGATTTATATTATAAGTTCCATATTAAGTCACCATATGTCTGAGCAAATCAGATTGAGTGAGTTTCTATTCAAGCCAATCTGACGACTAGGATAGGAAGCTCTAGTAACATTCCTAACTGACATGAGTCATGACTTACTCATTATGAGCAAAATACTTTTAAGACTATGATAAAGTATTCTCAACTAGAATAATAATAAGTGATTTAACAAAAAAATATATATAAGTCTAACACACATTAATATATGAAAAAATATCTTATCATTAAAAAAAGAACATATAATCTATCTTGCTCAATCAATAAATAAAATCTTTTTCAAAATCTCTCAATTTTACAAAAATAATCTTATAATACATTATTACATTTAATTTTTTAAATATTATTTATTTAATTATATATTTATGACAAATTTGAAAAATAAAAAAAATATGTTATTCATCTCAAAAAAATATATCCAAATATATCTTGAGCAGTCATCAATAATAGTAACCTAAACCCCCTAGTTACATCTATATTAAGTCCTCATATGTCTGAGCATATCGGACTGAATGAGTTCAATTTAAGTCAAACTTATGTCTAGGATAGAAAGCTCTAGTAACATTCCTAACTGACATGGCTTACTCACTATGATGGAAATATCTTTAAACTAAGATAAAATATTCTCAACTTAAACAATAATAAATAAAGCTGAAAAATACAAAGATCTAACACACTTTAATATATGAAAGAATAAATTATCATTAAAGACATAACATACAATCTATCTTGCTCAATCTTAAACAAGATCTTTGTCAGAACCTCACGATTCTACAAAAATAATATTATAATACATTATCATTTCTAAATTTTTAAATATTTTTATCAAATTAATTATTTATAAAAAATCTAAAAAATAAAAAAATACATATATAAACTATCTCAAAAAAGTCAAATCTGAATCAAAATACATTTAAGAAAAGATATCAAGTGGGATGGATAGCCTAAACATGGTCCAAGTGGGAATGCCCGGCACGATAGGGTCCAGAACCGTGCCTAGACCTTAGTCATACCAGCCTAAGACACAGCTCGTGTTGTGATAGTCCAAAGGATGTCTGCCTTGTGCCAAACTAGGCACAACCCAGATGGCTGACCTATTGGCATAGTCTATTGGCACAGTGACCAGCTAAAAAGCACGGACACAGACAAGGAGATACGATACGGCAGAATACGGCAGGATACGACATAATAAAAAAATAAAATTAAAAATAAAAATTATTCTTTATAAATATTAGGTATTTTATAAAATAAAATAATATATTTTATTTTATTGAATAAATATATTTTTTAAAAATTATAAAATTAAAATATTTTATTTTATTTTATAAGATAATATTTATATTTATCTTATTTTATAAAATAATATTTAATAATAATCTTATATTATATAAAAATATAATTTTTTTATTTTATAAAATAAAAAATATTTTATTTTATAAAAAATCAGCCCCCCCCCAAATCGTGCCATGCCTCTCCACAAAATCGCGCCCGCCCCTGCCCCCTGCACCGAATCGCGCTCACCCCCGCCGCCCCTCAGAATCGCGCTCACTTGCGCCTCCTCACAGAATCGGCCATTGGCCGTTATGGGCGACGTCATCGAGCATTGTAGGCATGGATACGGCAGCCAACGCATCCGTTCAATACACCACATGACGTATCAGATATGGATTGATCAACGATATGCCACGTGGCGTATCGGACATGTATTTATGCCGTGTCCATATCGTGTTCACGTGTCCAGGTGTCCAACACATGGACACGCCTATAGGGAGCCGTATCCGTGCTTCCTTGGTGACCAGGACCCAGGGGTGAATCACTGATCACCAGTCCCCATGACTCAGGACCATGCCTGGATCCCATACCCATTTAAAAAAAAATAGGTATTTTTTAGCACTATCCTCACCACATCCACAAGGTAAGTTTTTTTTATGTATGATTACATTCGATCCGCCAAGTTGATATGATGGATCAGCCAGTTGGGACACTAATCCCAATGAGTAAAAAAATGTGTCGCCATCGAGCACGTCGTAACATCGGGTGAACACGCACACAATGCCGACAACAACACTAGTTTCCATCGGGCTCATGCGTCATCATTGCAATTGCGTTGCATTAAACAATATATCAAAAACATACCAAGACAAGATGTGTTGTACAAGAACAAAGGTCATACTCAGGTTGTTGGTTACACAAATGCAGATTGAGCTAGCTCGCCCATGAATAGATGTTCCACTTCAGAGTACTGTAATTTTATTGGAAGTAATCTAATATCTTGAAAGAATAAAAAAAAATGTGGCCAAATCTAGCACTAAAACCGAGTATCAAGTTATGGCTCTCGCAACATGTGAACTTATATGGTCGATACATCTTCTTCACGAGTTGAGATTTTAAAAGGAAAAACAAATTAAACTCATATGTGATAATTAGACCACATTACATATTGCATTCAATCCAATCTTTCATAAAAGGACCAAGCATATTGAAGTTGACTATTACTTCATTAGAAAGAAGATCGCATCATGATATATTACTATAAGTTTTGTTAATTCAAATGATCAACTAGTAAACATCTTCACTAAATCTCTCATAGGTCCTAGGATTTAATACATTTATAACAAGCTATATGCATATGACGTATATGCTTTAGCTTGAGGGGGAGTATTGAATATATATTCTCTCTCTCTCTCTCTCTCTCTCTATATATATATATATATATATATAGCTCTCCAGATGCAAAGGAGATACAAAAAAAACATGAATAAGGTTTCTCTCTCTCTCTCTCTCTCTTTCTATAATAATAAATAAATTTAAGAAATTTAGTATGCTGGTATTCGTAATATCTAATATCAGGGCTAGTCATGATGATATATCATTTATATGTCATAGATGAGTACATGATGAGATTCTTTAGAAAATATAATATTCATAAAAAGATAATTAATATCACATTTAATAATGTATTTAATAATAAAGTCATTAGATAAGATTTTTTATGTCAGGTACATGTGTCACATTATTAACATAATAATACAAGTATTGATGAATATTATTTCCCACATATAAAAAAATAAGAAAGATATTAAAATATCTGATGATGCTTAGCAAACAACAAAAATTTGATAGTCTCTGTCTACTAAGAAGTACGGACACGGATATGAACACGAAGATACGATACGATAAGATATGAGGACATGATAAATTTTAAAAAACTAGGATACAGATACAGCTAGAATACGGCATGATAAAAAAAATAAAAATAAAAATAAAAATTATTTCTTTATAAATATTAGGTATTTTATAAAAAAAGATAAAAATATAATATAATATTTTATTTTATAAAATAAATATATTTTTTTATTTTATTAAATAAAAATATTTTATTGTATAAGATAATATTTATTATTATCTTATTTTATAAAATAATATTTTATAATTATCCATTATTATAAAAAATATATTTTTTTATATTTTATAAAATAAAAATATTTTATTTTATTTTTTCAAAATCACGCTTCGCCCAGCCTACATAATCGCGCCCCACCCAGCATACAGAATTGTGCTCCCTACCTCCCCACAGAATCGCACCCACCCCCACCATCCCACAGAATCAACCATTCGGCATCGTGGGACGACGTCAGCCACTCGATGTCGTCAGACGTCGACCAATCGGTGTTGTCGACATGAATACGACATCCAACACATCCGTTCGATACGCCACGTGGCATATCAGACACATATTCGTGTCTTATCTGTACCGTGTCTACGTGTCCGACACGTGGACACGACTATAGGGAGCTGTATCCGAGCTTCCTTGTCTATCGATATAAAATCTAAAGAAAAAAAAATTCAAAATGGATATAGACACTATTAGATTTATATTTACCTGATGTTAGAGCTAAATATTAGCTACAAACACATGATATGCAACAATATCAATAGTACAAATAATAAACTTATTATTGACAACTCTGACTATGATATAAGAATTTATTTTATGAAATTCCTAAAAATTTTTTACAACACGACAAATATATGTTCGCTTGTGTACACACTCATCACTTGCATTGTACTCAAGTACATATGCAATATTAATAGTATGTTTAGTAAATTTAGAGGTCACCCTACATTAAGTATCATAATCATTGAGATATAAAGTAAGTATTTAAAGTATTAATCCACTATTTTATCTCTTTATTATTTAACTGCTTGCATGGATCCTAAAATTAAAGGTAGAAAATGTAGAAAATATATTGACATACATATTCACGTGCATGAAATATGACTTCCAACCTAAAATATTTATTCACAAAAAATTAAGTGACTTATTTATATATACAACACTAAATATAATAATAGTTATAGCTAAGCTTCAAGTATGGACATAAACATAGTATTCAGAAATAATAACTTTTCCAATCAATTAGTAAAGAAAAATAACAAAGTGATCAGTAAAATATGAGGGAATTATTTTGATACTTAGATACTAATTATTACTCAACCTTAATACATAATATTAATAAAAACATTAATATTTTATTATGGTAAAAATCATATAAATTCACTTATTTCATGTTGTTTAAAATGACATGAGATTTATTGGCTCATCAGATATCTAGTATAGCATCCAAGTCTATTTTTTCTATTACAATTAATATTATTTCAAATAAAAGATTAAGACTATAATCAAATATCATCAAGATACTTATATGAATGAAACCCTAGTAATATTCGAGATTTGTATTCAATATAGAATGGGACTAGGAACACAAAAGTTGCTAGCAAAAAATAACTCATATGACTTAGAGAATATTGAGACCAGTATTAAAAATATAATCAAACGCTTACATAATAATGATGATTTACATACAGACACTAATTGATATTGAGATTGATTATTCTTTGTTGATGTTGTGTTTGTTTTATGATTATCATTGTGGTACGATATGATTTGATTTTAATACTTTGATTATGATTTACTATTATATTTTTTTCTATTATTATTTATCATTTTTATTTAATGTGTCTCTTAGACTTTGATTTTTTTTAAAATGTGTATTTCTTATTTTATTACTCTTACAGTATAAGAATTGTAGTTTATATTTATACATTTTTAGTCTTTTAGTTATACTTATAAATCGTTAACATTATATCTGATATGTGTTGAATGTTAACATGTTTAGAGTCATGCAAAGATCATGCCCAAGTCATGACTAAGTCATGCCTTTGTCATGCCATGGGTAGTCACATGAATCTCACGTACCATTTAAAAATAAAAAAAATGATGGTTGTGTCGAGATGGAGCAAACAAGCCATCAATATTTAGAAAAAAAATTATAATATTTAAGTTATCTCTTGGATGATAAAACCATATAATCATAAAGTAAATCTTTCTTTCTTAGAGAATATATTTTGAATATTTTGTTTGATCTCAATGTGAAAGGATATACACTAATTAACTCACTACTTGATCCAGATATTGACTTGCCTATAGATGTCTATTTCCTAGTTTATTATACCATATGTAAAAGAATTATAAAAAAATTAAATTATTTGATGGTGACTTAAACATTCCAATTGTATTACAAAAAAAAATCAATAGCATGTTCTACTCAGTATATTTTTATGAATACTCTTTTATTCTCATTTTAATACTATGTATTTTAATTTCTTATCCTCTATTGATTATTGTAGGATTCTTGAGACTCTATGTATTTTGATTTTTTGTCCTCCCTTGAGCATTGTAGGATTCATGAGAATCTATCCGAAATACTTAGTCATGTAGGATGGGCGATGGCATCATGCTATGTAGGATAAACTAAGTATAATCATATTCAATTATACTTAAAATCTTATTCTAAACCTTTTAGGAAATCTAATATTTTGATATAAATGAATATACACTATGAAGAAGATACCTAAAAACAAAGTTAATATATGAAGTCAAGTTACTAAGGAACCTATACTTATTTATATTGTTGCTACCTAAAATAAACATTACTAGGTTGATGTTTGAGCTTTTTATTGATACATCACACAAGTAGAATGTATATCAACTCAGTATAAAAAATTCATTCCTTCATTATGATTTCAAGAAAGATAAATTTAAAACAACCATCAAGTTTTACTTTTCCTAAAAACATAGATATTATGTGTAAATTACAAAAAATATATATATTTAGTCTAAAACATTCTCTTAGAACATGATTTAGCACGTTTTTATTTTTTTTTGCACTTATCACTTTTGACCTTGGGAGATAAGTATTAAATTTCTTCTAAGTTCTAACATCAATTAGAATATGAATGTGTAATATTAATTATATATGTTGATAATATTTTGATTACAAGAAACTATTAATTAGGTATATCCCAAAAAAATTATTTCTACAAACTAAATTTTAGATAAAGGATTTGAAATATTTGAGATATTTATGAGCATTAAAATCAAATAATTATAAGGTAAATCTTTCTTTCTCAGAAAATATATATTATGAATATTTTGTTGGATCTAGATGCAATGACATATGTACTTATTAACTCACCACTTGATTCAAATATAAACTCATCTAAATGTGTCAATTTCTAAGTTGATTCTACCATATATAAAAGAATCATAAAAAATTTAAATTATCTGATAGTAATTAAAATAAATATTACTTTTATTATTAAAATAATTAATCAATTCTTAGATTCTCTCAAATACACTTATATAAATATAATTATCATGATTCTCAGATACATAAAGAATAAATCTACCACAAGATTTTATACATTTTTTTAGGCAATTTTACCTCCTAAAAATATAAAAAGTATGTCATTTCTAGCCTCATATCAACCTAGTATAATATTTGTCACTTGAATATTCACACACAATACAAACATCATATCACCAATTAATACCACAAGCGAGTTGGTGTCACAAATAATTTTGAGACCAACAATAAGTTCGTGTTGCTCAAATAATTTACCAAAAATTATGCCTCCTACCTCTTTTTTTATTGCTTCTTCTTCCTTAAATGTTTCCTGTGCATGCTTGTTGTAAGCAATACACACAACAGTGTGGAGTGTTTTCTATGCATAGTAGGGTAGAAATAGCACTTAGGGTTTGGCACACCTTTCCCTTCATGTGTGACTGTGAAGCACGCAGTGACCAGACAACAAAGGAAGATAAGGTGCTCTTCCTTTGTTTTTATATTGCACATTACACAAGTATTGTGTGCACATTACAAACATGAACTATGTTGTTATATTGCACATGGGCAATCATTCTTTAGCAACCCTAATGTTTACATTCCCTAGTATTTTGGCACTTGTAACATGAAAAAATTAAGCCAAAAAAATAAAATAGCATTAATAGAAAAACTCAATGATTAAAATATACACCCTTATATAATGGGCTCATAAGATTTGGACAGCCACAAGCTAGTGCCATCATTCATAATACAAGAAAATACAAAAAAAAAAAAAGGACAAATGATAAATTGAAACATATATAATATAACGTATGCATACCATAGTGCAACTCAATATCAAAAAAAATGCTTCTTTGCAGTTCTAATTTTTCGTTCAAGAAAATGTCTGCTTACAATTTAACAGTCACATGCTGAAACAGGAAATCACATTCACCTTGAATGAAGGTTCTGCTTCTTCTTCTCCAGGCATGTCAGAAATCTCTATCACCCACTATCAAGAGAAAAAAAAAAAGAAATTAACATTCCACTTAAGTTTAATTCATTGATGACTACAAAATTACAAGAACAGCAGACAAAAATTTACCAGTGTGACTCCATTGATACTCTTCCCAATGCTGAATTAGCAATCCAAAAACCCTCGACGAGATTACAAAACAAGTCAGAAGCAATTACTTCAGATGTAAGAACCATAAAATCAGTGTCTCCAACCATGTGAGAAATTTAAAATTTTGAGAAAAAAAAAATTGTCGATGACTTTCAAACCAGTTGGATGGTAAACATTCTAAAATCAATGGCAACAGATGTTATGAACCACCTGTATATCCGAGAAATGTTACTGCATCTTTGGCCAAATTCCATCACAGCTTGTTCAAGTTCATAGTTCGACATGTATCCATTATCACTGTGAAACATTCTTCAAATTCCTTATGAACACAAATTGAAATACTATAATACAAAAAATGACGTGACAAAGGAATCTGACCTTCCCCTAAATGACTCATTGGAAAACAATTGCCTCTTGTAATTCTTTTTAATGATGCCTATGAATATGAAAAAATCACAAATTATATGCTAATATATGTTATTCTTGAATATATCAATAAATCTCAAGAAAATGATATAGCAAATCATAATGGGGATTAAACTGAATACAGAAATAGAACACACTATAAAAATGTAGCAATCAAGACAATATGAAACAGCCCATAGGTTTTAAAAAATGATAATAAATAGTTTCAAAGGCCAAATGATAAAGAATTTTTTTGATAAGATTTATTGTTATATTTATTAATGAGATGTAGAAAACTAAATAATGTCATGAGAATGTACAAAATGAATAATTCTAGAAATGTTAGATAAGTCGGATTGGATTATCCCACAAGTTAGTGTTTTCATCCAAAAAATATGAAAAAATATAAAATAAAAAAATTAATAGCATTCTCCCTCAAACTAATACATAAATATAAAAGACAATAAAATTTGACATATTCAATATCTTCATTAGAATTAAGCTTTTTTTTTTTTTTCATTTTTGAGAAATAAATAATTTATCATTATATATTTTATGTATTTATAAAATATCAAATTAAAAATTATATCTCTTTGTCTAGCTATCACAATAAAAAATTAATGAGAATTTAAGTAAATATTCAATCTCCAAGAAAATATGTTGATCCAAAATATCTCATATGTGATAATTATTTACGATAATATTATTCTTGCATTTAATTTCAAAATAATTAATTATTTTTTTATTTTTTCATGAAATGAGAATTCCCCCTAACGGAGGTATCAAATGGATCGTGTCGCATCAGGTCAGAACAATCATTTTTTAGGCCCATATGAACCATCATGTTGTGTCTAACATGGAATGGTATTTAGTATGAGTCATGACATGCCGGCAAGGTTACAAAAAAGGGCATCCTTACATAGCCCATTAGCCCATTGACTGTAGGAGTCATACTAGGCTAGTTCAGGTCATGCCAAATCCGACACGCCCCCACACACTATGCATGGCTTGAATCCAGGCTAGCTTGAGTTCATTCCAAGCTAGTTTGATTGACTAGGTGAGGCAAAATCAGCTTGCATGAACTAGCATGCTAGATCATGTCGTGCACATCTTGTGATGCATGCATGCAAAAAATCATGACCCAAGTCACACCACAAGCTACCACATGCCTATTTCATGCATGCTTTTGATCCTGGAAGGCAATGCTATGTACTAGTTTGTACGGACAGGGATAGGTCATACCACAAGCTGCTGGCCCATTTTGGACATCTCTATTCCAAGTAAGAGAAAAGTCAAGATATTAGTTTCTAAGTCTCATTAAAATAAAGAGTTTATAACTTCTAACCTAATTTGATACACTCATATATAAAATAATATCTCTGAAAAAGATTTAAAGATTTTAATATTATCAAAAAAAATAATACAGGAAAAAAAAATAGAAAAAACTTAAATATGATAATACATGCAACATATCATATTATGTAAGATTATTTTTTTTTAAAATGTTCGGAATATTAAGATCAAAAAAATAAATTGCATGATGATCTAACTTCTTGAGAGACTCACGCTCAAAAAAAATTGCATGTCCACTTTTTTTAATATAAACTGTCTTAGAAAGTCAAGTCTCTTCTTTCTCAACTCATCACAAGCTGAGAACCAATTATACTCGAGATCTATTTGATCAATTGGACTCGAGCATGATTTATTTATAAAAATCACATTCCATTCAGAGTCAATATATTCATTACTTATTGATACTTACAATTAAGTCCCAACATAATTTGACACCGTCATGTATAAAATAATATTTCAGAAGAAGAATTGAGAATTTAAATATTATCAAAAAAATAATACAAAATATAAAAAATAGAAAAAATTTAAGTGTGATAATACATGCAACATATCATATTATGTAAAATTATTTTTTTCAAAAATTAATAAAATTATCAAGATCAAAAAAATAAAGTACATAATGATCTAGCTTCTTGAGAGACTCTCACACTCAAAACAAATTGAATGACCCCTTTTTTTTATATTAACTTTAGGTCTTGGAAAGTCAAGTCTCTTTTTTCCAAACTCATTCCAAGCTGAGAACCAATTAAACTCGAGATCTATATGATCAATTGGACTCGAGCAAAATTTTTTTATGGAAATCACATTCCATTCAAAGCCAATATATTCATTACTTGTTGATACTTACAATTAAGTTTTAATATAGTTAGTAAATATATTTGTTTATTTATATTCTTTCTTATTAGAATGTGATTATATATACACTAACATGTCTAATCTCATATGAATTATTAAGTTAAATATATTTGGCAAAACTAATACTTAATGATTGATTATCTGAGAAATATTTATATTACATACATATGTTATAGGCTATGTCTTAATACAATAACAAGTAACTTCATCTACATATAATAAATCTCATATTTGAGATTCATTAAACGTATCCTCTCTAACTTAAGTGTAAAACTATCAAAATATTAACTTCTCTCAGATATTATACTAAAATGACTATGATCTCCATCTTCAATATTATTTCTTCTTATATTGTACATGGACACCAAACATGTAGATTGACCCAACCATGTGTGTGTGTGTGTTCCTTTTTTTTTTCAATTTTCAAAATTTAGAGAAAAATAGTTTGCATTTTTTTTACTTTTTTTATTTTTCCTCCCTCTTATACTCTCTTCAAACATCATTGGATCCCTAATGAGTTCCTCTACAACAACAAAAAATTTATTTCCTGATTATCATACCTCAATGCCAAAAAAAATATCTAAGATGTTATAAATCTTTCGACTAAATCTCGACCTAATAAGAACAATTTTAAATGAAATATATCTAACTATTTATCTTTTGTAATCAAAATTTCAAGTTACAACACTAGTATTACATATTATTTTCATGATCAATATAAATAGAAACAAAAAATAATCTAATAAAAACATAAATTATATTAAAAGTTTAATCCTTAATACTCTCACAAAGAAAGAAATAATTCATATCTATGCATTTCGTCTGCACATACAATATTGAATTAAAAACTATGTTTTATTGTTTGAATATCATAATAAAAAAAATATTCAATCGCCTAAATAATATGTATAATCCAAAATATCTCATAAATAATTATTATTTTCCATATGAAACTTATATTTGTATTAGATCTCAAAATAAATAGATGATATTTCCTTCAAGTGAATACCCACCTAGAACTAACAATAAACATTTTTGAATATCAAGGAATACTATCTCAAACATGATCTGATACAATCATGAATGAGATAATATCTCAAAAAAAAATATCCTAATACCATCAATAAAAAAAATAAAAAAAAATAAAGTATCATAATACATATAAAACAAGATATTACATATAACTTTTTTATTTTTTTTAAAGAGTGATTAAAATAGCAAGATTAAAAAGAAAAGTCA
This sequence comes from Sapria himalayana, assembly GCA_029783825.1. Classification (NCBI taxonomy): domain Eukaryota; kingdom Viridiplantae; phylum Streptophyta; class Magnoliopsida; order Malpighiales; family Rafflesiaceae; genus Sapria; species Sapria himalayana. The sequence goes on along the minus strand of JAREIK010000357.1, from coordinate 705,840 downwards.
ATTAAAAAGTGATATAGCTTCTTGAAGATGCTCTCATGCTCAAAAGTCAAAACAAAATGCATGTCTCTATGTGGTGTGGACTTAGGGTATTGGATGGTCAAGTCTTTTGATCCCAGCTCATCCTGAGTTAGGAACCAAGTAGACTCAATATCAATCATATCATTTGGACTCGATTAATTTTTTTTCCAAGAAAATCTCACTCAATTTAGAGAAAACATGTTCTATATTTGTTTGTACATACTTTTAAGCTTCATTATAATTTTAGGTATATTTCTTTATTTATTTTCTTTCTTGTTACATTGTATGAAAGGATCTAACTTGTTAACTGCCCTAAAATCAATAAAGTCCAAACAAATTCCACTACAACAAATTCCCTAGAGAATCTTTTTTGCTTCTTCCACATTTCCAGCTGGATATTCATCAGCAGTTGAATCAGATGGTATCTGTAAAGTGAGACTCGTTACTAAAGAAAGAAGATACGGTCGAAGCGAATGAGTCACAAACCTTCCTTACGTGATAGGGGTGCGCCAAAAGCTGCACATGGACCCCCTCCTCCTGACCAGGCTGTACTGCTCGAATGCACTAGACCCATTTTATCCAAGAGTGTTCGACAGGGTCGAAACGATTCCTATACCTCCTGGCCGGTAACTCACAGGAAAAAGATCAAGCTGGACTTCTAACTGAAACTTAATCTATAAAAATAATTTCAATTGAAATATATCAACTTCATAATCTCATATAATTAAAATATCATTAATTTATATTAATTAGCATCACATATTGTCCAACTAATCAACATCAATAAAAATAAGAATAATCAAATAAATATCTCATAGAATCGAAAGCTATAAGCATTGAAATGAACTTATCATACCAAAAAGGCAAAAACTAATGAATTATTTTAGACCATAAAGAATATTCTGCAATCAACAAATCATGTATGTGCTTAGAGATATTGATTATGCTGGGTAACCCAAACTTGGCCAACGGCACAGTAAGATTCAGTCGTGTCAGGCCAAACACAGCACAAACCAGAAATGTGCATGGACATAAATCATGTCGAACCATGGCACTACCACATTTATAAAAACATCCATTTTTAAACGACTACATTTTGCCGACATAATAGAATTTGTGCTAGCCCAACTCAACACACTTGATTAAAGAAGGGCTTTCGGGTTGTGCTAGGCCAGCCTCCCATAACGTTGTGTCAACATGGCATGGCCTAGGTTCACAATCCATGCAGTGTTTGGCACAGTATATTGGCCCAATTGGACCACCAAAATTTGGATCGTGTCAGCCCAACACTGCCCGATTGACACCTCTATATGTGCTCCCAAGAGTAAAACCTAGTAATTATTACTTAAATATATTATCCTCCAAATCAACATAAAAAAAATAAATTCCTCAAGTTCAACTTACATGCAATCCACATATGAGATGCAATAACAAAGAGTAACAAATTAATAGTAATTATCTTGATCACAAGAAAAAAAATTACTAATAATTAACATTATAGATCTATTTAACCCTCATCTCTTTTTCTCATCTTTCTCTCCATGAATATCATTCAAGCCCTAACGAGTTCTACTATAATAAAGAAAAACTATATATCTTGAGCATACTATCTCATAACTATAAAGTATCTAAGACATAAATCTTTGAACTAAAACATAATATATAAAAATAATTTCAGTTAAAATATATTTGACTGTGCATGTTCATTTCCAATAATTAAAATATTATTAATTAATATATACTATCAAGATTACATATTATTTATATGATTAGCATTAGTAGAAAAAAAAAAGAATCTACTATGCATCTCTTAAAGCTAAAGATGATGAGCATTGAAGAGAACCTATCAAAGCAAGCACTAGAAAATTAGTTTAGTGGATGAAAAATATATCATAGTCAATAAATCATTTTTATGCTCCCAAAAATGATAAAACCTAATGATTGTTACATAATATTTATTCCTCATTATTATAATATAAAGTATATTCCTCAAATTCATTTCATATATAGTACACCTATGAGATACAACATTAAGGAATAAAAACCTTACATTAATCATTTGAACCATGAAAAAAAATATTCTAATAATCAATATTATAAATCCATGTAATTCCTCTAGGTAATAACATAGTATTGAGATTATCACCATTTTTACTAGGTCCAATCTTTATTATGTACACTCATGCACATAGCACTACATGCTTATATAATGGTTTAGAAATAAGATGTTACAAATGATTATATACAATTTATAATTGTATTCAATTCATTCAACATAATATATCATCATCATAGATAATTAAGTATCTCATAATAAGTATCAAGAACCTTCCAATTGACAAGAGTACACAAAATCAAAACATACAATACAAAAAAAGATAGTCATGAGAATGAGTACTAGACAAAACAATTTTTTTGATTCCTTCTATATAATAATCAAAGGTTCAAGTCACATAATGAGTTATCCTAAAAAACTATTCTACATGACAATAGCCATGTAAAATTATCACACAGATAGAATATTTCCAACAAGTACATTAATATAAGCAAGTCCCAAACTTTTTTGCATATCACAAGAATTAAATATACTAGACACACTCGAATCAATTAAATATCAAAAATATCCTATTGATTATATCAATTATCATTCACTCATTGGTCTTGACCTAAAGGGGCTCATGCAATAGATATCTCTAGAATTATTGACCCACAAATCAAATCCTTACTGACTTAGCCCATAATACATAAATTTTATTTTCAATTTTGATTTAATTATCCTTTTGGCCTAAACTAATTCCAATCATCATCACAATATACAAACACACACAACAACAAGAAAACCACATCATCACAAAGCATATAAACCCACGGCAAACTAAAAAAAATAATATAGTAGTCACCACTAACATGGTCCACCACCAACACTCTCATGACCCGCCAACAACATAACTACGAAAATGACAAATGTAAAAGTATTTCATTTAAAGTATTCCACTTGAGAAGGCATAACACCAGTATGTGTATAAACATAAAAGATCTAGTATGAGAGAATCAAATAGTCTATTATACAACCTCAAACTCAAAACTTCCTTAGTAACTCATGAAACAATATCCAACATCTCTCTTGAGTGTATCTCAACCTCCTACAAAAGAATAAATCACCACTAATTTTTCCCTCTCAAAGCACCTCGATCAGCTCGCTCATTTTCACTATATATGAGAAAATCTAGATGCATCAACTAAGTCGAATAGTCTAAACCTGGCCCAAAGCACGACACAAAAATATCATGCCTAGCATGGCATGGCACGGCACGACACGACACGGCATGATCCACAATAATGCCAAGCTTGCATTGAATAAACCTCATGTCATACCAGACATGACAGACGAGACTTTGACATGATCAACACAAACATGGCACATTCAAGTAATTTAACTTGTTACGAATATTTTGATTTTTGTCCTAAATGGTCCCCATTAGGTGTCTCTCTCGATTATTACATCTCACAAATGAACTGTTAACATATAAATCATCCTCTAGTAAATATCTAATATAAATGAGAAAGTCTTCTCATCAAGAATCTTGATTTGAAACATAATGAACTGCCACATAGCATCATTAGTTACTTATATTATCATTTGGAAAGATTACACATCAACCACCAAATTGAAGAAAGAGTTGTTACCTTTCTATTGGTCCTTCTAATTACCTCTAATATTACTTTTTACAGGCCTAGAGTTTTAACACAACAGCACAACCTTACAACATCCCATAGCAATTCATCAAAAGTGTAGACTTCACACAATACCAAATATTAATTTTATGTTGAACTAATTTCACACTATTTTATACTCATCAAGAGAATGACTCAAAACCAATTTAATAACCAGAAGATTCATGCAAATTTATTACATTAAAAAAATAAAATATTTTCCTAATATGGCCTAGATAGTCCCTATTAAATTATTTTTCTATATAATTACATCCCACAAGTAAACTATATATCATTTGGATGTGAGATATACATTACTTTATTACCCAATTATCTATTTATAGATAAACCTATAACAACGAAGTTTGAATAATTAGTCAAAGTATTATAATAATTTCACCAAATTGTGGCAGGAGTGTAATGAGAGAGACAAAATCAATGACATATTTTTTATGAGAGGTTGAGACTACTTTTGGACATTGCATCCCAAATTACAATAAATATATGAAATTCATAGGATGTAAAACATACTATTAGATACATTTATGTTGCATATTCCATGAGTACACCTAATGATATTGTTATGCATATTCAAAAAGAATACTTTAACTTCTTTTCCTAGGCTTTGTTTTCTCTAACATAAATATTCATATATTTATAATTTTTTCTTCGCATCATCTCATTCTGAATATTTAGTTATAAATTTGAGTTAGTACTCAAGTCATATGTGATCACAATATTTTTACTAACACACAAAACTTAGAATATATTTGTGCAAAAATAATATTGATATGATTGATCACATAAAAAATTTGTATTACAGACCTATTAGAGGTCACAATTTAATACGATGACAATTATATTTATCGAAAATAATAAATTTCAAATTCAAGACTAATCGGATACAATATCTTTGACCTTTAAAAATAAAATTGTTAAAACATTAGCTTTCATATCTCATGCTAAAGGAGAAGTCTAGTGCATAGAATATGACTTCTAAAACCATTGTTATTGTTTTGGACAATGGCATTATTGTATGGGTCACAAAGTATGAAAATATCAATATTAGATTATTTTTTTGTGAGTAGCACCACACATCGTTGGTGTCAAAGCTTTTGAGTGTGGCAACAGCTAACTATTGGTGTCAATTGGAGAGAGTTGTAAAATGGCATATATATGTATATGTGGGAGATTCATTCTACAATGCTCATATTGTATTAAGAAAAGACACACCAGATATAGGTGTTAATAGTTGTTTCCAGAGAAAGAGCCAAAAATTATAAATTATTAAAAGACATTGTAACTACCAAAACCATCTAACAGTTTTAAAAAAGTATTAATTATAATACTTATTAAAGATGAGTATGCAAAATTTCTCTTTTAGACAATAACAAACATTTGAAATTCTTCAAGTACAATAGATTTTGTTATTCATTCTTACATTTCAAACTCTTTGATTGTTGAACATGATTTAATACTGATATCACCTATAATAATTCAATTTTTTGTCTATTTTATCTTTTAATTAAATATTATGATAGTCAATAATAATTCTTTATAAATCATTAGATATGATAATATTCAACATGTGCTCTTATTTCTTTAATATATTTTGCTTATTCTCTTCATTATAGAGACATCCTTTTTTTGTAAAATATTTTTTCAAACAAATCAATTTGCATTTATTTTTTTTATTGATATTTATTTGTATGAATAAAAAACTATATGAAAATTATTTTAAAATTTTGAGTGTGATGGATTATGGCGTTTTATTATATGATATGATCTTTTGCTAAATATTTTGTGTTGAATATTTTTCTTGTATATTCTTAATTTGGTCACTCATCAATAACCAAGTAGAAAATATATTATCCTCCTCTTTAAGAAATTTCTATCCAAGAGTAAATGTCATACCAACTAGAAATTTATATCAAGGCTTCTTATATGATATGATTTAATAAACTCATATAGATAGAGATCTCATAAAAATAAAACTAAAAAATATTTAAATATTTTATTATTTTTACTGATGATTATTCATAATTTACATAATTAATTCTTTTTCAATCTAGGGTAAAAAATTTATATATTTTAATTAATCCATGATATAATAAATTATCAAATTAATATAAATATTAAAAAATAAAAAATAATAATTTATTAAAATATATGTCAAATAATTTTAGCACTTATAGTATAAATCACAAAATCATACACCATATCTCTTGTGTTGGCACACATTCACAAAATAAAATTATAAAAAAGAAAAAAAATTTAGTTTAGATAGCTCAAACACTCAACATATATCATTTTTCAACATGTATCATTTTAGATTATACATCCTTGAGAGACATCATTTAGCCTATCTCTCATAGTCTTTTTAAGTATTTGATTTATTTACAACTTCTCCTAAAGAGGGAATAAAATACTGCCTAAAATCATTTTTCACTGAAATTTGATAGAAATTTAGTACGTATTGATGGGGTCTTTTTTGAGTGACGCTCAAATTTTAATGAGCCCAAGAGAAGTAAGAATACAAAAGATAAATATGAACTTATTATACCTTCTAACACCTATATAGTCTCACTTAGACATTCAATTAAGAGAGAAAATCATTTATCAACTACATGTAAACTTATTAGTAGACATTATAATAACACTCACATGAAGTTATTAAATGTGTTGAACTTAATAATTATAAAATAAAAAATAATTACATTCAATAATAATATACAACTTGCATCCTTATTTTATAAATAAATATGATCAAGACAGTACACATATCAAGTGCTTCAATTATAAAAAGAGAAAAAATTGAATAAAATAAATAAAAACTTCAACATAAGTCACAAGACATTCTGACAAGCTAGTACATACAAGTCCACAATATTATAATTGGAAGAAATACATGTAAGATGATGCCTCTTCAGAGCCTTCGTGAAAATATTTGTTAAATATTTTAATATCTAAATATATGTTATAGTAATAGTCTCATTCTAAAACTATGATTTGAATAAAAAATAATTTATTTTTATATATTTCGTCTGCTCATGAAATATTAAATTTGGGACTAATATGTCTAATAATTTAATTGACATAGTGAACAAAAAATACATATTCAATCTCATAAAGCAGATATCACATTTAAAATATCACACAAATAATTATTGTTATCACATTGAACTTTACATCTACACTGAATCTCCAAATAATTATATGCTACTTATTTTTTTAGGACAAAAGATTACCACCAAGAAAATTATAAAATTATATCATAGACCTCCTCTCAGTTCATAATATTATTCATGATCTCTAAAAGAGATCTCAAATCCTAGAGTCTTCTTTGTATACCTGAACATACAAAGAATTGTCTTGAAAAATCAAAATGAATCTTCCAAAGAAAATCTAAAAAACGACTAACTAAATTAATTACATATATTATATCTGATCTAGTCATAATTAAAAAGTTAGTTTTTATATGATTCTCTTCAGTGATAAAATAATACTCATTATAAAATAAATCATATCTATGACAAAAAATATATATAAACCACTCAAGATACTTCATCTAAAACTATGTCTAGTGATACTCCTTGTATTAAGTGATTCTCAACTTGTTATCTCTCATAATTATAATATCATTCATGTGATCAATTAACATAATCATCTCATTAACATAACTCCTTAAGAATAAAAAAAATATTTAATATATATAAACCTCAAACAAGATGAATCTCTATAAAAATCCCATAAATCAGACTCTCGACGACTCCACACCATACAAAGTATTACATAATTTATAAACTATATATAATTGTACGGCTCAAAATCTAAGTAGTTACTCCACATATAACTCCTCAATGTTATGGTAAAGAAATACATTCTTAACAATTAATTAACATATCATTCAACTATGAGATTCTGCCAAAAGTATCATATCTTAAAATAATCTATTTTTCTCATCTAGACTTATCTTCACAGATAACACATACCTGAAACCAACAAACTTTCTCATATATTATTGTACTAAATTTCATATGCAAAAACATATAAAATTGAGTGTTACATACAACTCATGTCCTTTTCAGAAAGCAATCAAAAGGTTAAGATTTGAGGGATTAGCTAAAAGATTGGTTGGCTGTCTCTAAGTTGAAAAGGTTAGTCACGTTTCTCTTTCTTAGTATAAACTTAAGTTCGTGGCATTTATATCTCCAGTTGTCACCTCAATATAAGTCTATAATAGTAAAGACAGATTAACTATCACATCATCTAGTCTGAATGAGATTTCCCTAGTTGAAAAATTTCACTCTCTTTAGACTCCACCACATTATCTAAATTTGCTAGTAGTATAATTAGTTCATGAAAATAATATTATATTAAATATCAATATGATTAAATGTAATTGATTAGTAATTCTCTTTATTAGATGGTGATTTAGGAAGGACTACATATATATAGGAAGGAAATATAACGGATCTAAGTACATCATCTAAATTCACACATTTCCTAGGCTCATAAAAAATTTGGTCATAATCAAAAATATAATATTCATATTCACTAAAATTCTACTAATTTCAGTGAAAAATATTTATATTTTCTTTGAGTATTAGAGTATCCAAAAAAAAATACATTCCAAACTCTCAATGTCAACTTGCCTTATCATAGAAAATGATGAAAAACAAAATAAATATATCCAAAAATTTTGAGCCAAAAATTAAATAATCTCTCTTCTAAATGTAAAATCTTGAAAAATCATGTATTGAAAAAATTAATTAAAAACTTATAAGAGAGCTTATAATTAATAAAGTAAATTATAATTAAAACTTATCAAACAAAATATTTTAAAATATTCTATTCAAAATAATGATCCTTTCTTTTTTAGGCATATTTTATATATATTAGGAATTCATAACTTATTTTTTATTGGTTATTTTAGGAAATAATAAGATTGTGATATTATTTTTTTTTCTAATAATATTTTTATGCATAATCATCATACCAGACAAATGAGATGAGTTATATATGTTTTTCTCAAAACACATGAATCCTTCTAGATACATATCTATTATTGATCTATAAATAATTTACTCTCAAATTAACCATCCTTCCCTTGATTAACTAAAGATTTTAGAGCAATACTTATCAAAAAAATAAAAAAAAAATAAAGTCAAGAAATAGAAGAGTAACATTTATTAATTGTGGAGCATATCAACTAGGAAAGTATACTAAAATTTTCTATCAGACACATCAGGAGAGTACTAGAAAAAATAAATTCTATCTAATTCACTCTGATATTTAGGAACTCTATAAGATGATCACGTATGATAGCTTGAGCTATTATATTAATTTTATTGATGATTATATTCAATTTATATGATTTTTAATATTTATGAAAAAAAATTCCATTTTTTATAAAATTTTATGAAAAAATAAAAATTTAATTTAAATGTGACATTAATATCTTGAAGAGTAATAATTCATTTGAAAATATTTTTCAACAATTATCTTATTTTTTTTTAAAAGCATAGAATAATTCATCAAACATCAAGTGTCAACATCCATAAATTGAATGAGATAGCTGAAAAAATATCTAATTAAGGTGACTAATACACTCATACTTCATAAAAGTGTGATTAGACATTGTTGAGAAGAAATGATATTAATTATTAATTTACTAATGAATCAAATACCATATTATATTCTTTTATGTTAGATTGTATATCAAAAAAAAATTATTTCACTTTTTACCTAAATTTTTTTAGATGTACTTATTATGAAAATGATTTCTCGCTAGGAAGAAAGAAGATGACAATACGTATCAACAAGAAAACATTCATTAGATACGCTAGTACTCAAAAAATATATAATTATTATTCACTAGAAACTAAGAGTATGATTATGAGTTATAATATCTCCTTCTTTGAGAATAAATTGAATTTTAAGGATTCAATCCATGAGAACATATCTTCGTACATAATAATAAACTCTTTTCCTATCAAGTTGTTATTCCCCAAAGAAGAGTAACAACTAATTATGCTTATAAATTTGCTCCTGATACTATTAGTATGACTAATTTTGAAAAAGATAAAGACACATTTCCTAGGGAAATGCACCTAAAAGATGAGCCAAATATAAGTGTCCCATTGTACAATACATTTTCTACTTAAAAAAGAAAGATGATGATAAAAGACTTTATAATCATAATTTGAAGATATATATTAAATAGATACATCCACAATCTATTTCATATAAGTCTTCTATCATATTAATTGATCCAGCTCAACAAAATAATTTAAAACTTTCAATTATATTAGGAAAAAATCAAGAATATATTAAATCAGTATTCTTTATCTTATATATTTTTTTATTCTTATTTTAATACTACATATTCTAATTTTTTATCTTCGCTTGATAATTACAAGATCTCGGATATTCATTTTTTAACACTTAATCATATAAAATGACAATAGTAAATAGACTATGTTAAAAAAATTAAGTACAATCACATCTAATCATTTATAAAATCTCATGCCAAAACTAATAAGTAAGCTGAAAATAAGATGTAAATTAGTATATGCAATAAAATAAGACCCAGAAAAAATCAATCAATTCAAGGCTAAGTTGATAGTAAAAAATCTTACACAAACTTATAACATTGTCTACTATTAAATTGTTACTTTCTAGTATAACATCACACTGATAGACTTTTTATCAATTAGATGTAATAAATACATTCTTTCATAATGATCTAAAAAAATATAATATAACTACAAAATTCATTAATTCCTGGAGCACATGTATGTTATACAACAAATACAAATTGTGAAAGACAATTTATCAATTAGATATTATAAATATATTTTTGATATGGATCAAGAGATGGGTATGTAATACTAATTATATACATCAACAACATTCTAATATTAAAGAATGATAGTTGAATATATTTCAATCGAAATCATTTCTATAAACTAAGTTTCAAACAAAAAATTTGAGATGTTTAAGATATTTTCTTAATATTTTCTTGATATTTTATCTCAGAGAAAATATGTTTTAGATATATTATTTGTCTTTGATTTGTTTGGATATATACATGCTTCCCACACTTGATCCAGATTTAGACTTGTCTACACACTTTGATTAGTTAGTTAACTCTATTAGATATAGGATGATCATAGCAAAGAATACTATATGATAGTATTTATTCCTAATATTACTTGTGTATTTAGTATAGTTATATATTTTTTAAATTCTCCTTGATAAATACATATGAATAATAATTTTTATGTCTATTCTCCCATAGCAAGACCCAAACTTAACTGCCTAAAAAAAATTATTAAAAAATCTCAATTATTTAGACTCACTTTAAGATAATAAATAATAAAAAATTTAAGAGTATTAATGAAAAATCAACATATATATATATATATATATATATATATATATATATAATCAAAATATATATGTAAGAGTATAGGTGACATAGACCAGCTAAAGAAGCATATCGATCAATGCACTTAAAAATATGAAACATTAATTCCAAGAGAAACTAAACTAAACATGAGTAGTAGGATGTTGAAAGCTGGATCTAGTTCAGTATCTTTGACCATGTAGTTTTACCACAATAATTTAAAAAGGAAGAACATGACTAAACTGATTATAATTATTAATCTTTCAATTAGATTTTTTGAGAATCCTAAGATAATCAGTATCATGCAAACTAACTTCCAGCCCACTAATCATGAGATTCATATGTCCACATCCAAAAATAATATAATTAGATATTATAAATTAGAAAAATAATTAATAACTAATAAATTTAAAAATATAGTGGGGTAATGTCCATAATATCTGACATTTGCATGTCACATCACTCACTATGTAATTTTTACATGAAAACTTAATAAAATATTTAGAATCACATTTAATAATATTTCTAATAATAAAATCAATATTAATGTGTTTATTATAATAATTAAAGATAAGTCATTAGATAAAATTTTTCATATTAAATATATATGTCACATTATTAACTTTATAGTAGAAACAGAGATAAAAATTATTTCCCTACATTAAAAAAATAATAAACTTACTAAAATATATTAGGATATCTAATAGACAACAAAAATTTGATAGTATTATTTGTCTGCAAATCTTAAAAAAAATTTCCAAACAAACAAGAAATACTATTAAAATTATAATTACTTAATATTTGAGTCATGTTTTGATTACAAACACATGATATCTAATTACGTCAATAATTAAAATAACAAACTTATTATTAATGACTATGATTGAGATACATGAATTTATTTTATGAAATTCCTAAAATTTTTTTATAAGACAAAGATATGTTCATCTGTATTCACTCTCAACACTTACATTACACTCTAGTCTACCATTTAAAAATTTTTAGCATCATGACCATTGAGATGAAAATTAATTATTTATAATACTAGTCCACCATTTAATCATTTTATTTTCTAATTGCATGCCTGAATCATATGATTAAGATAGAGAAAATAAAGAATATTTAACATACATATTCATATGCATGAACCAAAACCACCAACCTGAAAAATTTATTCACAAAAAATTAATCGACTTATTTATATTCTATAATACTAAGTATGATAATAATTATAGTCATGCTCTAAGTATAAACATGAGCATCATATTCAAAGATAATAATTTTTTCATTTAGTTAATAAAAAAATAATGAGATAATCCATTGAATAGAAGCAGATTATCTCAATACTTAGATACCAATTACTACTCAATTCTGTTATATAATAATAACAAAAATTTTCATATTTTATTATGATAAAAATTATATGAATCAACATGTCACATGCTATCTAAGATAGCATGAAATCTACTGACTTCTCTAATATCTAGCATAGCATCAAAATTTATTTGTTCGGTTACAATCAATATCATTTCAAATAAGAAATCGAGACTATAGCTAAATATCATAGAAATACTCGCATGAATAAATGACTGAAGATTCGAGGTTGAATATTTAAAATAGAATAGGACCTGACCGCAAGAATTACTAACAAATAGTGACTCATGAAACTTGAAAAATATTGAGACAACCACTAATGATACCATCAGATACTTATATATGATGATGATGATAATAATAATAATAATTTGCATACAGATACCAATTAGCATTGCGATTAATTGTTGTTTGTTGAAATTATATTTATTTTATGATAATCATATTAGTACAATTCGATTCAATTTTGATACTTTAATTATGATTTACTATTATATTTTTTTGCTATTATTATTAATTGTTATTTTATCATTTTTATTAAATATTTGCTCTTGGACCTTGATTTGAAATAAAATTTGTATTATTTTTTTTATTACACTTATGTGTAACAATTGTAGTTTATTAACACATTTATAGTCTTTTAATTATACTTATGATTTATTAATATTATGTCTAATATATGTTGATTTTTGTTGTTGTACATATAATTAGTTTTTTTAGATTTTTGTTTTTTATTTATATGGTAATTGGTCATCAATATGTAGTTGTGATGGTGGTGGCCAATAAACGGTGCCTATGGTGGAGCTACCAACAAAATTGGCACAACCCAACATAAGTCTTACTGAAATCATGCCAATCATGTTGTGCTGAGCCGGGCAGAGTGTCATGCCTAACTAGGCCAACCAAAAATGACTCTAGATTTTCCGCTTAGACTCCTCCAGTATAATGAGTCATTTTCTAGAATTTCCTCTATAAGCTGACCAATACACAATTATTCACACTCTAAGATATATAAAGAAATTTACAAAAGTTGAGATCTTTTTCAAAGATTTTGAGCACATACAATTGATTGAGTATTTAAATTCAAATTGAATATCAACATGTACTGAAATATAGTGTATAACATTATTTATAATTTTCTTGAACACAATTATTACCTAAAAAAATAAAAATTAAATATTATTTCAAGATCTTGTATAAAAACAAAATTCATAGCAAACATATTAAAATTACATATAAAATAATTTAGATGTGTCACATACTTGAGAAGATCAAATATTTATTTTTTCTCTTACTAATTTTGATTATAACAATAAAACAAAAAAAAACATAACCTAAAATCTAATATTTCACAAGCTAATAAAAAACATAAATATGAATTACTTCTTCATGAGAGAAAAGATCCATAAATAAACCATTGCTACAATATATATTGACACAGCAAATCAACCAATGAATATTTTCGAGAAATTTAAGATGACCCAACTTACTTTTATTTCTTTTAAGCAGTGTTGTAGATTTCTACGCAATAGCTTGACAAGAGTATTATAATTTTTAACCTTGTATAATCTTTTTACTATTATTATAATCTTTTTCTTTTTCTTTTTTTATTTTGATAAGAATATTCAACCTATAGGCTGCCACAATCTTATTTGCATATTTTATGACTGAGGACATACTTCTATTATGATATTATTGTGAATTATTATATTTTTATTAATATGTAACAAGTACAAATAATAATTAATGTCCAAATATTTAAATAATTCATTCCTATTGAATATAGCATATCATCATTCATTATTTACCCATATGTAATTGGAAAAAAAATTCATTTTTGAATAAGAAAATAATTAGTGTTCTTGAAAGGTCACTACCATTATCATATTTATTTTCATAAAATTAGATCATGTATTTAAAGGTGTCAACTAAGTAAACAACTTGAGCCAACAAACAAACTAAATATATTTAGATTGATGATCATTTTACACATGAAAAGATCTAAAAAGATTTGATAATCAAAATTTACATATTAACCAAGAAACAAATTACAAACATCTTCATTAAGATGCTTAGAAGATCAAAAGTATCTTTTACTCTTACACATAGATAATTATTATTGACACAAACTTGAAGAATTTAGTTGAGATTTAATATATTTTATAAAATTATTTTGTTTATTTTTTTCTTTCATTTACAATATATGGGAGCACTATACATACAACATCATGACACATGCCTAATTTTCCCATGTTTGGCCAAGAGTCGCAATAAACCATCAATTTGTTTGCTACTTCTAATAAATCAAATATTTTTTGAAGAAATTTAATTTAACAATTTAAAGATGAAATATATTTTACTATTACAAACATCCTCATAAAATTTCTCAGATGATCACAATATTTTTTTAAAGCTGAATATTTATAATACATACACATCAACTTAAAAGGTTAAATTAAAATTTAGTAAAATTTATAGATTTATTTGGTATATTTTTTCTCATTTATATTATATAGGTGCACCAACATACAGGTTATTCAAACTATATATTTATATATTTATATTTTTATTTTATTTATTTATTTTTTGTTTTTTAAAGTTTTATAAAAAATACATGTTTTTTTTGGATGGTCTCTCTTCATTATCTTGCCTTTTTATTCTCTTTCTTTCCAAATATCACCAAAAACTCTAATGCATTCTAATCATAACATTTATGAATCAAATATATCACTCAATAAAATTAATTTTCCTATTCAAATTTATTATAATTTCATATAATAATCAAGTGGCACGACATATCATTTTTAATTTTATCTTTTACAAACATGTATAATACATCTAGATAAACTATTAATTCATCGAGAGTGAAATACTCAATAATTTAAATTTTTCAAACAACATTCCTACCATATATTAACAATTAACATGTTTATGAAAGCAATCAAGGAATCACAAATAATTATTTTTTAACTATTATTTAATATATAGGACATATACATACCAAGTTAAAAGTGTCTTAATTGTTAGCTTTATTTTATTATTTTCCTTTGTATTTTATTATATTTGTGCACCATTTATAAGTTAGTTTTTTTTTATTTTTTTGGAATTATAGATTAGTGACAGAAAGATTTTTATATTTACCAAAAATCATCAACTCAATTCTAATACTAGATTAATGCTATGGTATTATGTATATTTCATTAACTATTAATCAAAAATATATAAGTATATCATACTCAATCCACAAAGCTCCTACATTAATACGAGATTTGAGAAAATTTAATATTTCAACAACCTTATTCTCAAAAATTAAAGAAACTACATATAATGAGTTTGAAATATAAGGCTTATCATGGTTGGACGAAATAATTACTATCACACTAAGACATAAATCAAAAATATATAAAATACAAAATACTTGAAATACTCTAGCATGATGAAGACTCCTTAGGGACAACAAATTCATTAAGTACATGGAAAACCTTGTTGAGTACAAACTATAATAATACAAAAAATATCTCAATAATTACTAGCTTGAAAATATTAATTTTTCTATTTAAAATATTAATTACAACTTTACTAATTACTTATTCAAAAAAATCACTTAGATTTATATATTTGTCACATGGTATGACATTATATTTAATTTTATTTTTTACCAACACAAATTATATTGAGAAAAACTATTAATTAAACATCAAGAACTATTATTATTTAATGTTTTCAACTAGCATTCCTACTGAAGATCAACTAATCAACATACTTACAAAAATGCTCAAAGAATCACAAGACATTATTTTTTCCTTCTAATTTGATAAAAGCAAGTTGAGAGAGTGTTGAGAGTATTAGGTTTAAATCATTTTTCTATGTATTTTATTTATTAAAATACATACTTGATAAGCACCATTTATAAGCTAGTATTTTCTTTTATTATCAGGATTGGAGATCAGTGTCTGAAATTTTTGATAGCAGCGTTAAGCTATAAATTTCAATTATAACACCATGTAGATGCTAAAAAATACATATACTTCATTGACTATGAATCAACAATATATATAATACAAAATACTTTAAATATTCCTATATGATGAACACTCCACACGTACCCCAAATTCACCAAGTTCCTGGCAAACCATATTGAGTACAACTATACAAATAAAAAGAAAATAAATGTAACATCTCAACAAATAAGAATTGTGTTTTTTGTCCAACTAAGGATGTCTCAGCCAGCCATTGGATGATAATGAGTTGGCATCATCAAAAAACCAATAGAATCCACTCTACTTTGGCATAGACTCAAACTACTAAAATATATGGCATGGATTTGCAACGTAGGCAAGAAATTTGGTCAAAACACCACCACATTTCATCATGTTTACTTGTATGATCATCTAGAAGATGAAATGATGCAGAATACTTGCAGATCAACATGAACTCGAATAAAAGATCATAGCTTCAGAACAAAATTGAAAAAAAAAAGAGTGTGAAATTATTCAAAAACACAAAACAAAGAAAAATAATGAGAAATGAATAAACAGTTCGACTCTCAAAATCAAACAGAATATACACAAGAAAGTGTTCAACATTCATGTAAAAATTATTAAACTTCTAGAATTAGCCAATCAACCGCACTGGCTAATAAGTTGTTATAAGCAAAAATCATAATCGATTGTCTAACTCGTTTTTGTGACCTGTAAAACTTGCATCAACTGTGTATGCACTCATATATGTACATTTGGAAACAGAACAAAATATAACCAACTTCGAAGCTTGTAAAGAGCATGCGCACATAAATAAAAGCAAGGACATGCAACTGGAAATTCTGATTAGGGACTTTAAGACGTGTGAGTCTGAGTGATAGAAAAATAAAAAACAAGCAATAGCAACTTAGAAAACAACCAATACCAGGCGGGAAAGACTTATGTTCGCCACCTCTAGCAGTCACGCAGAAAAAGACATGCAGTAGATAAAGGCAGGAAAGGGTAAGGTAAAATGTGATCGATATGTCTTCCCGCCCACGAATCATTGGCTTTAGCAGCTTTCAGGTTCACGAAATGGAGGATCAATGACCCCAAAGAATAACAAAACCACCACGGACAGCATCCGACAGCGTCAGACGACACCGCTGACCGCACCCATCGGGTCCCAGTCCCAAGATATGAACGGTTGATTCATGTTTTCTAAAAAACGTCTTCCAAATTCCAAATATACATTTTTTTTGGACATAATAATAATTTTAAAAAATTAAAAAATAAAAATAAAATCCACGAACAAACAAAATAATTATGTTTTGATCATGTGAAAATAAGAAACCTAATTTTATTCCCAAATTTGATATCGATGATCAAAAAATAATACAAATTTAATTAATAAATCACGCATCAACTCTTAACGGTGTTGTGAGATTCAAACCAATATCTTTATTACTTGTGAACACACCTCTACCATCAATTACACACACAAATACATATATTAAAAATATTTATATATATATAAACATATTCTATATAATTGTATGTATTTAAACATAAACATATATAATTATATAAGCATAAATATACATATGTATGTGTGTATGTGTGTGTGTATTTATATTTATATAAACATATGTAAACATTAAAAAAAACACACACACACACATATAGACATATATATATATTTATTTATTTATTTAAACATAAACACATATAAATAAATAAATTTATTTATTTATTTATTTATATGTGTTTATGTTTGTGTGTGTGTGTGTTTATGTTTTTTTTTATAACCACACATATATAAATATATAAGCATAAACATATTTTTATATATTTATGTTTGATATTTATATATATTTATACATGTTTATGTTTATATATTTATATATGTATTTATATTTAGATATATACAAATACATAGAAGATATATATATATATATATATATGTACCCATTTCATCTGTTGCATGTAGTTGGATGATAAAGGCATATTTTTCATTATTAGAAATGTTGGTTTGAATCCCACTACACCTTTAAGAGTTGATTTGCAAGTTATTAAATAAATTTATTATTATCTTTTTAATCATTAACATATTATTTCAAGGGAAAACTGAGTTTATGATTTTAAGTGTGTGTGTGTGTGTGTGTGTGTGTGTGTGTTCTATGATCTATAAATCAAGTTGGTCATTGTATAAAATGGCTCTAAGAATTCACACGTTGAAATTAATCTATATCATTCATTATTAGATGGACACCACTTATATTCTTTTTCAAACAAATAGAGACTCAGAAAAGTCTGATAATAATTGATTGCACTTTCAAACATTGTATAAGTAAAGTTACATCCAGTAACACAACCTGATCTTAAACCAATTGATGTATCTATCCCACCAACTTGTTCAACACACAGAAATATTGTTTCTTCCTACTCACTTAAGTCCTTACATAGTGCACACTTCATCAAATTTTAAACAATGCATCCCTGACAACCTTCAAACCATCTTGAATAACAAGGTTCAAGGTATGTGTAAAACATTTAATATGAAAGAACTTTCAATTTAGTAACAATTTTGAAGATGTAGTATCCAAGGTAATAGAAAATATTTTTTTTCTCTATTCCTCAATCTTTTAAAAATTCAAGTACCTTCAATACCAAATCATGACCGATGTGTGGATGTTGCATATGAGTAAATAGTAAAATCTCACTCCTATATCATAAAATTTTGCTAGCATGTGATATGTAAGAATGTGTCATGCAATACGAGAAGTTCCTGATTTACTTGCACAAGTGTATTCCTTCTCACAAGTCTTGTTTTGCATTTTTTTTTTGTCATCTTTAGCAACCCCAATTTTCACAAAACAATTCCACATATCAAAGATCAAAGTCTTAGCTTTTTGGTGTGTGGTTCTATAGTTTCATGATTCTCATCAACATTAGAGTTATTTACAAAACTAGCATCTTGCAACAATTCATAATCTTTATCATCCCAGTTAATTCTAGTTGGTTCCTTTTCTACACGAGAGGATGTCATATTGTAAATTTATAATTGATTCAAAAAAAAACCATAAGAAAATTTTGATAAAAAATTAATATAAGAAATTACATCTATTTGAAAATATACATACAAGTAGACCAATAAAAATACATGATAATCATGTTCTATATAGATTGATGTGCCATGAATTCTTTTTCTTTCAT
Source organism: Sapria himalayana (assembly GCA_029783825.1). NCBI lineage: Eukaryota > Viridiplantae > Streptophyta > Magnoliopsida > Malpighiales > Rafflesiaceae > Sapria > Sapria himalayana. The sequence goes on along the minus strand of JAREIK010000357.1, from coordinate 686,148 downwards.
CAATAAATTTTGGGAAGCAATCAAATAGAATTATTCTAGAAGATAAGTATTCAATTGTTAAATGATTTTAGCCCCAAACAACACCAAATAGTTTTTGGTCATGTTGATTGATTCTATTTGTATCAGCATCCAAGCGGTGATTCTTCATCAATAATATCTCCAGTTTCTTTAATTGCTTCTACATTATATTCGAGGAAGTTTGATACTTCATGTGTCATGTTGATCGATTATTTTACTTCAAGAACCAACTTCCACTTTTTTTTTCACCTCCAAGCTCTCTTCATACCTATCATTGTCAAAGGGACATTTGTGGAAATATTTCATCTTGATATATGAAAATAGTGACTATTTTGGCTTGGCATAGTATCATGATTAAAGAGGGGTGGATTATGCGGCATGGGAATTTTCTTTCTTAAGATTTGAGGATGAACTTCTCCAATATATTTCCCATGTATATTTTTGTGGCCTCTCACCACGGCATCAAGTAATATTATTCTATCCTACATGATGATAGAAAGGTATAAAATCAACTATAAAATATAGCACAAAAAAAAAACAAACTTTATTCTATTTTGTAAGTTCTCGTCTCACTAAGTGTCCATGGAAATACTTTAATAAAACCCTCCAACCCTTTTTATCATCCATCAATGTATTCATTGTAGTTTGGTTATATTTTTAGTATTTTTAAGGTTATACCATTCACAACCTTATATATTTCAAACATAATATTTATATATTTTCTATAAAAATATACACAAACTCCTCATATGTGCTACTACTTAATATTGTTAGTCTTTGAGATTATAGTATAATTCCTTCGTGACCATCATCCTACCCCTCTCAATGTGGGTATAAAATCTATCATAATTCCTCACTTGTATCATCTACTAGAAATGTGGGATAAATTATAGGAATCTATACTTATCCATAAAGCTCTTTTTAGCTAAGGTACAAGTCATCCATCACATTCCCTTTTCTATCAAAAATATTGTCTAATGCACTATGACTTAAGAGGAAGACTCAATAATGGATGGCTTCTATCACTTGTATTTTACCTCGTGGCTCGTCTTAGTATCTATTTGGTATGTAAAATATTGAACATTCTTTCATATTAGATCATGTATAAGTATAAAAATGAGTCATGATTGATTTTATAATTTTAGAATTTTTATATATTTTAATGAAATGTTGTGAAATCGATATGATTTTGGAGATAATTGATGATTTGATGGTGCATGGTTCATCGAGTAGCTTTAGTGTCAATTCTTGGCCAAAGTTCTCTAATATAATCATAGTAATCTTTATATGTCATAATTCTATCACTTACTTACATAATCCTTCAAATTATGCGATGCATTCTTTTTAGATGTATTATTTGTTGGGGTTTTGGGCATAATATCTAATTTAATTGGAACATAAACGTAGTGGAATTTATAATTTTTATTTCTTGACCCACCAATGATCACATGCATTTCATAAAAACACGAATGAATGGTAAATAAAATATATCTATTGTAGATCGATTTGTCAAGCCTTAAAAGTGTACGTCTTGGTTTATTTAGATCTTCGAAAGTACTGCTTTTATGAAAAAATGACCACCCTGTACAAGTATCCACACACGAATAAATAATGAATGATTTTGTTTAATGCTAGTTCAGATTCATCTTCTCAAAACTAAATAGTTTCTCTCTGTTTTATAAAAGATGACTACCTACATCAAATATATATCATATATATATATACACAAATCTACTAGGGTTTTTATCATAAATGAATTTAATAATATAATTAAAACTCTTTTAAATAATAACAACTTAAATTCAAATACTTAAAAACCTATTTTAAATGAATTTATTCATTAAAACTCAAGTTAAATGTAACAAATTATTTATTTATTTAAATCATGAATTTAAACTTCATCAAAATTAAATTTCGAATTTAAACAATATCTAATTGTTATTTGTTATTTAAAATAATCTCATCATTTTAAAATTACTACAAAAAGTCAACAACTATAACCATTATTATTCATTCTTAATGTGCGACCATATATGTTCAATTAATATTGGTAGTAGGCCAAAATCATATTTTGATCTTACAAGTCATAAGTAGCCTCTAGAAAGACATTATGACTACCCAAGTTAAATGAAAAACCTATGATCAGAGGCAACCTTAATATAGTTAATGACATAATCTTTGTCTCATGATATCTTGATATAATATAAGGCACGTACAAAGTTAACTTTATATCGTTATATTTTGATTACTCGAACCCCAGTTAGACTGACTAAACGAATGATATTGATGTTCATCAATTCATTTGAGCATGGCCATGTATTTCTCAGTCTCAATTATCCAGGGGACCCAAAGATATATTTTTTATAATAAGAGGGACAAATTTTATATTAATCGCTCATATCTCACAACATAATTCTTATTATGTTCAGTATAACTTTTATAGTTATCTAATCAAAGACAATGTTTGATTATATCAAAATACAATAATTTTTATGTTGAAAACAATGGTGATATTAGGTCAAAGGATTCAATAACATAACTATTAGAAATTAACTTATGACTTTGATCTATGTATTAATCTAAATATGGCTCTGTTCAATATTTATTCTCAACAAATAGATATACATTTAATTTGTATCTCATACACATATTTATCTCATGAATATCAATCAAACTTTATACTAATTTTAATTTATTGTTATTTCCATAATAATAACCGATTAGGGACATTTAGAATAATTAATAATATTATTCAAAAATATTAATATAATAAACATGCAAATCATAATAATAATTAATTCTCACAAATAGTCAAAATATTATATCCATATAATAAGCGTAGCTAGGGAACTATTACTAACATTATTATCATGGAGTCATATGTATATTTATCTCATAACAATTAAATTGTAATAATATTAATTTCATGCCACAACAACCAAGTATCTCACTAGTGTTAAATTAGTAGCACTTCATTGTACGACAACTTTATGTTTACAAAGGCTTTGTATCTCAAATTAGAGTCAAAACTACTTGAGTCAAGATCATAACAATTATCTAGTACCATAACTTTTGGAGACATAAGGTTATAGAAGGTATTACTAAAGGGGGGCCACTTCCTATGATCATGACTCTTTCTAATCAAAATTATTTTAAATTGGAATGATGATAATGATGACTTCATTGAAAGTTATGGCTTAATCTAAAATTATCCAAGAGGTCATGACCCCAGCTAAAGATTTAGATTCAATGTAAGTCAGTATGCCTAAAATAATTTAAGTGAATATCAAACACCATTGGAATTATATTTACCTTGTAATAGATTTATGTGTTAGATACTAGTATGTGATATCATACTTCATTAATAGTAAATCCAATGATAATAATTGATGAATTAAGCAAGGGCATAGGAATTTCATTTTTTAATTTTTTTTATGATATGAAGAACATGTATTTATTTGTAATATTAGTAGTGTCTTTAACAAATGCATAGAACGCTTGTATTTTTATTTTGTAGCTGCTAAGATGTAAAATAAATATGTATAATATTGATCATTCATTTTATTTCTTAATTTCCTAGCTACCAGCATAGATCATATGGTTAAGTTCGAAGAGGTAGAACAAATTATTAAATACAAATTCACTTGCATCAACCAATCATAATAACTAGAGGATGAAAATTATGAATAATTAGAAAACCTATTGAAATATTATGAAAATAAGTATGTTAGTTTAATGAGACTTTGAGTATAAAGATTGATACCATATTTAGAGATGGTGACTTTCTATTCAATGAGCTATGGGCAAACAATGTGAAAACATTTCGAATAAGAGTGAGCTATCGATATGCTTGGACATTGATTACTATTCTATTTTATTCCAAAGTGATATAAAATTTTAATATATTGAGTTGGTAGAAATTATACGAATCTATCTCTCCCATACTATTTAAAATGACATATGATCAATTGAGCTCTCCAATGTCTAACGAGATTATGAGTTGTGATGATTTAAACTAGACAATTTGACATTAGAGACTATATTAGCTATTATTTTTTATACTTTATTTTATTGTTTTTTTCTTTTTTTAGATTAAAATGTATGTCTTGACATTTTTTCTTATGTTTAATGTTAATAACATTTGGAGTGTAATTTATATCTAAACAAAATTTGTTTTTTATAATTTTATGTACATAATATTAATATATTAATATCAATATATTGATATGAATTTTAACCACCATGCTATAAATGATATCTACTATAAGCTATAGCCAACAACTTGTTGATTGTTGTGATGCTTGTGTTGTGGAAGCTAACCTCAACTAGCATAGGTTAATCATGCCAATATTTACTCATCATGTATTTAATCTAGCATGGCTCGTCATGTTTAATACCTTAGATGGGCTATTCGGCTATGTCAAGCCTTTTTTCCCTAGGACTAGAAAAATGAACCACGTAATGTTCAGCATGACATGGTGACCTGACTAGGCCTACAAAATTTGAGTCTTGCTAGTTTGGATGACCTAGTTGACATATCTACTTTCTACATTTTATAATCCTTGATTTATATATTATATAAATTTACCAGAAGTTTGGCCATACAAAAAGTAGAAAATTAGTGTTTTATTATTTTCTATATGTAGCAAGTCTCTTCAAGACCCTTGATAAGTTTTCTATGTGTAATTTCTCTATTTTGTAATTTTGTCTCATAATAATTTCATTTCTGGCAGAGAAATGGATCTCATCTTTTTAAGGGGTTACAAGTATGGTTATCATGTTGTCAAGAATGCTCCCTACAACCAAGACTATGTCCACATCCATGCCCATGATTGTGAGATAAAGTGATATTCATTTTGGGAATGGTTGAGATCAAGTTGGATGAAACTGATGATTCTTTATTTGTAGCTCATTATTTTGTTTAACTACTTGAAGATTTGATATATATTTTGAATATTCAATAAATATGTACTTTATGTATTGATGATGTAAGAGCATATTATTGTGGTGAAACATTATTGATATTGTTCTAACACTACGACAAAAACCATAATCAAAGATGCTTAAAAAGCATCAATATATATATATATATATAATGTCGCTTATCGATAGCATCATTCGCTAGTGTGACATAAAAAGTCTATACATATAATGATATTTTTTTGCAGTGTCATTAAATCATACCTTGACGCTAAAATAAAGTGTCATTTTTATTAACTATGACACTTAGTAAAAGCGTCAAGGATGATTATGATTTAAATAAATTTAAATTTAATAATTATTGTAAATATATTTTCACCTGTTATTGTAATACTGCATGCACATAAGAACAACATTCTTTACAATCCATACCAAGAATACAGTTTTCCAGTTCAAAGGGGAACTTGGACTTCATACAAATTAAAAAAATATATATAACACAATTTCAACATTCATTTCTTAAATTCAATTCAAAATTTCTGATATATGCAACCCTTGTGTGCCTTAACTACATAAAACTGGTTCCTGCTAGTATGACAAAGTTGAGAGTTAATTTCCAAATAATGTAACCTGCATACAAAAAGATGAACAATAAATACTTACACTTGCAGGAAAAAATATATTATAGAGCATTGGAAAAAAACAGGAATGATAACAACATATCATAAAAATAATTTATATAATAATTGACATATACGATTAAACAAATTTAACAACAAAAAAAAACAAAGTTAGTAGTAATTAATAAAATATAAAGCATGAGATGTATCAATTATGACATAAAAGTAGATAAATTTTTTTTTACAAAACAATAATAATTCATTTAAAACCTGTAGGTATGTAGTGAGTTTAAAGATCTAACAAACAACTAGAAAAAACACTACAAAAACCAATTAAATATAATAAAATGAAAAGTTAAATTACTTTCCATCTTCCCAACACATCAAAAAAACTCGATGAGATGCTATGTAATGTAATTTCAAGTTCTATTTGATTACACAAATATAGTAATCCAATCAACTTATAGTTCTAGATATATTAATAAAATATTGGCTGCAGGAAAAAAAAATTGTGCCTTGAAATAATAATTGTATTTTTTAAGGGTGAAAAAGTAATTTACACCGTTGTGGTAAAGTATTGAAGCCAAAAGTTGATATCACAATTTTTTCTATTGTCAATCTACAAAAAAAAAATCTATGATTGCCAACATAAACAAAAGATAGTATGAAAACATAAAAATTGTAATTACATATTCAAGTTTTGAATATATAATTGAAAGTAAGAAGTAATAACTTTGATCTCATTAAAAAAAATACATTTATTATCACAATAGTTCATGGACCATTCCAAAATTGGAAGATCTACTAACTTTACCTAAAAAAAGTTTACATTTAAACGCCTAAGAATCATGCATACAATATACTAACGTAATTCAACATATGAAAATTATAGAAATATAATGAATGTGTAAGAAAAATACTAAAATGTCTTCAAATGATTACGTCGAACAATTTACCTTCGGTCATAGTTTGGGTCAAAAGAGATAAATTATGAACCTCATCAAAAGTTAAAGTTGGAAATACCAAAATTTGTTCATGCTTCAATACAAAAAGGTGTCCACAATGCTTTTCAAACTGAGGAAAGTATTAATTGAGTCACCAACATCACTCATTCAGATCGTACTTCATTCAACTCATCTTTGTTGTATGATTTCTTCCCATTAAACTGTTGAAAAGTAAAGTATTATCTTAATCAATAAAATTGGAAAATTAAAAAAACCTGATTTATTGAGAAACAACAGATCAACACATACCTTTGTTGTTAGACATCCTTGATCAAGAATGATAAATCTCATATATCTCATCACATAGTATCCACATTCAACACTACCTTGTTGTTTTGGGCACTGAATGAAAAATATAATCATTATATATATATATTGGGGTTACTTGCAAGACTTATTGTAATAAGTTTAAAATAAAGCAGAAGAAACTAATTATTATATTACTCAGTTAATGAGTTATGTACCCCTGGTTCAACCCAATTAGGCTCTCTTTTTGAAGATGTATGTTTTTTAAAGTGAAGATTTCTTTGAGCCCTGCATTAAGAAAAAAAATTGTTGTTGCCAACCAATGCTACATTCTATGTTAAGAAGGAAAAAACTTATATATTAACAATGTCTTTATGATTATCTGAAGGTTTATGATGCAAGGAATCAAGGTAATAGGCGATCAAAGTTCTTATTTTAAGTACCACCAATACCCAATGACAACTAAAAAATTAACATTAGTGTATCAACATAACATTTATAATTTGATAAATATGCATACTTATAATCTTACTTATGTTAAATAACTTACCATAGGTTATATGGAATAAAAACAAAATCTGCATTGTTTGCATTTATCAACCAATTAGCTATAATCCTTGACTTATTTTTATTGCTTGATTCTCCCAATCCAGCTTTAGAAACTAAGGTCAGATTTACAAAAATAAATCGCTCTGCCTTTTTAGCATCAGCCATCATTGTATGCAAGTACCTGATTTAATTTCACACAATATTTAAAAGTTTTAATATTTTAATTTAACTAATATTTAATACAATTCTCATAATGAAAAATTAAAGCATAAATAAGTTAGTTAAGATATATGAAAAACATATTAAATATTTATCTTACCATATATAGAACATAAGGCAATTAGATGATACTTCTCTTGATGATATTATGATATCCATGTCTTCTTTCATGAGGAAGGTCTTAAATGACTATCCAAAAACCTTCTGTATGATTTCTACTGCATGTACGATCTCATCATTTAACATACACCCAACTAATGTAGCAAAGTTATAGATATCTACCGGATTCTCCTCATTTAAACTCAATGTTCTCTCTCTAGTACTTTGTTTCTTAAATATATTTGAATCCTATCAAACATAAAATATCATTGTATAAATAAGAATTGTCCTAGATAAAATTGTTTTATTATTATTAGTAAGAAATAGCAACACAAAACACGATGCCGAATATATGATGCATAAGCCATGTACAGCTCCACTTTCCATGGTTTGTAAATCAAAGCCGTGTAGAGACTTATGACAATATTATTTGAACTACAATTTCTATCTTTTGATCACAATTTTAATTCATTTTCATCTTTTTATTCTGTCCTGCCAATCTACAAAAAATATCAGTATAATAAGGGTAGCCATTAAGTATTATGCATTTTGGTAACATATATATTAATTTAACAATAAAGGGCGGCGAGGACCTATCGTGCACCGCGTAATAATCTATTCACCAAGATAATGTGCGAGAATACAACAACCCTAAGGAAGAAAAATATAAATAAGCAAAGAGATTTCCATCCCAAAGAGAAATGAAAAACGACGCCATAGAGAAGCATGTCCAGATAAATCCTCTCTCATAACCAAAAATGAGAACATAACGTTTATTTTTCCCCCCTGTCTCTTTCTCTCTACTTGTGAATTATGATAAGTTTATGCATAATATAAGATGTAAAACAAAAGAATTTGAAAGAAGCTGCGAATAAATGCAAAATGATCGGAACACGTTCACATTCAGTTCTTAGGTTAACCTCGTCAATTCCAGTGATTCAATGTACTTTTATTTGATAAAAGTTAAAAGTATGTAAGAGCTGATACAATTATAAACTTAATGGAGAAACTTACAGGATACTGCAAATATAGCCAAAGATATCGAAGACGCTTGCTTGAACCCGAGCTGTTGGAAATGGCCGAACATGATGAAGAAGAAGCGCACCTCTTTCTAGCGATAGATTCTTCAATATATTAAATTAAGTTAAAAATAATATTAAAATTTTCACATAATTTTATTAAATCACCTTATATTTACATTATATTTTTATTTCTATTAGGGATAAATTAAATATTAACAAATTAAATTTAAAATTAAATATTATTACTTATTTTATAAATAAAAAACTCAATTTTGAATGTAAAAATATTTAGATATTTTTTAATTTTATCATAAGTTTCTGTTTATTTTTAATAAATAATTTTCAACTAAAATTTGATAATTTTTTTTATGTTTATAGAGTAAAAATAAAAATATTATTAATTATTAAAAAAATAAATAAGAAATTAGTTAAAAATCAATAAATTCAAAATTAAAATTTTCACATCTACGACACTGATAAAAGTGATAAGGTTTTTAATTTTCAGCCCCTTATTCCTTGGAAATTTTTAAAGAGGTGAGAAATTTTCCTAACCTATTAGTCTTAACAATGAAAAATCTAGTAAGTGTCATTAAATGTATAATTACAAATATAATAATGACATTTTATAAAAGCGTCAAGATATAAAGCGTCATTAATTTTAAATTTTGTTAAATTAACAATGAAACTTCTAGTAAGTATCATAAAAACAGAATACATTGTCGAAATAATGATGCTTTTATAAAAGGATCATTAAATGTCTAATTACAAATAGAAAAATGATATTTTCTGAAAGCGTCAAATAATAAAACGTCATTAATTTGCTGTTTTGTAGTAGTGTAGCATATTTTCATCCATAATTTTTTCTCCTCGCATTGAATTTGGAGCTTATTTTAAATATAGTAGCCATTGAGTATTTTAAAATTGTACAACATGAGGTGCATCTAGTGATAATGAGCTTTTGGTAAAATCATTATTTTTTAGTGATCAAATATATTATTCAAGTTATTCCATAGAGTGAAATGACCTTTATGATGATATACTCATTTTTTATATCCGTGTGGAATTATGCCTAAAAAAAATTAGTATTTTTCTAGTTTTGTTAGAACTTTTCATTTCATTTTTTTTAATGAGAAATATCAAATTCTGCCAACTAAGATTTGTGAGAGTTGACGTTTTGAATAAATTTTAAAATATAATAAAAATACAATTTTATCTTAGAAGAAATTCGTACTAATAATGTATTAGAAAATAAGACAAAATATAGAATCCTATTTATGAAAGAAATCTGAAATCATAATTTTCATTGAATCGGATTTCTTATTTATAAGAGTTAATAAAATTAGATTGATTATACTTCCTAATAATTAAAAAATATTTATAAATTCATGTCTTATTATTAATTCATGTTGGATCAATATATTCATTGCATATTGAATATTAATCACTATTGAAATTCATGTCTTATTATAAAGATTTATGATACTTCCTGATAATACTTATAAGATTTGATAATATCAAATATTGTAGATGAATTTTAATCGTACATATCAAATAAGTTATTAAAAGGTCTTTAAAAATTTATAAAATAGTAATTAAATAAAAATATCAGTAATTTAATTTAATAAATTGATATTTATAATCTTAACTTGAGGTGATTAATAAGTAATAATATATAATAAAAGGCTTGAATTAAATCTAAAATAGATGAGGAATTATAATTATAATTATACAGTGAGATGACTTATGATTAATACAAATGCTATCAATTAACTGAGATCATGAGATCAAATTTTTTTTTAAGCTTGATGTCACTTTCATGCCCTAAACATGTATAACGAGAGATATATTTATAAATCACAATAACTAGTTTTGTTTATTTATTTATATAAAATCAATTTAAAAGATTTAATTAGATAAATTAATAAATTATTGATAAAAATCACTTTGCATGATTTATGCACAACAACAACCACTTTATGTGATAATGTATACAAAAGAGAGGAATGAGAGATAAAAATCCCACTAACTCTTCTTTTAGGTTTTGTTTTTGAAGAATGACATATGAAAGAATAACCCTAAGTTCCCTCCAATAAATCCAAACCACATTTATATTTTAAGGGGGAAATTATGTCTTGTGGTACACCCCTAGAAATATTTAAAAATATGAAAATGATCTTTTAATATTTGAAAAAAATACATTAAACTATAGGTAAATTAAAATTAGGACACTCGAATTATAAAATCAAAACTACCCTCGCCTCTCACCCCTCGCCCCTCTCCACAAACTCCATCAAGGAGCTCGTTGGAGAGGGGCGAGGGAAGATGGGTGAGGAGCAAGGGTAAGGACGAGGGCGAGTGGCAGGGAAGAGGGACGAGGGTAGTTTAGGATTCATGAATTTGAGTGCTTTGATTTTTAATTTATTTATGGTTTGATTTTTTTCATATTTATAGGGGAGTACACCAAAATATAATTCCCCTATTTTAAACACCTATATATGTGTTTATAATAAAAATATTTAACATATATATGTTATAAATATTTCTTTATTAACAGTGTTTAGCAAAAATAAATATATTTTTAACAAATTAAGATTATTTTGGAAATTTAAACATAAAAGTGGATCAAACGTTTTGATCCACTTCTATGTTTAAAATTTTTAATAAAATTTTAAGCTAAAACCAAAAATATATATGTTTTGATCAAAACATAAATAGATATTTTTGGTTATATGCTAATTTGTATTAAAATTTTATAAAATGAAACTGAAACATACATATTTTATTTCTTGGGACCACAAAACATAATGTTACCTAGCTAAAATATAACACAAATTAAATGAATACAAACAAATAAATTATTAAATTTGAACACAAAAAATAAAACAAACATATTTTGTCAACTTTCTATGCAGGTAATGTATAATATAAATGTTATATATTGGACAAGATTATTCATTAGTCTCCCTTTTACTTTCACACTTAGAACTAATATGTTAATTTTAGTTCATATTTCCAATTATTTTTCCTAAAAATCACGATAAAATTTAATATAATATTTTATTGTCAACTTTCTAAAGGGTTTGTTGAAAGGTGGTGCACAACCCCGTTCCCATGCTTTGCTTCCATGTTAGACTTTAGGCTTATCTTCCATTTTAGACTTTAGACTTACCTACACCACTTTAGAGTTTAGACTTTAGACTTAGCTTCCATTTAATGTTTTTATGGTGGCAATGTGTATATATAGTGCTTCCGTAGTTGATTTTATGATTCAAAAGACTACCAAGAAAAAATGTTTAAGTCGACTGCATTTGCCATAATCGCGCTTGCATTATCACTGTAGGTGTCATTCGTTGTGATGCTCTTACTGTAATCGATCGCTGATGTTTTTCCTGCCTCTTATCTAACATATTGTTTCTCTCACATGTCAATGTGTCTTTGATCGATAGTCTTGATCAGTCACGGCCCAAAAGGCATCTTATTTGTTAGCAAATTAGTGAAAAGTTGACGAGTATGCGCTATAAGTGACTGCGCAGATCCGATCTTTTCCAAGGCGCAGCTTCTGTTCTCTAATTTTATGATAGTTTCTTGTGTGTTGATGATTGTGCGTCTCTTGGTAGCGAAGGCAAATTGAAAGAGATGAAATTGGTTATTGTTTTTGATACATTGCGTTGTATCATATGCTGTAGTTGTTTGCATACTGAAATTCAATCTTTGTTTCGTAATTGTTTTGCAGAGAATCATGTGGAATAGTTGGCACTTTTACCTCGAATATCACCTTTGGGACTGTGTCTGACAGCTTCACGTTCGATGATGGAATGTTTAGCGACGTTAGATATTCTTCCATCACGAAGGTGATCTCCATGTTTCTATTTTGTTCAAACTTTAAGAATAATGGATTGTTAAAAAGTCGCATCTTTTGCAGACTAGTGAAGTAGGAGCGGCAGAAGAGTATTTGCTTGCCTTCTACGGGCAAAGTAACAACTACGGCGTTGGTGGCCGCCGTGGGATATGGTCCCAGGCCTACAAAGTGATTTTTTTTGCCCTATCACACTTTCGTATTACTGATAATAGGTCAGAATGTCAATATTTTTCTGATAGTGTTGAATTCTTGATTTGTTAGAATGGCGTCTGGGGTGATCCAGTCCTCATTGTCGAAGAGAAAAATGCATCCAGAACCATTGGAAACCCCTCCTTACTCCAGGTGTCATCAGAAACTATTGTTCTCTTCTACACTACCGACTCATCTGGAAGATACAACCAACTGTAGGCTTTAACCCTCTGTTGGTGCTTAACTTCGCCATGTGGTTCTACCATGTTCTTGACATTCGATGCTGTTCCACATTTTGTTTCAGGCAGGTACGCAAGTTAACAATGGATAAAGGCCAATGGGGAACAGTTTCTGATCCCACTTGTTCTCATTCAGTCTCTAGTAAGGTATGTCTGAAATTCATGCCGGCCGTTGGCATTTTTGTTTCAGCATTGATTCAAGTCAGATGTTTTGACTGTATATTTTCTGTTGCAGCCCCTTCTGGTGAATGGAGGATTCTTCTTTGGTTTTTCTGGACAAAGGAATGGTAACTGGGTGGCATCGATGCAGGTGATTTTTCAAATCGAATGGTTGGCTCTCTTCTGGAACGCGTCTGCCCTTTCAATTGCTTCTGACGGACAGTATTGTTTGTCATGTCCTACAGTATAACGAGAATGACGTTTTTCGATGCCCCAAGTATACTCAGCTTTATAATGCAAGTTCTCCCGTCGGTTCTCCCGTTCCTTTCTTAACCACTGATAGCCTGCCGATTTGTTTGTTCTGTGTGGAGAACGGCACAGTGTTCATGGCACGAGCCGATTCTGAATTCAAATCGTGGGGTCAAATGCAGCCCTTCACTCTGCCATGCACGGCGTCAGGTTTGCTAATTTGTCATCGTTGACCTATCTTCTTCGTCCATGCAAGAGCACGTTCTTCATTTGGAACCTTGTTTTGTGCCTCGTCTTTCGTTTCTGAATTTCGAACAACCCCATTTTCACCTGCTTGACAGCTTTCGATGTCGCTGTGCTGACGGATAATGAGTTCATGGTTGTTCACAACAATCCCTCCAGTAGCAACCTCGTGGTGTCTGTTATGGATTATGGTGGCGACCTCCGCCCAGCTCTTTTCTCCGTCCAGGATCAGCCCAACGGGAAATTCTTGTATCCTTCAGCCATCCGCCCAAGTCAAAATCGTGTTCACATCACCTATGCTTTCAATAACTTGAGGATTAAGGTATTGTTGTTCCCTTGGTGGTTCTTATCATCATTCTGGTTACATTCATCTGTATGACTGGAGGATGGTGCTTTGCAGCATGTTGTTTTGAATGTTACAATCACTTACCTATGATTACTGGGTGCCTTCCCGTCGAAGCGGAAGATGTGCTCATCTTCAATCTTCTTGAAGTCGCTGCAGCATGGCTTGTTTATTTTTGTTTATCTCTGGTTTTGAATTTTGGTGTCCCACCGTCATTTACTCCTGGTTTTTGAAACATAATATATTTTTATTTGTTTTTTTTTTTTTTTTTTTACAACCATGAGATTTGTATGCCAATGCAAAATAATGTAATCAGTCATTTACCCGAAATTCATTCATAATTTTATTTTCAAAAAATACTATTTAAAATATTATAAATTTCATGATATTATGTGTGCAAATGTATTTAAAATATTATAATATCATAATTTTAATATTTTAAAATTTATAATATTAAAAACACTTGATATGGGCACACGCGCACACGCACATATCTATATATCTCTATTTGTTTTTAATATATATAGTTTATAATAATTTATTTTAAATAAAGTTTCAAAATCAAAACTTTTATTTACATTTACACATATATTCACGCACACGTAGACATGTATATATATATAATTGTTTCATGTGTTACTTTGAAAATATATCATGTATATTTGTTTCATGTGTGTGGGTATATATATCTAGATATATACATTATTAATACATGTTCTATCTTATAATTTAACTTTTTTAGTCAACAATTAGAGGTATAATTTGAATTATTAATACATGTTCTATCTTATATCAACCATCATTTAAATATATACATTACATATATCTAAAAGAGAATCAAACACCATTTGAATTTTGGTCTATGGTGACCTTTTATTGATTTTTATGATTATATATCTGGATGAACTATCACACGGTGCTCTATATCAGAATTAATATCTAGGAAACATGCCAAAATTAAGGTAACTAAAGAGAGAGTAGTGCTTGCATTGATTCCGTTAAATTAATTCATCAAGATCAAGAACAAAAATAGCTCTAAATCATTGTATAAGAATGAAGGAGCTTGTTTTTACAACAAGTAGGCATGAATAGGATTTTGATAACTTGATAGAGTTACAAATTGTGTGAAATAAAATCAATAACACAATCAAGCTTATATGGTTATGTTGATTTTGATAACTTTAAGAGTTTGGTGGAGTTTGAGTTGAGCTTAGGATAAGTATGCATCATGAACTATGTTAGAGAATGCATGATTCATATTCATTTTCAAATTTGAAAAGATGCAAATACTTCAATAATATATGGTAGCATTGTCAAAATATTGAACAAGCTGAGATTTGCATTAGTCTAATTGAAGTATGACATTGAAAGTGGGGAAAGACTGACATTCATATTGCCTATATGATTCATAATATTATACTAGCATTATACATTTATAAATATAAACTCAACAATTTTATTGAGTTTTACAAACATTAAATCTGTTGATGATTCCTTTCCAAAAGAAATTACTTCTATTGAGGTCCAATTTTTTTGGCACAATAGCTAAAACTCAACAATATATGTAATTCCTATGAAAATTGCTATTGGTTTTACAAACATAAAAATAAGTTTCCACATAGACATCGCTAATTTTTTCTAAGGAGTAATAAAAACAAGCCAAAAATTTTAGCCTTTTCATCGAACCATAAATTTATAAAATTAATCATTAAGTCATGAAAATGGAAAAAAAAATAAATATTCTAAATTCTAAAAGAAAATTGCTTTGAATATAATTCTTAAAAAATTTTCATCTTGAGCGTGAGGTATGATAATTGTGAGCATTTATATGTGTTTTCATACCAATCAAGGTGATTTAAATATATACTTGTGTGTGTGTGTATTCAAGTAAGGTTTACTTATTTCTCCCTATTTTACTTCTAATTAGTTAAGCGAAGCCATCATGAAGAGAAGGATAGGACCCGAGACCACGATTATATATGATGATAATGTACGTGTAAACACATGTAGCACAACTTGGTGCTTGCGCACTTGCAATATGTCATCGGATGAACACCTAATGTAGTGCCTACACCCGTGCATCAAATATATCATATAAGAAGCCCTCACACCAATACATATATCACATTTTGTGCCTACGTATATACTAGATGAAGTTGGAAACCTTCACACTAACATAAAAATCATACCTCAATCTGTGACCTTTGTGGACCCTTTGAGAAGCAAATCCACTCTACCTCCTTAGCAAAAAAACTTCTCAACTTGAAACACGTGCATGTTTTTTACAGACATATCAAAATAGAGGTGTTTTATGGTGCTTAAATTGATAATGAAACTAATTGAAGTTTTTTGCAAACACGAGCATAGTTAGATTATCAACTGCGAGCTCAATCTATGACCTTTTTCAATGACTTGTTAGTTGAATCAAATTTAGGCTTGCACAAAAAAAAAGTTTTCACTTGTCGCAACTTTCAACTCTTAGCTCCAACTTCTTCTCCATGTCTCTAATCTACATGAAGTATCAAGAAGATTCGAGGAATAGATTGTCAAAACTGCAACTGACCAATAAAATGGAAAAGGGTAGGTGTGGAAATTTTGATAAATTTTGAGTATTTTATCTTCCAACATTGTACATACAACATGGAAGAACTTTGGAAATGGTTGCTCACAAACATGTATATTTTTCATCACTTGAGTGCTCTTTGGATTCTTAGTCATTACTATAATGTAATAAAAAATACAAAATCTATAACATGAGTACCTCTTAGTTAATCAAGTTCTTATTATGACCCACAAAATACATAATGTTAAATCCCTCCTCATCCCTTCTCTTGAATGATTAGTGGCGATGTTCATAGGCTAATATTGTATAGTATAGCATCAATACTCTCTTTTTAAACTTCTATTGAGCACAATGATTATTTTTTCAAAGATTGATATCATATCTATTTGAGCCGTATATGCATGATCTTCCTAATTTTTGTTTTTTAGTATAAAAACAACCCTAAAACCATGCGGGGTGAATATTTTTTAATGTCTGAATGTTTGAAAGTTTATTTAAATTTGATGGTTAGGTTGATGTTTTAAATAATTTAATGAGCATATTGAGAAAAACTTGTGAAATATTTACATTCTATCCAATACTAATCCTCGTAGTATCATGTAGGATCAAGATTAGATGAGTTAGTTCATAAATAATTATTAGTATATAGGTTATGTATTATCTTGATAATGCATAACTTGACAAACTAGGCCTATGAGGATATATTATTAAGTTATCTTAGAGATTTAATTAATGATCTTCTTCCATATAATTATTAGTAACTAGCCTATAGTTAGCTCATCACAACTATAGTCTAGCTAGGATGAGCCATTATATTCCACATAATTGAAATTTAGACTTCAAATTTTCCATGTGTGCTCTAGCCCATGGGCTCGAGCAAACTAGGCCAATCAAATTTGCTATCTTTAAACTATATTAACAATATATTCATCAAATCATTGCTAAATATTATTGAAAATCACCATATATTATTAAATAACAACCAAGAAAAATTGAGTTGCATAAGACATTAAAAAAAAGCAATCAGATATATTTACCTAGGAATGACATATACACGAGATTAAAACTCGATTGTAACATATATACTATAGTATAACGCTTATATTACATGTACTCATATGTTACTTACATTTACGTGACATAGAAAATCCACAGGATTGTGTATTATAGTGGCAAACATTTACACATGATTAATCCATAAACTTGGGCATATTTTCCTCTAAAATCTCTTCAAACAATAACCCAAAACTTAGAAATCATGATGCTCTGCGACAACAATATTATAATTTGTATCGTAATACTAACAAGGATGCTTTAATTAGCAAATAGGCTTGCAGCTTTAATAATGAAATTCTTTTGTTTGGGAGATTTTACCCATTATTGACATAAATAGAAAAACATTTTCATTATTAGTCATTTGTAATGAAAAAAATAGCAAATATGCACTTTTTGATTTTGTTTTGAAAGCCCACATTTATTCATTTGCAAGGCAAACAATGTGGTCGATATTGCATCAATAAAAAATAATTCCACCAAACAAAAAAATATACAAGAGGTGATATTTGCGTTGACAAATTAAACATATTAAAATGATTATTCCATTTAAATGTCATTTTCTATGTATTTTTATTTTTCAAAAAAATAACACAATAATCAACTCACATGAAAAATTCATCAAATTGTAATTTTTTAGGCCAATCTATCATTTTTTTTCAATATTTTTATTTTTTGGGCTATCAACTTTCTTGAAAAAATTTATTGCGCTTGGATGACTGACCTCGACAAATGATTTTTTCTTGGACTTATCTATTGGTGCTTCTTTAGCTTTGTTGATTTTGTTCATATTTAATGGATTGATTTGATGATGCTTCCACACATTGACACGCATATGACAGACATGACACTATAAGTAAGTTATTACTTATCGAAACTATTAATTTTATGGGCAAGGATGATTCTCTTAAAAGCATCATCTAATTAGATTTCTATTTAAAAAACAAATTATATTATAATTAAAATGAAAAAAATACAATTTTACTTCAAAATATATAATACAACTTAACCAACTAAAATTTTCAAATAAAAATATATATTTACTATTTGAGAAATTAATGCAACCAATACAAAAATTTGATCACACAACCTAGCAATTAGGGCATGTCATTCAAAGTATTATAATATCTCATAGTAATGTCAAGATAACACAAAATTATCACACATTGGTAATGTATACTAGTCTTCTAACAGAGATAACATTAGATTTAATGAATTATTTTATTTCAACAATCTTGGCATTCAAGATAGTAATATTGGCTTTTAAACACGCAATATAGTTTCTTTGCACACAAATTAAACATATGACAACATCTATCTTTTTGATAATTACACAATCAATTTCCGTCTCTTATAAATTATTTCACTCTATGCTAAAAGTAAGTGTTTTTTCTATTATATTTTCATTTTTAGACTTCTCGTCGTAGGCAAAACTTATATCCTTTTCATTAAAAACTCGATGTAACTGTTTCTGTTGACTGGAACTTAAGTTAAATATTCAACATAACTTCTTAAGAAAAATGTACAAGCTTTAAAATTGATCTATAATTGAGCAAAATAGCAAAGAGCGCCATCAAATATACACCATCAAATTTCTCAAATATAATTGAAATATATCAGATTGCATCATTGATGTTCATATCATCAAGTTTTCTCAATGCATCACTGAAACTCATCATAAAATACTTAATATGAATGGTATTAGATATGTTTCATTGTCATAAAATGATCATACTTTTATCAAAGAGCATGAAATTTCATCAAAATTTCTCAAAAAATTCATTCTCACCCAAGAGATCACCAATTACACGATGATATATGTGTTAGAGAAGAGTATTGAAACCTGACAAATGTTATCAAATAAGTATACAAATTAACAAAAAATATATTGGATTAGATCACACTTTTTATAACTTAACAGTTAAAACTATTCCGGACAATAATCATAATGAGATGTGTGATCTATTTTGAAGTTTTAATATTTTATCTACTTATTGTAGATTATGTTCTAGTGTGATTACAAGTATTTTTGTATAAAAGTAATAGGAATCGGGTCTGAGACTTATCAGATGTAGTTTTTTTTTTTGATTTTCAGATGCAAGATTGTTGAAATATTAATCTACCATATACCTAGATCACATACTAAGTGGAAATCTTATGCACTTAATATGATCTATATATACATTAATCTCTCATTGAAAATCTACTTTACAAATGAGTGTTGAAATCTAGTGAATCATATGAAGTTATATTTCTATATATTTGACATTTAAATATAAATTTATAATGGCGCTAATAGCAAGCGATTTTTTTTGAGGTTCAGTCGCCCTTTTCGTGCGCTTTTGGTTGAAGTTCAAAAGGCAGACTCGAGGAGGAAACACTGGTCATGGTCTAGGTCTCTAGGAAGGAAACAACAGATGGACGACGTGGATCGTTTGTTTGAATGTTTCAAGTGTGGCATCTCCCCCCCTCGTGAGTTCCTTATCTCTGAATCTGATTCTCCATCCTGTCACCACTACGCTGATGAAACTTGGAAAAATACTATGTAGTTTTCAGAGATCCACTAGTTTTTTTTTTTTTCACCGCGGTCATCACTTTGGAATTTTGGTGGAATATTACATGAGAAACATATCTCATTCTCTTATCAACTTGTGACAAAACACTACAATCGATTTGCTGGCTGTTTAATGGTCGTCCTTGTTCTGATGTGATAAAACCGGATTCTAGGTTGCCATTGTAATCCAGCATGCATAACTTTTTCTGAATCATCATTTAACCTCATAAGCAGCAATGCACTATTAAACATTAAAAAATTTAAACTTTAAAATAGCAGCTTCAGATGCAGATTAATTTCACAGAGGATTACACTTGCAAAATCAGTTGCAATAACCAATAGTTTGTGTAGCATCAATGTAGAAAACACTAGTAAAAGGTGCAAAAATTTTTGGTGATTGTTAACTGTTAAGTCAACTTTTTCGAAATCTTTATATTATTCATCTCATTATGGTCATCAAATATGATTTAGTTTTCATTTTGATACTTGCTCGTTGCTGCTGACATGGTGATACTTGTTTGGCATCCAAAACGTGAATATGATCAGCAAGGAATATCATTATTATTTTCCCTTTTACAATTTATTTTGTTTTTTTTTTTAAATTAAGTTGCAACAATCATAAATAAATAAATATACAACTATCAATAATAACAATGATACAGACATTAGCATATACAAATTTATCCTTGTGATGCTTCTTGGCCTATATATTTTGATATAATTAATCATAAATTATAACAAATACAATTAATATTGTTTTGAATTAATGTATGAATATCTAATATATCAAGATTGAATAAAAAAAGGAAATAAAGGTCCTTTATGGTCTTCATGAAAATATTAACTATTGCAACCTTTAATTTTTTTTTTTTTTTTGTATCTTTATTTTTTATGAAATCTGTTGAATGAGAGCACATTGTCTGTGGGCTGTCATAAGAATGATAGATTATCATAACGTACAAGTGATATTTGTTTGTATTTTGTATTATTTATTTTCTATTATTGTGAATTTTATTCTATATGGCATTAGAGAGTATTGATAAAGATTTATGATCCAATACCATAAGAGTGACTCATTGTCTATAGTTGCCACACATGATCATGCAATGTCATGTGCTTTCCATGCATTGTCAACACACTGATGAGGAGGTAATTCCTATACCATTAGGGTCAAAGGTACAATGGCTTCACATCTCTCTAAAGGATGATCAAAGCTCACTGTAGTTTTTTTGGTTTTTCGATAAAAAATAAATGTGTCAATCAATTTTTTTTTTCAAATCAAAAGCAATGTGCTCACAAAAGATAGTTAGTGAAGAAGATAATATTGAAGGCATAGGCATATGTGAGGCATCCCTAATGATGTAAGAATGACAATTTTTTGTAGTCATTTTAACCCATTATGGACTATTTGATCCAATTTGGCTCGAGTCTGAGTGTTTTTGGTAGTTGTTTTTTTGGTTTGATGTACTTATTGAGATCTTTGGAAAGATTTCTTACTTAAGAGACATGGAAGAAAAATTATTAAAAGTTATTTTCAAAGAGGAAATCTTGTGTTAGGTAAGAGTAATATTGTAAAAATTATTGAAAAATATAATTATTATAATATTAATATATTTGATTTCATTAGAATATTAAATTTAAAAGTATTTGAGCGAGAATATTAATATAATGAGTAAATACTTGAGAAATTTTTATATTGTATTTATCTATTGGATGACATGTCTTAGTTTGATGGTAACTATTTTTGTTTAAAAGTGATAGATCTTAAGTTTGAGATTAATTAGTCAATTTTTTTTTTATTTTTGGAGGTAAGATTGTTGAAATATTAATTTTTCCAAAATAACACACTAAACATGAGCCTTGTATAATGAGAATGATTGTCATCTTCTTCATTTATAAAAAGGAGACTAATAGCACAATAGAGAGATATGTTAACTATTGGACATATTTAAGAGTGTTTACAAAATTTTCTCATGGTTATCATTACGAAAATGAAATATGTATAATTTCTTATTTGTATGATAATAGTAATTGCTTCATACCTTTTAGGTACTATAATTTTTATTATTCATTTACTTATTTTTAACTTTTGGATATTTGACACAAGAACAAATAATTATATCACAAGTGATCATTCATTATGTTTTAATTTAATCGATCTCAAGTCTCATTTATACTTAGATATCTAAACAATTTACTTTCAATGGATTGTTTCACAAACAACTCATTGCTAATATAATTTGTTTTTCTATGAATGTTGTTTTGCAGGATTAAAAGAACTTGTGGATAATTTATGTTAGTTGTGAGAAAGATGGTTTGTATTTGTTCTTTTGTGATTTTAGAAAATTTCATAGGTGTTTGAATGTTATTTATGATTTACTTGTTCATTCACAACTTGAGTATTTATCTATAATTAAATTGAGAACTTTAGATTATAGTATACAAAATATTTTTAAATTAGATCGAGTGGTTTGTCATATAGTAAAACATACTAAAATTTTATCAATTAGATAATGACACATTCAATGTGATTCATTCAGATATTTGGGGATTTAGTAGAGTTGAGAAATGTGATAACTTATAATATTATCATTTTTATTAATGATAATGCTTATTAAATTTGATTTTTTTAAATAATTCTCAATATTTTTTATCTATTTTATAAATTGATTAAAAATTAATTTAATAAAAATATTAAAATTATAAGTTACTATTTTTAAATATATGCTTAATAATATTAGTATCTATTATACTAATCATGAGATTATTCAACATATTTTCTATATTAATATATTTATGTATAAAATTGAGTAATAAAAAAAGAATAAATATTTGGTTGAAATGAGTATAATACTTGTTTATTATGAAAGTGTTTGAAAATATTTTTGTAGAAATATGATTTTATTTGAAACTACTTAATAAATCAAATATCTTTCTTAGTTCATTTTATTGGGTATTTTTTCAAGTTATGTATTTTGTGAAATAACTATTTAGCATATTTTTTAAAATATTTATGAGTATTTAATTTATTTGAGATTTTTCTAGGTTGTGATATGATGATACTCAAGGTGATCATTTATGTTTTTATTAGTGACTTTAGTATTAAAAAATATACATATGTAATTTTGTTGAGATTGAGTATTAGTCAGTATTAATTATTTTTTTGAGCATAATTTATTTTTTAAAAAGTTTAGACTTGATAAATATTCAAAATTAATGTTTGAATCTCTTATAATTACTTTTTTGAAGTCTTATCCGAGCTTCTAACTAGGAGAGATTATTATCATTCTATTATTTATGAACTTGTTGAATTATATTATAATAATTTTTTTGAATCATTATATGTAGTTAGTTACAAAATATTTTTATTTTTATTTTGAAAGAGCAAATGAAATATTATTAGAAAATGAATATTCTCCTATTTTAGATGAGGTAGTAGTTTCAGAGTCCATCTTAGTCCCAACTTCAATTGAGTTGATAGCTAGAAGATTTGATCATAAATGATTTATGTTACGTCTAGAAGAAAAGAACTTACTTAACCTATTCATAATTAAGAAAATTTTCCATAGTAGTTATAAGATTCTTTAACTAATTTTTGTGATCTTTATGTTTATAATTATTCTCCAAAAGAAATTAGAGATGCCAAATGGGCTACGCTGGGTTAATATGATTTATTTTGTCTTGATCCAAACGGGTCTTCATATCATGCTAGGCACAATACTATTTAGGAACTAGGTTGTGCTAACCTAACACACTTGAAAATGAGATGATTTGGCATGAATTAGGGCTAAAATTCATGCTAGTCTATGTCGGGTCAATTAGGGCTAGAACTAGTATCTATCATTAGCTAGCAAAGTTCATGATTGGGTCTTAGCTTGGCATATTACCATGCTTGTGCATGTGTCCATGTATGGGTTTCGGCGGTGATTGTGCCAAGTTCACACCTGAACTTGAGTCATGATTGTGTTGAGCCATGCTAGGGCTCTTGTTTGAGTTGCTCTTGCATCATAGCTCAAACTATGCTTGGGCATTATCTTCTCATGCCATGCATTGGTGGCTCATGACATGAATGAGGAGCATGTTGGTGCCTTAACAGGCATGATATGGCTTGCCTCTACTATGGGGCATGCTATAGGTCAAGCTGCTTGGCTTGTTAGACTTCTTTAAAAGAAATATAAGAGTCGTATTCAACACTGTATTTTATATGTTTTATCCTACTCATATTTTTTTATTTTGTCATTATTTTTCTTAATATTATTAGAATATTTAAATCTCATTTTAAGATATTTTCTTATCCATGATGAATATTATGAGAGATAAGATATATATCTTAATTTTAATAAAATTTGAAAATTAGTACCTTAACTTTTGGTTTGTTATCAGTTGAAGATGATTGTTTGCTACAAGGACTAGTCTCAAAAGCAAGATAGATCTCTTAAATGGGAGACTTATGTTGAGAGGTTCATATATTTGAAAATTGGTACCACAACTTAGATATTCATATATTTGGAAGCTTCTCATATATAAATGATATGTTAATTAGATATGAATATTATTTTTTTTCAATGTAATTTTGAGAGGATATATATGGAGCAACCATATAATTTTTTGAATACAAAGTTTTTTAATTTAGTCTACAAGTTATAGAGGGCCTTATACTATTAGGTTTATTGAATTCAAAAATATATATTTAATAATAAATTTAGTCCACATAAAAGTTATCAATGCATTCTAATCATATTAGAAATAAGGGTTTCATAGTTCAAAATATTAATGCTTTATTTCTTACACTACTCTCTTGTTTTGTTATTTTATTGTTCTTTTTTGTTATAGTTACACATTTACTAATCACTTAAATATGAAAATGTGAATTTAAGTAAATGTTGTGACAATATATTTTTTGTCATGACAACAACAAAGTTAGCTCTTCAATGTCTCGATAACAAATGCGAGACCACTTTAATTATGACAACATAATTCATGTCGTTCAACAACTTGATTTGCTACCTAAAGAATGATATCGTGAGTTTCATAAGTTAAGTAGAATGTTGATTGTATAAGAATATGGTAGTGACATCAACACATCATGATACTTATTCTTCAAATAAGTCACTATGTATCATGTATTGCACTGTCGTTGAGACTCATTTCACCTTCTATTTTTCATATAAATTTTCACATGATGTAAATTCTTGCAAGCCATTTGAGACTCATTTCAGCATGTTCTTCGATGATGCAATTGAATGTTTTTTTTCACTGATGTGCCTAAGTTTTTAACGCCACAATATTATTGAATTTTTCATCATATATTCCTTCTTACATGTTGCAGCCTTGTAGGCCCTTCATAAAATATAGATGCAACTCTAGTTTTTTGAATAGTGACATCATCTTAGTTACAATATCATTTGATTCTATCTTGATCTCCAGTAATCTTTGCCTTCTATTCTATAGAGTTCTATGCTTCTTGCTGAAATATTTCATCTCAGTGATGTCCTCTTTTGAAACAAAGGAGTTACTATTATTATTAGGAATGATTGTAGTCGTCAACTCAAATGGTGATCAATCCTTCATTCCTCGAGTAAAGATATTTCTCTATGAGTTGTTTTACATAACTTTTCATCACAACTAAAGATTAAGCTCGTAGGTGTCATCACACCAATTGAGATGATGTTTTAGTTGAAACCTGGAACATACATTACACTTAGAACTTCTTCACAGTTTCATTATGCATTCTAATATCTACTTTCTCATGACCTACAATGTTAATAATAGAGTTTCCCATATATATTTTTTCCACTATTATGGTTTTTATACCTACTGAGTCATTCTTGATGTGAAGTTATGTGATATGCGGTTCCAAAATTAACAAACCATGTGTCCTTATAATTGTGAGTGACATATGCAATTGTAAAGTGGACATTTCTACCATATTTCATATTTTTCATCGAGCTACTTCTTTGATTTTTAGCATTGGAAATATCTGCTCGACAGTCTCTTCTAAAGTGCTATAGTTTGTTGTATTTTCAATATTCGACCTTAAACTTTTTCATGCTCTTTGATATTCTTTTAAATCATGGTTTGTTTGCTTACTGAGAGGAATTATTGTCATTAATTCTGTCTCTTACAAGCAATACTTCCCTAGATGATACTCATATATTTTTTTTCTTCAAATCCTTGGTAAAATTGCAAAAGAGCTGCAATCAGTCCTTCATACATTAAGTTCATCGAACTACTGTCAATGGTGATAATTATATTCATCTATACCTTAGATAAATCATTATTTCTTTATCATCATCACTAATTTCACAATATATAAATGCAAGTTGGATGATTATTGTGTTGAACCCGTGTATATGACCGGAGAAAGATTCTCTATTCTTCATATGTAGATTGTATAGTTTTTTCCTTAAGAATATCTAATTGATTAATAACTTGTTTTGATAAAGATTCCTTAGTGTTAATAATAATTTTGTTCTTTTTTTTCCTAGTGACATTCACAAGCATGAAGTATTCAAGCATAACTGAATAAAGCCTCTTGCTTTTTTGTCTATTCTTCATATATATATTGTACAATTATTTAATATTAACAATTGACTTTGATTCTATTTTTTTATCACTTATACATAATTTTGAATTCTTGATTGTAGATCATAAATCTATCAACCAAAAGTCATTAATTTTTAATATATAGAGTTTAAAATTCTTGCTTGAAAATTGCTTTATTTCTATTGTCCAATCTTATTGATCCAGAGATATCTTCTCTTCGAAATCAAATGTCAAGATAAGAATCTTGCTCATACTAATACCAAACGTCAAGAATCACTAGGGTAAACTAGTTATGATGCTAAATGTTAGGATCAATACTAAGAAAGGGTTTGGTGTCAATGTGAAGGACAAATATATTGCCCACAAGATCTTGTTGTTGATTCATTGGATATATCTCGACTCACCATAGGAATTTTAATGGTTAGAGTAAATTTATTATGTGATTGATGTTGGGATTGAATACGAGCTAGAATAAAGAGAAGAAAAATATCCATTGAAATAGAGAGATTCACATAGAACTAGAGGTGCCGTGCCCGTGCCGGGCCGGGCCGGGCTGCACGGGCACGTCACGACATGCTACAGTGTCATGCTTGGGCCCATCGTGCTATGTTGGCACGTGGGCACAACATGTGTGACCACGCACCAAACGTGGTTAATACGAGCCAATGCTCGACAGGCGAGGCTCGTTGAGCCCCGAAAGGGTGACCGCCGAAACCCTAATATTTTTAAAAATTAGGGTTTTGTCCGACCGAACAAGGCCGAAGATGGTAATTTTTCGGCCATGGGTCCGTGCCGAGCTAAGCACGGCATGGTTACTGTAACTTGTCATGCCTGGCTTGACACTGTAACATGCCTAGAAGGGGAGAGTGGGGGGAGAGAGCACACAAAAGAAATCATTATTTTATTTCTTATACTACTCTCTTGTTTTGTTTTTTTATTATTCTTTCTTGTTATAGTTATATATTTATAAAAAACTTGGGTACGAAAACATGAACACAAGTAATTGTATTTGCAAAAACATATTCCATGTATTGAGATCAAATTTGCCACGATAGTATATTTTTTGTTATGACAACAACTAAGTAAATTGTTAAGCATCTTGGTAATTGGTATTAGATCATTTCAATCACATAACATAATTTATTTCATGCAACAATTTGAATCATGACCCAAAGAATAATATTATGGCTTTCACAAGTTAAGTAAGATATTGATGCAATTGTGATCCAGAAGAACAATGTCGTGACACAAACATGTTATCATGCTTATTTTTTAGGTTGCTATGTCCTTTTTCATAATAATTTTTGTTTAAGATATTAGATGATTATGAGTCAATCCTAATAGGATATACCTAATTGGTTATTTCATATTATTTAAATATCACTGACATACACTTACACTATTAACATTACATATTGATTTTATAATTCACATCGAAAAAAAGAAGTTATGCATACATTTGATAAAACCAAAAATGACTAGCACAAAGAGAACTTATTAAATCTTGTTCTAAAAGATTATTTTAGGCTATAAATAATTTTTTGCAGTCTACACACCATTCTTGTGCTCATCGAAATGGTAAAACTTAGAGGTTGCATAAATATTTTCGTCATTGAAATTACCATAAAGAAATATTACTTGTATTTAATTGATATATAATTTACCTGTTTGATGCTACAATAGAAAGTATTATCTTAATAACAACCATTTTGTAAATGAGAGAAAATATATTCCAATAATTAATGCTATAAGTCTATGTAAATCTCTTCATTATTAATTTGGTCTTGAGATAATTAATCTATATTTCAAGGTCTAGTCTTCACCATATGCACATATTTGCATTTTACTACTATCTTACATAATGGTTTTAGAATAAAATTTTATGTATGATTTGATGTAATTATATGATTCATCTAATATAGTATGTCGTCATTTTATATGATTAAGTATTTTGGAAAGAGTATCATGAATTTTGCAATTGTCAAGAGAATACAAAAAACTAGAAGGAATTGGTATAAAAATAAAAATAAGAGAGTATTTGTAATATATGATATTGAGTAGAATATGTTCATGGTTCTTTTTGTTGAACAATCGACATGTCTAAGTCATTACTCAAAATTAGATCAACTGACTGATGCAAAATGATACTCATTCATGGAAGGCAATGGCCATATTCCTATGGTATATACTTTTATGTTTGGATTGTCAAATCTTTCAACCTGTATCTCACCCTCTTGGAAGGACTCGCATCTCATGTTTAGTAGGACACTCACACTAAGCGCATCTCATTGGAATAATGCTCCAAGAGTGATCTTACTACTTTCCTCAAAGCATTCTGTGCTAATAATATTATGTCTTGGCTTAAGAGCAAGGTCAGTAATTACCATATTGTGCATAATAACAATTGAATATTGAAATGACTATGTTATTACTGTGTTTGAATGTATATTTTTTTAGATTGAATCTTTAAAAAAATTTATCTTTAAAGACTATTATTTTAACATTTATAATGATTATTTTGATTTCATGTGAGTAATATTTATATTTCATTTGAGTATTAGAATATGTAATGAAAATATATTTGATGACACATACAACTATCTTTTCTCTACATGATAAAAAATTATGAACAAAATAAAAATATTTAAAAATATAAGGTAGAAAATGATAGTTTTTTTTAGCTATGAAAATTGATATTAAATACGACATGAGAGAATAGAAGATGATATTCGATTGATTAGGAAGTTAGTGATTGACATAACTTCTCCTCAAAGTTATCTATGCATCATCCTATGTTATAAGAGTGTAACAACTATTTCAATTAGCCGTTGGTTCTCTCTTAGTTATCTTCTATGTTGCACGGACACGGATATGGACACGGAGATACGACACGGTAGGATACGGGAACACGGCAAATTCTAAAAAACTAGGATACGGATACGACTAGGATACGTCATGATAAAAAAAATAAAATTAAAAATAAAAATTATTAATTATAAATATTAGGTATTTTAAAATAATTTAAAATTATGTATTTTAAAATAATGTAAAAAAAATTAAACCTTCTAACACCCCCTTCCCCCACCACCCTCTTTTTATAGTTTTGATTTTCGAACTCTCCCCCTCCCGATACAGATTCTAAAACCACCCATTCCCTTTATAGAATTAGGTTACATTAGGTATTGTCGGCACCTCGGCGGTGTGCTCCTCCCCTTCCCGTTTGACGCAATGATAATTGACAACTATTTCTCGCAATCGGCTTGTCGGCAACTCACTGTCGGCGGTGTGCTCCTCAATTTGTTGGAGATGTATGAGTTATAGTTAATATATAGTGTATTTCCGATGTGTTAGAATCGTAAAAACGCGTCAGTTGGTAAACGACGCGTCTGTTGTTAACGACGACCATTTCCTAACAACGTGTCGGATATGTCTCTGACGCGTATCCGACCCGTGTCGCCATGTCCACGTGTCGGCCACGTGGACACGGCGACACGGGTCGGACACGACGACACGGCAGTTCCTAAGCATATACGTGCAACATAGGTTATCTTTTTTTTGGGTAGAAATATCAACATAAGATAACTTAGGAATCATCATATGTTCCTCAAAGAAATATAAAAATTAATTAGAAGTATATCATAAAATATTATCACTTTTTAATATTCACGTGTTCACATGAATGGTAAAACTTAGAGATTACTACATAAATGCTCTATCATTAAAATTATCAAGAAGAAATTTATTATTTATGTCTATTTACTATATAGTTTACCCTTGAGGTAAAATAGAAAGTACGTTCTAATAATAATAATTTTACCATGAGAAAAAAGTATTCTAATAATTAATACTATAAATTTTTATAAATCTCTTGGTTACTAATATATTCTTGAGTTGATTAATTTTTTTTTCAGGTCTAGTCTTTACCATGTGTATCTATTTGTATCTAACTACTGACTTAGCTAAATGTTTAGAACATGATGTTTGATATGATTTGATGTGATTACATTCAATTTGTCAAACATAGTTTGTTATCATTTTGAATGATTAAGTGTCTCAGAAAGAATATCATAGATTCCATATCTTTCAATAGAACTCAAAAAAGTAGAATGTATAATATAAAAGTGAGAATAAGAGAGTACTTGTAAACTTATGGCGTTGAGTAAAATATATTTTTGGTTTTTTTCATAGAATATTAGAAACCCAAAGTTATTTCTCTGAACGAGATCAATTGATATGATATGAGACTCATCTATTGAAGATAATGAACATATTCATTTATTATATATCTTTAGGTTAGGATTATAAAATCTCCCAACTCTCATTTCACTTTTTTAGGACTCATATCTTGTGTCTAATATGTAGAGATATCAAATGAGTTGTGATGTGTTGACACAGTCTATATTTTGGTGGCCTTGTCTAGCCACCATGGCATGCCTATCACAACATGATTTGATTATGGCCTGCTCGACACAGCTCGTCCGGTCATAGTATGGGCAGATTTGGGTTGGGTTGTGCATGATCGCCAATCGGGCTAGGTCATGTCTGGAAGCTACCACTCTAGGTTGTTTGGTCACATGTTGTGCTTTAATGGTTTTAATTTTTTTTATAAATTTAAAAATTTAAGTTACCCATTATGAGTTATAATGTTACATTATTTATTTATTTCATAATAATTGTAAAAAAATAAATTTATGAACAAAAATGATAACATTTTATAATCAAAATATTAAAAAAATATATCCATCAAACATCATCTAATCCAATCCAAAAAAATAAAATAAAATAACGGCATAACAAAATAAAATAAAAATTATAATATTAATCATGCGACATGCAAGCTCAATGTATCGAGATATGTGGTCCTGCTCGAAGTTGGTCCAGGCATGACTCTAAATTGGGTAGTGTCATGTCAGACATGATTGAATTGTGTTGTGTCTCATTTTTGTCCGGGTCATCTAGCTAGAGCAGACATTAGAGGGGTCAATAAATCACGCGTTATCTTAGGTAGTATGAAATATTGAATTTATATGAAATAATCATCAGTATCCAAATATCGATATAACTTGTTCTTATTTGATAGACCATTCTGTTATTTATATATATCTAATTGAATAGGAAAATTATCATTTCCAAATATGATGTGAATGTCATACTTGGAGTCTCGCTATAATAATTATATATCTATATCTAGTATTGTAATATATAAATATGTTATCTATTTTTTCATGAATCTAAATATTTTTTTTTGCTTGGTTCATATAAGTGAACATATATATTAATATATTTTTTATTTCATCTACCTTAACATATGATTTATACTAGCAACCAAGTAATAAAAAGATAAAATGGAGGGTTAATATTTTATATACTTGATTTCTATCTCAATAATCATTATACTAAAATTAGATTTTCATTTATATTTGCTAAATATGTTATTAATATTATATATTTCTCTAAGTATAATATAAGTGATGAGATTTTATACAAACAAATATATGATTTTTGTATCATAGAATTTTTTTAGGAATTTTAAAAATAAAATTTTTATCTACAGTCTGAATAATTAATAGTAAGTTCATTACTTTTATTATTGACATAGTCGGATATTATGTGTTGATATCAAATACATGACTCTAATACTAGGTAGAAATAGTTTCAATGGTACCTGACAATAATTTGAAATTTTTTTCTTTTCAAGCTTGCTGACAAATATTAAGTGTAAAATTTTTGTTGTCTGTTAGGTGTACTTAAGATGTTTTAGTAAATTTTTATGTTTTCTAATGTGTGAGATAAAATTTCATTCTTGTTTGTTCAATTAGGTTAATTACATAACACATATATCTAACGTAAAAAATATCAACTAAGGACTCGATTCTAATAGTTTTAACAAATATATTAATGATGATATTGTTATTTAAAATATTATCAAGTATAATACTAAATATTTTATTTTAAATATCATATTTACTAAAAATTTTTATCAGATATTTATGTATTGTGAGACCATCATGATAATGGATAATATTAAGAAAGCTTAAATTTTTATATTTAGTTTCTACTTAAAATCAACATAGCAGGTGGTGAGACATCCGAATAAAGTATCATCATGATTAGTCTAAATGATGAACTTCACAAAAACTATTATATTGTTTTTTTTATATTTATTAATTATTAAATATTTGTCTAATTTAAAAATTTTTATTGTCATTTCTATTGGTCGACTTAAAAATTTTATGATAACTAGGTTAGAATGCTCGTATAACATGAATTATTTTAAAATTTTTTAAAAATTTAATTGAAAAATTCATGATAATAATTAATTTTACCAGATTTTTTCTTTTAAATTAATTGTGATAAATGAAGGTTAATGAATTTGAAGTTGATTCAATATCAAAGATTTTGCTGGTGAGTTGGGTTTGTCTGAGATCCGATGCATAATATTTTTTGATGCATTGATCAACATGTATTTTAATATAACCAATTTTATTAGTACTTTTATATGTTAAATATATATATTTTTATAATATAAATACTATGCTAAATTTTATTCTATATCACTAGTATTTTATTTTTAATTTTGTTGAAGTTTATCCATATTATTGAAGTTTGATTATTTTTAATATTTAGGCAAATGAGTGGAAATAATAAGAGAGAAGAGAACCTAGGTTTGATATTGAATTTTTTTATTAGGTTGTCTTTATTATATATATTTAGGTTAATTTATTTTAATTAAATTAACTATTTATTATTATTTTTATCTACGAGATTCAACTAAAAGTAGGAGAAAGATAATAGTAAGTTTCAATATTTTATTTTATTTAAATTTATTTATTAATCTAAAAATTGCTAAATAAAATTAATTAATTAAAATGTAATTGCAATGTGTATCTTAATTTTATGTGTAATAAGCACTTTGAATATTCTAACTTTCAACTTGTATTCTTGTGCCTAAAAGCTGGAGCTTGTCATATAACTAACATCAATTGTCAATTAAATTTAAATTATATTTTTATAAAAAATTTGCATAAATATGGTGCAATATTCATTTCATAGTGATGAGAGGAGAGAATAAAAGTTTATAGATTAATAGTGAAAATAAAAATATCCCAAAAAGGTATTTATAGAATTTTTTTATTTAAATATATAGTATTTGATTTTTTAAAATATTTTTTAGGATAGAAATTTGATAGCAATCAAATTTTTGCAAAAGAGCCATGTGATGCAATCAGATGGTTCAAAATTTAATTTATAAGATTTTTTTTATTATAGTCATGTTAGTGAAATACATTGTCTTGTTGATTATCTTTCTGTTCATAACGGGCAGAAATAATACAGAAATTATTAAAAAATGGATGTTTTTTTAAAAAACCATGCTAATGGGTTATGTCATTGTGTTGGGCACACGAGCCATGTATCCTTGGCCTAGCACGTAGGAGCCATGCCATGAGCTTGGCCTTGCACAATTTTGGTCTGTGCCATACTAGATCAAGCATGATTGAATTGGGTCGTGTCTTAGATGTGCCTAGACTGTCTAACTTGCTTGATACCTTTATATTATGATATTTGAAAGTATGTTATTTTGGATTAAGTTATTAAAAAAAATATTATCTTCAAAGCTTATATTGAGAGAGTCTTTCTTTTAGGTATTCTAAACAAAATAAGAGTATATAAAAAACATGTTTAAAAATGAGAGAGTCTTTTTTTAATAGGTATGCAAGTTTATATTGAGTATGATCTGAGAGAATAATAGATAATTTATAATTGATTAGGAAGTTAGTGGTTTTTTATCTTAGCTATCTATTTTTGTGTAGAAATATTAATATAAGATATTTGATGAATCATCATGTATTTTTCAAAGAAATATGAAAGCTGATAAGAAATATATCATGTATTTTTATTTTTTATATAAAAATATAAAAAATTAAGATATTTTCATAATTGTTGATAGTCATATATATTGATTATTATTATTAATAAAAATAATAAAATATAAAAGTCATCATATATTATGATGCTACAAGGTCTCAAAATATCTGAATGAATTAGATGAAATAATTTTCTTTTAATATTCTCATTATGTGTTTGATAAAAAATTCTAGTATGTTTTTATAATTGTTGTCTTATTGTAAATAAATATCACTTACTTGATGCTTAACTCTAATATTTTTAGTTTATCAAATGATTAATATCCTAGTTGAGAGTATATCATTAGTGGATCTATAATAGACAAACGTCTAGAGGGATTGATCATTGATGTGAGTGAAGAAAAATATATATTGTTTACCCTGCTCATTCTACATCAAAATCATTTGTTTCTCTATTGATTTTGCAAATAAATACTAAAAAATAGAAAATAATATTACAACCTTGTTACTTAGTAAAAATTATTAGAAAATAAATTATAATAAAATTCTAATACATATAAAACACGTGTCAAAAAATACTTAATATGACATTGTAATGTTCTCAAGTTTATACAATGGTACCATTAGCTATGATAATATAAGTAATTCTAAATTTTGTAGATGAAGTAAAAATAGTGTGTTTCTCTTAATATGGGTATTGACTTTCAAAATCTACTACCAAAAAATTCAGAGTGATGTGATGAGAAGAATAATAATAGATATCAGAGTGGCTTGGTTGAATTCTAAGGCAATAATACCTAATGAGAGAAGTCTTGAGTACTTTTTATGGATAAGTCTAAATGCAATAGATGTGCTTGTAGAGAATCCATTCTAAGTGGATCTAGCATTCTAATGTATAGTCTTTGAACTTCAAAAAGTTCATTGTAACTTGGGATGCAATATCTAGCATATCTCTTGAGTATATCATAATCTCTTATAGAAAGAATGTCATCATGGACATTCTCCTTATTAGAATATCTTTGCCAACTTTTTTATCTTTCTCATTGCCACTAAGTTATGAAGTTTTAATAATATTATGAAAGATCATACCAACTATGTTTAATCTAGGTATAATTATATATGTTTGAGTCACCTTTTGATAAATCTATATTAAAAGCAGAAGCATCTTATCTTTGTGAATCTAGGTTGCAAAGTTGTATATTACTCTTTCAACACATGCATATAAATAATATTGTAAATTTGATCGTCAAACCTCTTCAATGCAATATTCTCAAAGAGTAATTCGATATGGCTAAGTCGCAAACTTTCTTACATGTATTGTAAGAGCCAAATATATTAATCACTTTGAGATCAATCTATTTCCAAAGATACACTAGTAGTAGTGTATTACACATCATTTACTTATTAGTTTTGGGTATGTTTTCAAGTAGGTGATTTACATAGTGTTGAGTCACAAACTAGATTCTCAAATACATAGCATGCATAGAATATCTCTTGTCTAAATTTCTATTATGTTGTTTTTAGTGGCCGCACACTAATTCTCATCATTTTTTTATAAAGACTCCACAATATGGTAAATTATTAAAATAATATAAAATGGACATAAGTTACACAAACCATTATGCTTTTTTGCCAAACTTTCAAAAATAAAGGTTTCATGCAACTTTAATCATACACATAAACTCACAATACCAGACTTGTATAGGTGTCGCATTGCCAATCCCATTCAAAGATTATACTTACTCAAGTATGTACCTAAAAAGAAATAAGAAACTTGTCAAAAATATATCAGCACTGTTGTTACTAAAGCTAACTGCCAGTGAAACTTTTCATGGCAGTTGTGGAAGAAGCGTCGTCACTTGGAAACATGTGAGCCACCCATGCTTTGTCAGAGAGAGAGAGAGAGAGAGAGAGAGAGAGAGGCTTTGACATCATGTGGAAATGCTGTCTAGTCTTTTTGCCCTTGGAGAATTAGAGAAGGGGGAGAAGAGAAAAAAAATAATAAAATATTTTATTAATTAAAATTATTTTTGAAAATAGCTGACCCTAATTAGTTAGAATAAGATTTAGTTTATCATTATGATAATTTTTGAAAATATAACAACCACTAAATATATGATTTGGGGCATCTCACATGTTGGATGTCTGGAAACAATGAAAATAAAATAAAATAAACAACAAAAAAAATTAAATCAATCTTCAATGCATATAAAATCAAACACTAAATTAATCAAATTGTTATCCAACTATTTTGATATCTATAACTTATTTCTTGATGCTCATGTTCATAATAATTTATGTAATACTTTGTGTATTTTATGTGTTTAATTTTTTATAATTTTTTTTTAAAAAAAAATTCTATTTGTTTTTGTTAAATATGCTATATTAATTTATTTCTCATGACATTTATTAATATTTTAATGAAAAAAATATAATTTTTTTTAATTTCTAGAACATTCTAAAATACTGAATTAATTTGCTAGTTTTCATCTTTCAAACATATGAAAAATTCTTGTTCACTGTGTCAAATTCATGTGATGCATTGTTTACTCATTAGGAGTAGCTCGGGTGGTATTAACTTGGTATAAAAATCAAGAGGTTATTAGTTTGATTCTGTCTTAATCTTATCCGAGCCATTGGGCTGGGTTGAGGCTTAGGGGGCAACTCAAATTTCAATGTCTACTAAGGACCTTTTTTTGTCGGGTGGGTTACTCTTCTAGTAAGTAAGATTAGTTGACATGCATGCACATTGGTTTGGACTTCCACATTAAAAAAATGATTATGCAACATGTTACAAGTGGAGGTGATTTCTTTATTGATTAAAGTGATAATCGTTTTTGGAAATGTGTT
This sequence comes from Sapria himalayana, assembly GCA_029783825.1. Classification (NCBI taxonomy): domain Eukaryota; kingdom Viridiplantae; phylum Streptophyta; class Magnoliopsida; order Malpighiales; family Rafflesiaceae; genus Sapria; species Sapria himalayana. The sequence goes on along the minus strand of JAREIK010000357.1, from coordinate 648,739 downwards.
AAACTCTTGTTTATTTTTTATCTTGTAGATCATTTTTGATGCAGCTTGTTGTGAAAGGGCTTTCTTTCATGACATATTAGATCATTTTTATGTTGATCATCAATTTCTGATTATTTTTTTTAGTTGGAATCGTGACTATGTTAAATAGATATCATTTAAGCAAGCATTTCATGAGTGTACAACCTATTTGGGTGGTCTCTTTAGAGATGCTGCATGTGATATCATGCATAATATTTGATTCAATTTACAGTGTCCTTGATGTCTATCAGAATCTGCTTTACGGGAAAGGAAATGGAGCAAAAGTAATTCACATCGAGGAAGTAAAACACATGAATCACCAGAGGTTTATAGCACTTTTAGCTCTGGTCGTGTGTCTCTTTTTCTCCCCATCAACAAAAAGTGAATGCAACTCATGCACATCTGATAGGGGATGAGGTTTTTGCTTTATTGTTCCTTATTTTATCAATGATGGTTTGTTATTTGTTGAAGTACAGTCTGAATGTGTGACATCCATATGAAACTATGGAGAAGCTAATATCTTGATAATCTTATCCTAGAAACTTGAAGATGAGTCTCAAATTCAAGACTTATCACCTGTGGGTATCTGATACGGGTTGGGTCGTACCTCAGTTTTGCCAGCTTTAAAAAAAAAGCTGCCGTAACGGGCTAGAGGGCACGGTCCGGACATCCGGGCTAGTTTATCATATCGTTGGGCCAGACACACGGGTCGTGCCGGCCCAGCATGACACGAATCTTGCTAAGGGCGGCCCGCCCCATCCCAAGTATGGTTCCAGTTTGTGATGTGCTGGGCCAGGCACAGTTGAATCGGGAAGGGCCCTGGCAGTGCCCGGGCCGCTTGGCCTGTTCGACACATTTAGTTCAAACAAAAATTATACATTCTGAATATATAATCTCAATACTCAGAAAAAATCCAATGGCATGCAAAAGATTTTATTTGAAACTCAGTTTGTAAGAATAATTAAACATGAGATATATCTAATTGGTTATCTACTATAATCATAATATTATCATTTATTATTAATATCACATATTATCTATATGATTTATATTTGTAGAAATAAGAATAATTTGATATAAATCTCTTAAGGATAAAAGTAATAAGTACTGAAGAGAATATGTTGAATCCTATTCCTATCTTAAGAAATTGTTCCAGGCCATAAAAACTATTTTATAGTTTACACATTATATTTTCACTATTTGAAATAATAAAATCTTGTTGTATTACATAAATATTTTTTTATCAAGATCATCATAGAAAAATATATTTTCTCACGTCCAGTTGATATATAGTTTCATTGTGAGATTCCACAATAGATAATAGCAAATTGATAGCACTCACCATGATCACCAGAAAAAAAATTATCATAATAACGCACATCATAAGTATGTGTAAATTTTATAATTACCAACTTAGCCTTAAGATGAATGACTTTTCTTTATGGTCAACTTTTATTATGTACATATATTTACATCACGCTATATGCTTATTTGGAAGCTTCTGAATAAGATTATATGTATGATTAAAAGTATTTGTACTTAGCTCATTTTATAGTCTGTTTCTTTCTGGAATGATTAAGTATCTCATAAAGAGTATCATAGATCTTTTAACTATAAAGAAAAGACAAAATTCAAATATTTAGTCCCAAAATGAGAGTAAAAAAGTACTTGTGACAATGAGTGGTGGATATAACACATCTTTAATTTTTTTCATAGAGTAATTGAAAAGTTCAAGTTAATATTTCAAACTAATTTAATTGACATGGATGATGAGTTAATTGGGGAAAGCAGGTGACATTATATTTTTAGTATACATCTTTGGATTCATGAAATCTCCTAATATTTATTTCTCTGTCTTGGGGAGTGTCATATCTCGTGTCGTACGAGATACTCACACTAAGCTTTTCCTCATAAGTCGCACCACTAGGGGCCCCAACAAATTTGTGATATTACAAGGTACTAGGAGATGTCCCATTATTCTTTTGAAGACCAATTGCATTAGTAGTACCAGGTGTTGAAATTAGTCCAACTTTCACTTACAAATGTTGTCATTAACAGTGAGTTAGTCACAAACAAATACTGATACTAATAATGAATTGGTATCATGCGCTGTACCTGTCACTCATTGCACATAATTCTGCTCCCTCTTTTATTTATTCATGCATGCCTATTACTCATTGTGCATGCTTTTTGTGCACGCTACATGCTTATTATGTGCCTTTAATATGCACAGTGTCTTCTACGCATGGTGTGCACCTAGGGAATAAACTTTGAAATCGTCTAATGCCTTAATATTATTGTGCACCTTGGGTGCATATCATGCATCGTGGTCATCTTTGGTCCATGCCTACTATGCATAGTGCATGCCAACTTCTCCTTGACTAGGGTTTATGATAACCAATGCTATGATATCGTGATAAATATAACAACCAACAAATCATAATAATAATTAAAAAAACTTAATTATCAAAAAGATAAAGTTTATAAATGAAAAATCACTATAAATGCTAGCTACTCTAATTATGATAATCCACATATTGTGTGCTCCCATTTATAATATAATGTAAAAAAACACAAAAAAACAACATAAATTATGATATATTCTAAAAATTTATTATTTCTTAATATTTTAATATGATATTAAAACTATATTTTTACTATTTAATAAAATTTTATAAAAATTAATAAAATTTTAGATTTTTAAAAAAAATAGCTAATCATGTATGTCAAGTACAATTGTAAATAACAATAACAAAATATACCAAACTATCTCGTGTTGTCTTGCAAGGATTATAAATGTATCATATAAAATAAGTCCTTAGTAAAATATTCACAACGTGTTAGATATAAAGGATTAACATGGTTTTTTAACTTGCAAGTCTTATAATTAGTAAAAGTTTTTTTTTTGTGTTTGATTTGATAGTTTTCAGCGTATCTAATTATGAATGTTATTATTGAGAATGTATAACAAATGAATCGATGGTAACCAAATATTAGAGAGATGTTTGAACTTGAAGAAAAATAAATACAGTTTATCTCGCTTAATTCCTAAGGAAGTCATTTTCATAATTCACTAATTTTATGTAGAAATATCAACTAGATAATAAACATTACAATTTAGATATTTAGTAAAATATAAGATTGAAAATAAATTATGTTAAAAGTTGGTTACAAAAAAATATTTGTCAAAATAATAAATCTAACATTGATATTGTCATGCCCCTATCTTATATAATACTATTATTGATCACATCTACAAAAGAGAAAAATAGAGTGCGATCATCTATGTTATGATTTTTGGCTCATGTGCCTTTTGCCTAAGAGTTTAGAGTTAACTTGAGAAAAGAAAGATCAATAGAAGTTGAAATATCTCTGTTCGAGCTAATAGCCTCTAAGAAAAAAAAGTTTAGAATATTTCTCCTAAATAAGTAATGAGATTGATAGTTGTATACATGTAAAATTCAACATGGGTAGATTCGATAGTTTCCCATACAACCTATGATCCCTTAAATATCATTTATAATAAAGGACACAGTCAATTATTTCTTTTTAGTGTGTCGTAACTAGAGGTGTCAATCGGGCCGGGCCGGGCCGGCCCGGCACGGCACGAGGCACGGCACGAGAAAATCCCGTGCCCGAGCCCGTGCTGTGCCCGGGTTAGGCACGAGCCTGTGCCGTGCCTGGCCCGTGCCTGGCCTGGCACGGTTCGGTCCGTGGCACGGCACACCGGCAAGGGTTCGGCCCGTGTTGGGTGTCCCTTGAGCCCGACCCCTGCGATGGCCCCTTTTGCAAAAAAGACCGCGGGTCGGGTCTCATTCGACTCGACCCACGGTCCCCGAATCCTGAACCGTACGGACAGGCCAGCCCGAGCGGGCCAGGCATGGCTTGCCGGGCCCGTCTATTTTAAACCGTGCCGGTCCAGGCACGGCACGAAGGCACGCTTGTGCTAAAAAAAAAAACTGGCCGGGCCGGCCCGGCGCTGCCCGTTTGACACCTCTAGTCGTAACTCTAAATTCTAAATATTAAATTTCTAAAAGCATCTCTTTCACTATCACCATGTAGAGAAGACACTGTGTTAGTCTGATTTACCACCTTATCTTTGTTAGATATTAGTGTAGTGGTAGACACATGAATTATTATGCTAAATCTTCGAGAAAATTGAGAGCACTCTCTCACAAAGGATGTCTGTCTGCAAAATAACATGTCGCTCTCCCAACGAATGCAAATATAAAATATTATAAATTTAATTATTTAATCTTTTGAGCACATTGAAATCTATCAGCATAAGTTTTACCTCATCAATCATTTCACACACAACTATATGTAGGCCATATAGTCTATAATCATATTCTAATCAATTAATCTATATTATTAAGAACTAAGTAATATTATCATATAAGTGAAATATCTTAGTATAATACATTGAGGTAGTTAAATTCTAAACATTGTTGCATTTTTGAAAAAAGTAAATATAATAGTCATACTCATATTAATCGACTTCCATAAATGAACAAATAATCTTGCATAAATTACTATTTGCTTATATGAATTAATCTCTGGTGGATCATTTTACGAATATCTTACATATTCTTGGTCCAAAAACTAATTTTTTATCGTAGTGATAAATAAAAAAAATACTGATTATCATCATTCATTTTATTATAAATAAAAAAATACGAAGCAAATGCACTCCAAATAGCCACACTCAGCCATATCCCTCATGGTTGCACCCACTGCATCATACATACTCTGCATCATGGTCGCACCCACTGCATCATACATACTCTGCATCATGGTTGCACCCATTGCACAATGCACACATTGCACCATAGTTGCACCCATTGCACAACGTAGACACTGTTCCATACACACACTACACCATATTCCATGCCACCACCACAAGTCATAGCCACACACATCCACTGCACCATGCACGCCCACACAGTATTGCACCACCACGGATGACCATTGTGCTACCACACCCGTCACAGTCATGAATGTCCACTGCACCATCCACAACCACAGCCATGCATCACCACAGATGACCACCGTGCCACCACACACATCACTGTGCCATATATATGAATAAGGTTCCATCAGTTTCACTCTTCACCCCCTCAATTTGATACCATGTTAGAGTTTAGGAGCAAAAAAATTAATCATATATATGACTAGGGTTGGGGCAACCTACATGTCGGGTGCTCCCTTCCAAGGAAAAAAATCAATACAATAAATAAAAATAAAATATGAGATAATAAATATCAACAATCTATAAATTACAGATTTTAACAATTAATCCTCTTTAAAAATTGTGCCATGTATTATGACAATTATTGCATATGCACATGCTCATCATAAATACCTTTTGTTTACTCAATACTTGCTGAGTAAATTTTTATTATTGTTCTTCAGCTAAGTTCTTTGACTCATAAAGCAAATCGTCTAGACAATGGCAAACAGATTTCTCCTGTTATTTTTTATGGGTCTCCACATGGTGTGCCCCCTAAAAGACCAATCAGTTTGTTGCGGCTTCTGCGGGAAATACATGTTGATCTTGCCGAACATAAATTGTGCTTGGGGTACTTATTCTATTCATACCTTTTTACCTTCCATTTGTTTATGAGAAGGAAATGTCGCGTGATGCTATTGCTCTGGCATTTTATATTACTTATATACTCAGCTATGGTTCTATTTGATAGGAAGGAAATATGGGTTACATTTCCAAGGCAGAATGAAGCAATTAAATTTGCAAAAGAGAATCCAAGCACTTGTATTTTTTGCTATCAAGATCATTTCAATGGGCAACGAAGATATCTTGTGTCAACATACGATGAGTTCTGGACAAGGTTTTCTCATTTTATGTGGGTTTTCTCTTTTCATGTTGTATTTTCGTTGATACATTTAATAATGTAGGTACAAACATATGGATTCTAAATTTCGCCACCATTATGAAGTAATTCAAGAGGTAACTATCTAGATGATGATATGGAACCATTATAATATTTTGATATAATTAAGAATGATTGCTTTATATAGATGAGACACTTTGTTTACAGGGTGTGCCTTGTCATCTCTATTTTGATTTGGAATTTAATAGGAAGGACAATAAAAAAAGAAATGGAGATGAAATGGTAGATCTCTTGATATCTCTCATTCTACGAGTGTTATTGGAAAAATATTATATACAAGGAAACCAAGGTTGGGTAGTAGAACATGATTCCTCAACAGAAGGTATGTTTTTTGTGTAGAAAATGTAAGTATGCAAAACCTAACTTTAATAATAAAAAATCAAATGTATATAAATGGAAGTTCCTATAAATACCATGACACTTGGATTGAGACAATATACATACTAAGTGCTCTGATCTATAAAGTATAAAATTTTAAAAATAAAATAAATATAATTCATAACAAAATATAAATCATAATATCCACCTCAAGTTGGTGTGTAAATATCAAATACTCCAAGCATTGAGAAAAAAATATTAGCTGAGGTCTTTTCAAGGCTTGAGCGAAGATATCGACTGATTGATTTTTTATTGGAGCATAAATTGTAGTAATAATTCATCTTAGATATTTTGTATGAGAAAGAAGTAATCTATTTCAATGTATTTTGTCTATTCGTGAAATACTTTATAGGTTGATATATATATTTCTTAAATTAAAAATCACAATAAAGTACTCAATCTCTTCAAGATCATGCTTGCCTGACAATATATTGCAAGTAATAATTCTCATATTTGTGAATTCTACCTTTATGCTAAATCTTGAGATTATTATTTGTGTTTTATTTTTTTATCAGACAAAATTATCTATAAAAAAATATAAAAATTTATATTAAACTTTATCTTGGTACAAATTAGTGTACCACTTAAATTAAGAAAAATAGCTAGCTAAATGTGTCCATAATTGTTAAAAGAAATACTAAGAATTGAAGGTTTCTATATAACTATGTGATAAATCGTGTCTACGTTAACTTTTCATGAAAAATATAAGAGGTTTCTAATTATATTAACTACATTAGTTATATCAATTTTAATAATAGTTATATAATTTATTTTTTGTTACAATCTTATTCTATGTAGTAGAGTTGATTAGAGTACTTGCATTAAATAAGAAATTAGCAACTAGTTCAATAAGAGTATTCACTAGAATACAACCCAAAAAGTTAATCCCAACAAGAGTTTAAATTGTATATCTCATCTTTGACATCAAAATATTTTTCATAGAGTAGACTATATTTATCTCAAGAAAATATATGAGTCGTGTAAAATTCTTTATTTGAAATTTAATACAATATACTAATTGAGTTTATAAATTACTAACTTATCATATATCGTAATAATGATGTCATCCATGTACATAATTAACATGATGAACGTATCATCTGTACTCTTCTAGAAAAATAAAGAATAATTTATGATGTAATTATATAAGCTAAAAAAGATGTTTGTTAGTAAAAATTTCAGGTCATACAATATTTTTTATAATCTGCAGATTGAGTTTGATTTTACAATTCAAAATTTAATTGATAACTTCATATATATCTTCTCATCAAGGTTATAATGAAGAAATTTTCAAGTCTAATTATTATATCTTTCAACTATGAGAAACTATAATAATATATGAATCTGTATGAAGATCATTTTGATTACTAGAAAGAAAATATTTTGATAATTTATAATAAATATTATAATAAACTCATGTACAACAACTCTCACCTCTAGACAATTTATATTCACATTTGAATTAGCCTTCACAATGACACCTCATTTGTAATTAATACTAAGTTTTTTTGAAGAGTGAGATATTAGTTTTTTAAAGCTTTATTTGAGTGAGGGACATATCTTTTGTAATATGGTATAATGCTATTCTAGTTGAGATAATATCTTAAAGTCAGTCTCAAGTATTCTAGTTCTATTAAGAGAAACAATAAATTAGACAATAGAAGAGATAATAAATGAGCATGACTATCCCCATGTTATAATATGATGAATAGAATTAATTTATTTTTTTATGAGAATGATCAAAATATATAGATCAGAAGAATCTACTGAAGGATCATCTACCTTCCCTGGATCTCTTATACTATGAAAAAATTGCATATATTCCTTTCTCCTAAAATAGATTTTTTAAGTCCTAGGTGTTCTAGTATTTTTATTCCTAAAATCTTTTAATATAGGATTAGAATAGACTCATGGATTACCAGATCAATTGGACTAAAGAGAGATTATCCTAACCTGAGATATCCTACTCTTTCTAGAATGAATTTGTTTTGTACATGTTGGTGTTAGTGCATATGATAACTCGCTAATACTTTATTAGTCTAAGTAAGACAACAGAATGTTGGTGTTATGTATATTGGTGTAGTGTATCATTATCATGTGAATCAACAAGTTCATATATTGTTGAGAATATGTTTCTCTCTTTCTTTCTTAACTAAAATTATAAGTAATACTATGAAAGATTAAGGAAAAATAATAGATTTGGATGTATCATTTAGACTTTTTTTCTAGACTTGTTAAAGAATGAGTTATGCTAAAATAATAATATTAGTATTCACTTGTAATCTATCAGTCTCATGTAAATAATATTTATTATTTTTTTGAGTACTAGAGTAATTAAGAACGGCTTACTTTATCATGTTAGCCACCATCTTGTCACAACTTGGTGAGATATTCTAAATAAAATATACTCTCAAATACTTTGAAAAGTAAGCTGAATAATATCTCTCAAATGAGAAAAGATAGAAAAATATATCTAGTTAATGAAATAGTTTTCGGTTAAAACTATATCTCTCTAAAAAAGCATACACTTCTATCAAAGAGGAGTATTTGAGTTATCTTCATTAAATATATATCATATTTTTTGAAATCATATTTTATGGGGCATGTTAACATATGAAATATGATTTATAATATTATGATTACTACTTTAAGTATTAAAATTATCAAAAATATATATTCTAATACATGTTTCTTAATATTTTTCTTTATATTTTTATTAAATTGATTTTTATTTGTTTATGAAATGATTAAAAAATAAAAAAAAAAGTTTGTAACATAAAATAGAAATGATTTAGTTGTGTAAAATACATACAGTCATCAATAAATATAATAAAAAAAAATATAAAATTATTCTGTGTTTCATATTTACTTTGTTCTCTTGTATTTGAGTGTATCAAATTGAATGTGTTTTTACCTGCACAAGTTTGGCATGCATGATAAGAATCTCTGGTGTGATTTTCTCATAGACATGTCTCTTAAATTTAATATTTAAGATATTTTTAATGTTTAAATTTAATATTCTCAGATTGACTAGTGATGAGTCATAATATCACACAATTGAGAATGAACAAGTATTAATCAATAATGCTCAAATATCTTGTGAGATATTCTATCTTTAAAGTAAGAACATACAGTCTACCATGTATGTTGAGTTCTAAAGAAATTTTATTTAAAAATATATTGATTTTGCAAAATAATAGTAATAGAATAAGAAATAAAATACTAGCTAAGTTGTTATGAAATTAAATTAATAAAAAAAAGAATACATATATACTCAAGATTAAAATTATATGAATTAAATATGATTTTAACATAATAAATTAAGTACTAGTTAAGTTGTTTCTCATGTATTTACAATAATACTTGATTTATTGTCTTTTCTAGTCTCTAACATTGAATTAAATATTATTTTATTAGTTATGAATGTGATTTTAGATAGGAGGATTAAATTAAAACCATATATTATAGAATATTTATTATGCTTTACGATTAGAGAATACATGAATGAGTCTTCAATATAATGTCCAATAATTACAAGTGGATGATGAGGTGCATGAAAATGATAAAATTGAGAGTTGAAGCTATGATGATCCGAATGAGAAATAATAACATTATTATACTGGCGTTCCCTTGCGCTTGATGTTTGTTTTATTTTATGTTTTTTTTTTATTTTTTTATAAACAGTTACATTTACATTTTTCAAACTTCAGTATATATTTTGTTACATTCATATTTTATACACATTATATTTGCAGTTTAAATTTTTTATTTTTCATATTAAATTTCATATATATAGCTTATATTTGGAAGATTAGTTGTGTTGTCCAGCCCACACCACAACCCACAAGTGAGTGGGTCTGGCCTGGGATGGACTGGACAGCCAGGCCAGCCGTCAGTCCCAGGTCTAGCCCACTGGATAGGAGATAGGGTAGGCTAGAGCAGTAACACTAGCCTTTGTGGTTTGCTTGCATGTCAGGCCAGCCATATTTGGTGCATGACCCAGTCATGTCAAGTTGTAACCTGGGTCGAAGCTCACCTGACACGACTCGGCATGCCCCAAAATTTTTTATGCTAGCAGATCATGGAGAGCCTCCCTTGTTTGCTACCATACTAGACCAAAAAAACAGGGCAATGTCAGCTCGACATGTTCTATTTGTCATCTCTAGTGTAAAATATTCTCGTACAATGAGTATATTGAATTGATATTCTTATTTATCATCTCTGTTGTGCTATTTTATACTGATTCCTCCAACAAAACAAAATTTCATATCTTAATTTTTGTCAATTTGAATTATAGTTTATTCTCTTCATCATTCTTCTCCCTTTTTTTACTTCTATAAAATAGGATCTAGCTAGGCTTTCTGCCTCACGCCTTTGCATGCACTACCACACTCACTACAATGTGCACCACCGTGCATACCATTGTGCGCCTCACCGCGTGCCTCTGTACTTCGCAGATTACTATGTAATCACAAATATAAAATACGTGCTTACACTTTGCCCCACTGTCCTCACCTTGCGTGCACCTGCATTGTGAATATTTTCGTACTCTATGCGCACCATAAAACTTATGTTTTTTTTTTTTTTCAATTAGTATAAGTATATGTGTATTGTGCTGGTATAATACTCATTCTTTTTCTCTCTAGAGTTTCGATCATCGCTCTGATAATATGTTTGAAATTGAGATATGGAAAATAAAATAAACAAAACTTGTATTAAAATATATATCAAATATTTTTATATAATATGTAGAAATAATTAGGACAACATAAAGGTTGGGAATTGTCATTAAAAATTCAAAAAATATATACTGAATAAAAACCACAACAGTTTGTAAAAACATAAGCACAGTGCAGTCTTTTTTTTTTAAAATATAGAATGAAACATTTTTATTTATGCAACTTAATTGCTACTTTCTATCATATTCGCTGCAGAGAAGTTCTCTCGTCATGTGATCATCCGAATACCAAAGATTGCTTTTAAGGATAACTCACATGTGGGTGCATTTGTTTCTGAGGTATCTTTCAGTGACTTAGCCTATTAAACAGCTTCTCTGCAATCAGATAGAGAACTTATGTGAAACTTTCTATTTCAATGGGGAAGGTTTCTGAATTACTTGTGGGAGTTTAAGTGCTGTGATCAGCATTAACATTAGTTTTGATGTTTATAAACTGATATAACAGGCATATCATTATGAATTGATTAATAGATAGACTAAGGCCTAAGCCATATCAATATGATGGCTGCTGGATGGCTTAGTTGCTAACCTTTATATTTGTATCGTGTTAAGTAACCATATCACAGAAAACCATGCTTATATTTGCCCTATTGATTCCATGTTGTTTTATAATATTAGAACAACTTATATTTGCCCTATAGATTGGATTGAAATCAAATGAGATCATGTCTTGGTGTGATCACAAGTATTTCTGCCAAAGGATGGTAGGTCATGGGTTCTATATAGTTAGACATAGCCTATTTGATTTATCGAGAATAATACTTGTTGAGATATATTACTGTACCAAATCCCATATTACGGAGGAGCTTTGTGCACTGGATACGGACATGAATCAGAACTCATATGAGCTAATGTGTCAACCTGTTTGTTTTATCTTGGATCTGGTTTGTTTCATGTTTGTAGCTGATTGTAGTTTTTCTAATTTGTTTGGTTTAGTTAAAATTCAAACTAGCCAGGCATGAGATATCTACCTCTAATTGGAAAAATATTAGCCTCGAATGGTTCTTTTAAGACTTAGTAGTTGGGTCTCAACTTAGGGTTCCTTTTCTGCATTTCGTTTGGGCATAGATGATTTATACTTTTTTGGGATTACTTTTGAAGATCTTGTCTCGGATGGAAAATGCAAAAGAGGGAGATAGCCAATTCAAGAAAATGTTTATCAGAAAAGATTCAAGCTCTGATGAATGTTCATGTCAACCATTTATAGACACTGCTGTGTACTCTAGAAATCGTTGCTTTCGCTTGCCTCTCTCATCAAAAGCAGGCAAAAGTTCTATCCTTGTGCCTACCAAACGCTTCAAATGCAAAGCTATGGTATGATGCCATTTCCTGCCTAAGAATCATCCTATTACATCTATTTAGCTTGATTTTTTTTTTCATTATTTTTTATTGTATCTGAGTTCTGTTCATTAGAATTTGTTAAGAACAATTAATTGAATTTTTTAATCATCAAGGCATTATTAACAAGAAATTATCGTTTTGAATTGTGATTTTCATCATTTTTCAAAGTAATGGATTCACTTTTTCTGAAATCCTGATCAATATATTTCTGTATAGGATTGACAAACAAAGTGGATGATTGTCAAATAAGATTAAGCAAGATGGATTACATATTTTTTGATACCTATGGCATATGAGAGTCTCTCCAAGTGTTTGGCTACCATTGATCATTTGATCATATATTTTTGGTTTGAATATCAATTATTAGATAAGTTGAAGATTCTAGAGTTAAGTATCAAAGAAGTAATTATTATATGATAGTTAAGAATACATACTAGAGTTTTATATTTGATATGTCAGGACATTGATAGAAGATATTTATTCTATTTAATTCATTCATTTAGATATTTGGGGATCTTGTAGGATAACTATGTATAATGACTTAAGATATTTTATTATTTATATTGATGATTGTATTACACATACACATATAATTTTTAAGTTTTAAAATAATAAATTATATCTATATTTATAAATTTCTATGAAAGGATAAAACTCATTTTAGTTGAAATATAAATGTTGATAATTGATAATATTTTGAAATGTATTTTTTATTATTTTGTTTTAATTTTTTTGAGGGGTATGAAATGAATTTCTTTACATCTTAATGCTATCATTCCTTTGCAAGTTGAGATAATTAAAAGAAATAATTGATATTTAGTTGAAACAACTAAGATATTTTATTATATATAAATATTCCTAGATATCTTTGAAGAGAAATAATATTAATTGTTGACTTACTTATCAACTAAATATGATTTTATGTTCTCTCGTATTATATCTCATATTAATTATTATATCCAAGAGAGAAAAATAAATATATTTTCTATTGCTCAACTCATAGAGAAGTCATTCATCTACTCTGCCAATCCTGTATCTAATAAGAAAAAGTAGTGTCACAATTTAGTTACTTAAAAAAAAGACTAAAAATTATAGGTGTTAAATGAGCTGTGTTGTGCTGGTATGACTTATTTTTGTGTGATTTAGTTGTGCTGGTATGACTTATTTTTGTGTGATTTAGTTGTGCTATCATGTTGTGCCAGACATGGTATGGTATGGATATCGTGCTGTGTTGGAATTACATGACATCTATTTTACTAGGTCTGATATGACTTATTTGGCATGCTGGCAGGTAGATTCATGTCAGTCCATGCCAATTTTGGGTAGGGCAAGAAACAATCTGAATTGAATGTGTACAGTTAAAATATTTTAAAAGTTTTATTTATATTTATTCAAAATGAAAATAAAAATCACCTAAATGAAAAAAATAATTAATGAGCATAAAATCAATATGATACACAACATAAAATGAATTATAATAAGTTGAAATCTCAAAAACAAATGAAATATCATATCGAATGAAAAACAAATGATCCAAAATAGAATAATATGAGTCATTATTATTAATTCATGTCTGTAGTATTTTAGCATGGTTGTAGATACGTATCATTGTCGGACGTCATCATGCATACTTTTGAATGTATTCCTAATGAGGGTCTCAATATCTTCAATCTCGATGTCAATTGAGTCATCATTCATCAATAATTCTTTTAATTTCTCCTGAATATTCAACATTAAAATTTTCTAATTTTTTATGCATCCTAATACCTCTATGATATTTAGTTACAATATTGATCTCTTATCTCAAATAATATTGACTATCACAGAGAAAGTAAATTTTGATGTTATGTTAGATACCAGAAGGATTAGTAGATCATGTGTCATTTTAGATAGTACGAGATAAATAGATTCATATGATTTTTACCTATTTAAAATATCTAAATTTTTATATCATCATATGAAAAGTTTTAGTTATCATTATCTAAGTATCGAGATAACTCATTTTTATTTGAGAGATCAACTTGTATGCCCTAATTAACTAAATAAAATAATCATCATCATTGAATATAGTGTCCAAGTTTGTACTTTGAGTCTCGCTACAACTAGCATACTTAGTATTGTAATACTTAAACGTAAACATGTCACTTAATTTTTAATGAATACAACTTTCATGTTTGTTAGTTTGATTCATGTAAATAAATATATATCTTAATATATTTTTTATTCATTTCACCTTAATTCTATGATCAATATAGGTATCTATGCAATACATAGTTGGAATAAATACTAATATCTAGTTTAGATCTCAACAAATATAGTACTAAATTTAATATGTTCTCTATACTTACTAAATAAGATATTAATGTCGCACATGCGTTTGAGTAAAATACAAGTGGTGAGTGTATGCACAATTAATATATGTTTGTTTTAAAAAAATTTAGGAATTTTATTAAAGTAATTTTTGTGTCATAATCTTAATCATTAATAATAAGTTTGTCACTTTTATTAATGACATTATTGAATATCACATGTTGATAGTTGACACATGATTCTAATAAAAGGTATATTAATATAATATATGAACATGAATGTAATATAAGTGGTGAGAGTATGCACAACGAATATATATTCGGTATGTCAAAAAAATTTTAGGAATTTTATAAAATAAATTTTTGTATCATAGTTAGAATTATTAATAATAAGTTTGTCACTTTTATTAATGGTGTTATCTAATGTTATATGTTAGTAGTAAACACATGATTCTAACAAAAAGTACATATTATTTTAATTGTCTCATATTTGTTTGAAAAATTTTTTAAGCCTTAGTGATAAATAAACACAGTTAAATTCTTATTTTCTGCTTGGCATTATAAGATATTTTAGTGAATTTCTTATTTTTTTTAAAGTAAAGGAAATAATTTTTATATTTATCTTTACTATTAGGTTAATTATGTGATACATATTTATCATAAAAAAATTTACTTAATGACTTATTTATAATGATTCTAACAAACATATTAATGACTACTTCGTTATTAAAATATTAATCAAAAATTATACTAAATATTTTATCCTAATTCTCATATTTTTTTTAAAATTCTCATTATACACTTATATATTGTATGATTATTATGAGGATGAATGGTCTCAGTAAATTTTAAATTTTTTTTATTAAGTTTTTAATTTGAATCAATATAGTAGGCAGTGAGACATATGAATAATCAATCATAGTGAGTTATGGCTAGTCTAAATATCGGATAATATAGACACCACCTAATTATATTTTTTAAATTTATTAATTATTAATTATTTTTTTAAATATAATTATTTTATTATATTATTTCTATTAGTGAACTTATGAATAATATAATATACAGGTTGAAAATATGTCTGCATAATACTGATTGTCATATAATTCTCTTAAAATTTAATAAGAAGATTTATGGTTATAATCAGTTTGATTATTTTTTCTTTTACAAAGTCATTGTAATATATGAAAGGGTCAATGAAATGGAACATAATCTAATTTCAAAGAACTTGCCAGTCAATTTAGTTTACATGAGATATATTGCACAATTTTTTTGGTGCATTGATCTTTATGTATCTTAAAGTGAACAATGTCACAAGCAAGCCTATATATGTATGTGTGTATATATATATATAAATAATATGTACATTATGCTGATTTTTATTTAACACTATTAAATTTTTTATAATATTTTAAAGTAAGTTAATATTATTTAAGTTTGTCTTATTTTAGATTTTTTAGGTAAATAGTTTTCAGTCGAGATCATTAGAGAGAACTTAATTTTAGTCTCGGTCTTTTCACTTAGATTATCATTATTATTTAAATCTACTTCAAATTCATAATCTTTGAACTCACTATTTAATAAATTTTTATTTATATATTAAATTTTATACTATTTAATAAAATAAAAAAAACTAATAAAAAAACTTGTGTTCTGTAATCGCAACTGTAATAATTTATTTGAGTAGAATGTCGCACACTACAATTGTATTTGATATTCTACCATCATTTTTTATCATTTTCCATAATCTTAAAAATCAAAATAGGAGAGTCGAGAGGGAAGCGGAAGAAAATATGAGAGTTTGAATGACAATAATTATGTATAAAATAATATATTGTTCTCCCAATACATAAATATTTAAAATGTTGTTAATTTGATCACTCAAACATCTCAATGCAGTTTGGTCTGCAAACACAATGTTCACCTCAATCTTCTTCGTCCACAATTGTGTTAAAGTAGTATAATGAATTATCTTATCTTGATTAGTCTGTTTGTATATCAACAGTTGAGTAATACTATCATAAATGTTGAATATACCTGACGAGTACATCGAAATAATCAAGTTCAAAATCTTCTTGCATGTATTGAATGAACCAAATATACTTAATTTACTCAGGTCAATTGATTGTTATATATATACTAGTAATTGTGCATCAATAACAATTTAATTATTAGTCTTCAATTATGGTAGCTTCTGTAATAAGTGTCTCATATATCTTTTGCTCACAAACCACACACCCTCACATATGTAGTTCTTAGGAAGTATGTCATCATTTTTATTTTATAAACTTGACATAACACCGAAGGAAAATTTTTAAAATTGCCAAACCAAAAGAGAACACTGCAAAACACAATGGCTTCATGCCAAACTTTAAAAACATGGGTCCCATACTATTTCAACTACAAAAAATATATTATATTGAAATTGTATAGGCACAATCATACCTACTACTGGGAAACCACTAATTGGATTGTCGTTAGCTACTAGATCACCACAATCTCACTATTAGACATTTGATGACTACAATTCTTCTAATGAATATGAAAAACACAAAAAAATACCTCTATCTTTACAGTAAGATGGCACCTTTGTTGTCGATGTCAGATGGAAGCACACATTGTCGCTGGCACTAATGAAAGGAGCGTCACCTCCAACAACTAAATTGCCCCTTTAACCTTTGGAATGTTGTCGTGATACAATCTTAAGGAACCATTTAGGGTTTAAGTCCTTAGTTGTTTCGGGATTGGGAGAGAGAGAAGGAAGGAGAAATAGAAAGAAATTAATAATATTTTCATTAATTTTAAAAATAAAAAAATACGATCACACACACACACACATGTTTGTGGTAGCTCAAAAGTCAGATGCTCCAAAATAATATAAAATGAAACTAAATAAAAAATAAACTTACACACTAAACTAAACCTCAATATTTATTTTATCGGCAAAAGAATTTTAAAAAATTCAATTTTTATATCCTATGTATTTTGAGTGTCTTTATTCTTTTTTTCCATCCACGTTTGGTGCACAATGTATCTATGCATCAGTTTGGAGGAGGTATTGAGATTATTATTTCATATAATTTTTTGTTCGTTGTTATTTTTTGTGTAGGTAGAATTCCTCCTCATAGCATAAGTGTGTCATCCTCATTGTTTCATGCTGTTTTAATACTTTGTAATATGTTTGATTATATAGAGAAAACAAAGGTTTATGTGTTATCTTTTTTGCATTTATTTAAATAATCATATCTAACACAACCTTTGATAATCATATTGAAAATTGATAGATTTTTATGATGTCTTGTGTTTTCTTTTACAAATGGTTTGCTTTATTAGTATGTTGAAAAAATGGTTTATTAAACTTTTGAAATTGAAAACATAAATAACTACTATTGTTAAAATGAAATTTCAAAAACAAAAGTTGTCTATCCATGTTAAATTTGATGCAGAGGGATGTTTTGACATGGGGTACATAACAAACATGACATAAAGTCATGTCAAAGTTTATCTTGCCTGGCTTGTGGGGCCATTCATTGGATAATGAAACATGATGTGGCGCCATTAAGTCTATTTTAGCTTGCTTGATCAAAAATGGAAAAGGATAATCATGATCATCTTGATTAAGTTTTTACTTTATTTCAATTAAGATTAGTTTCTCTCAAAAAATAGAAAATTTCATGGTATTAATTCACTTTGAATCCCCAAAATCTTAAAGAATTGTAAACAAAATATGGAAAACCAAGGGTATGTTTTGTCAAGCTTTCCTATGTGCCGGCCATGATTGTTTAATGTTTTTGTTTATTTTCTATTTTTATCTATCGTTTCCCTTTTTCTCAATTATCTCGAGTGCATGCATCAAGGAACGTGATGATAATAATTATTGTTTTTATGAGACTGGTATTGAATACCAGTGTGAAGATGACATATTCATGGAGTCTTTGATATGCAATATGGATGTTGATTGTGAGAAGCTTCTTGTCTGCAAGATGGACCTGAACTATATGAAGATTCTACATTTTGATACAGAGGTACAATTGAGCTGTTTGGTTTGTTCAATGCTCTATGAGTTGTGTAGTTAATGAGAAGTCAAACAAAAGTGTTCTTGGTACATATCATGTAAGAAGTGGAACAAGCTGTGATATGCAAGAACAATTGAGTTCCCCATTACCCTTAATTTTTTTTCTTTCTCAAATCATTCCAATTTGTTTTTAATTAAATTTAAGGGCTAATGTACTTTTTAAAACAAATGAAGTAAAAGTGTGGAGTTAGAATTAGTATTGTCATGGCAATTGCCTTTTTTCTTGGATGGGCTTTGTTATCTTATGCACTAGTATTATTTGTTGCCCGATTGTATTTTCATGAATGTCTCATGACACTTTCTTTAAGGTCATTGCTCGTATTGTGCTTGTCACGGCCATAATTATCATTATCAGTCTCAATGCCATAAGCCCATAACCAATACACTAGTATATAATTCTTGAACAAAAAAAAAATGATAAGTTTAATACATAAAACATAAAGCATGTCTTATCCAAAAAGCTACATGAAACATTATCATGATCAATCTCATATGGCTATTATAATCATTTTTATCTATTATTTAATGATACTTGAAATATGGTTTTAATAAAGAGTATTATTATATTTATATTTTAATATTATTTTGTAACATGATATCATAGTCAGTCCCAAAGAAAATTTGATTTTAGGAGCGTGTGTATGTGGGTAAGGGTTTAAAAAATCTTGAAAAACAAATCGTGTGTACTATATGAGCATAGTGCGCGCATACAATCTATAAAAAAGGAGGGTTAGAGTTATGATTAGAGGAGAGTATAAAAACTTCTATCTAAGATAATAACAAAATTATTCTTTACTTATCACAAGTTGTTTTGCTCGTATTGATATTAGGATTGATTAGTTGAATTATATATATATTTTTTGATGATAAAATTTCCTAAATATTTGAGTATTTTGGATCTTTTAATCATGTAGTCTTAGCTTGATTATTTATTTATGATCAAGTTAATAATATTTTATCTTAATCTTAAGAGTATTCCAATCTTAAAATTTGAGATATAAGTTAGAAAAGCTTGCTGAAGCTTCCTATTTTATATGTCAGTTTGATTTGAGTATACATTTATATGATATGATATACTTAGATATATGGGAACATAGTAGTGATGTGATCATAGAGAGATTTAAATATTTTATTACTTTTGTTAATGGCTGCTTGAGATATATATAATTATATCTTTTTCGTAATAATTTAGCGATGTGATTATGAATAAATTATATTTTTTTATTTTTGTGATTTTTCATAAAATGATAAAAAATTAATTTAATAAAAATTATATAAAATTAAGAAATGATAATATACTAAAATATATATCAGGCTGATTCATTATATATTATATGGATCATGAGATTATACATCAATTTTTTTGTATTGGCAAACTCTACTAGAATGTAATTATTGAAAGAAAAAATAAATATATAATTGAGATAATCTCGATATTTTTGTTCAGAAAAAGTGTTATGCAATATTTTTGATAAAATGTAATTTTAATTACAATGTAAGTTATTAATTAGATATACTTCTTTGTCATTTCTTCAAATATATAATTTTAGATCTTATATCTCATAAAGTAGTTATTAATTTGTCCTTAAGAATTTTTAGAGATATTTATTTTGTTCTTGATTATTTTTTAGGATGGAAAAAGTTGATATCTAAGGTCTCGAGATATATTTTTCTTGAATACTCAAGTATGCAAATAAGACTACAAGTATTTTTTATCAAAGATAGGTAGAATTTTAGCAAGTTTTAATATTATCTTTTTTAATAATGACTTCATTTTTAATGAGACTAGGAAGAGTGTGAATCTTGATATTACAATTATATCTATTTCTTTTCCTCTCTCACTTGTAGTCCTACCTAGACTACTAGTTAGTAGAGTAAGTCATCCATCAATTATTTTTGTGCTTGTTAATATTAATATTATATTACTCTCATGAAGTCATTATAATTACTAACAAATTTAGATTATATTGTTTTTAGAGATTTTCTTTAGGAAAATCTCTAAAAACAAGTTTATTTTCATTATACAAGTTTATTTTGAGTCCATAATTATGAGACTTTATCACTCTATTTAGAATAAGTATTAGGAGAGAGGGATATACTCAGTCAACTTAGACTAGAGATGAGACTATATATGATTATGAGCCATATGATCCTATAGATAGCCTAATTGATATTGATTTTTGATTACTCTTTGGAAGGGACAACATAATTATACTCAATATTTAATTTTATTGGTTTCGTCATACTCTTGTATTGTTTATTATTTTTCTTATTGTATTAGTATGATCAAGTCTCTTGTATTGTTGAAAAAAAAAAATATCGTATACCCTAATGAGACTTAAGAACTAATATTTTGATTTCCGTGAAAATTTGTTATTGATTGCTTATGTGCATTCATTATGATGATAAATCTAGATAGGAAGGTAGATCACCTTAATTTGAGACTTGTATTAAGATAATTTAAATATTTGATATGAACTATTAGACCACTTATTTTTTAGTAGTCAAGATAATTTTAATATGAATTTTTATTTATTTGGTAATCTCATAGGTAGAGGATATACCAACTAGTATGAAGATTGCAGAAGATATCATATAGAATGAAGTAGTTATCGAAAACTTATTTTATGAAATTTTCACAAGCAATCATTTCATTTGGTATACACAAATATGTTATTGACTTTTATTTTTTAGAAATAATATGATTACAAGATAATTTTTCTTATCTACGTGAATGATATATTAATTATGAATGATATTAATTTGTGAATCTTCAAACTCAAGAAGTATTTTTAGGCATAATTTCAGATAAAAGATCTTGGAATATTTTTCTTAACAGGTTTATATTTACACAAATTTTTTGTATACTGAGATATATGAAGAAATTTTCAGGACTTGAGATGTTTTTCATGGATCATGGATATTTGTAGTTAGTTGAAATTGAGTTGTGCACCAATATTCTCTAAGAAAAGGTCTATAACATGATTTTATATTTTTATTAGAGATAATATTATTTGTTGAAAAAGTAAGAAGTATATTATTATTTTGAGACATACTACAAAAATATAATTTAGAGTAATTATTATAGTTATTTTTTGATATGCTATTATTTTGTACTCTTCCTATACTAATATTTATTGTGATAGTCAATAACATGATAAATCTCTTTCATTCCAATGTTTAATGAGTGAATCCATTACATAGATATGAACTATTTTTTTCTTAAAGAGAAAATTCCAGATGTAATCATTATTACAATATACATTCAGATAATATAGTAATTAACAGATATTTGTATGAATGTCTTAAAGAACTTTTAGCTTACTTTTCATTTACTTTTATTTTATCCCTTGAAGATTCAGGAAATACTAGCTTGATGAGGAGTTAAAATTTAATTTTTTTTTTTATTTTTTTTTTATGCTTTTGATGAGAATACTCAATCTATGAGTTATCTCAATTATTTTTTTTTATATAAAGATATTTAATGTATGATTTTGATAGAAAATGTTATTATGTTTATTTTTCTATATTATTTTGTAATAGGCTTACACACATGTATATATACATAGTCAAACATAAATACATACATATATACATACATGTGTATATATATACATATAATGATTTTAATGCATCATATTAAACATCTCAAACCAATGGAATAATGTTAATTTTTTGTGTAATTCCTATTCAATAATAATTTCATATCAATTGTGCCTACAAAATTATGTTGAAGATCATATCTAGTGTACAATATTATAGTTAGTTCGAGGTCTGAAATGAATTAATATTTTCACAATTTTTTCTTCAAAAATCAAAGATATGTGCTACGAGTTTCTAACCCCAAATGTACTGCTATTGGATGAAGATATTTGTTAGTATATCAAAGAATGATCTCTAATGTAACTCAAAAATTTTCTAGGCAATTAATTATTTTAATATTATTTTTTCTTAAATACTTTTAACTTTGGAATTCTTATGAGATTTGATGTATTAGTATTTTTGTAATCACATACTAGCCTATAAAACCACGATACGAGCCAATAATTTTCAATAAATGCTAACTAATGCCACACTATCTTCATTTCATGCTGATTATAGCTTGCCACAAGTAGCAATTTCAACCATGATTAAATATCCTCTAGTCCCCCAACATATTACAATGTAGTCGCACGCATTGCAATTGCTTTCACTAGTCATATTTTTAGTTCCATGTATTGCTATGAATTTTAATTATTTCTTGATATTTTCATTCCCATTTCCATTTTTTAATCACCCAGCAAACTGATATTCAATTCAGTTTCATCTTTTTGATTAGAATTCTTTCTTATTATAGGTAAACCACAATTTTAGTAGAGGTAATGCTCCACAAAAGCTGATGTTAAACTGCAGGTCAATTGATCCATCCCCAACTTACTTTATTGGGAGCTCACCTTTTCCTCCTGTGGATGATTTTGTAGAGTCTGTTGCCTCATTTGGAAGTGTGTCAGGTGGTACCATTGTTAATTCCTTTACCAGCTGGAATCCATTGGTTAAATACAAGATTGTGAATTCTGATACCATGATACAAGATTATGAAATATACTTGGAGGAGTTAAATCTTTGCAAATGTTTGTAGGAGGATTTTATTGTTTGGAGAACTAAAATTTTTGTGATAGACTCTTATGATATCATAAATCTGTTAATATGATACTCGAGGAACCATTATATGTTTATTTCCATATGAAAGAAAGCGTAATTCTTCTGGTGTTGATTTGAGAAAATAGTGAATTGGCTTGAAATCTGACACTTTTCTATGCTGTTGACAATTTGTATACTCTGATAATTCTCATTTAGGGAAAATTCGAAGCTGGTGTTGGCTTTCTGAGTATGGTTTGATGGTATACAGCATGACAAGAAACAGACATTGTGAAAGAATTGGTAGAGAGCATAAAAGCAATCATGGTATTTTTTTATTTTATTTCATATTTTACTTGCAACTAATTGCTTACACACATACACAACACACACATGCGCACACACACGTGCACGCGCACACACACACACATGGAGGTTGTGGAGGTTATACATAGTGTACAAGGCTATCACTTAGCATGAAGATTATGAGAGATTAATATCTTGATAATTTTACCTCTGAAAATAAGATAGGTTGCATCTGATGAGTTTTGAACCTGAGACTTACTACCCTTAGACGAAGATGCTTATTATTATTGTCGAGATTAATATATATATATGGAGGTTATTATGAGATACAGTGTGTTAGTGTTTATATAATTAAAATCACACACACACACACATGCATATATATATGGAGGTCGTAGGGATCATACATAGTGCACAAGACTCTCACTTAGCATGAAGTTTGTGAGAGATAAATATCTTGATAATTTTATCTCTGAAAATAAGATAGGTTGCATATGATGAAGTTTTGAACCCGAGATTTACTATTCTAAGATGAAGATACTTATTATAATTCTAAGGCATGAGATGCAATATATGCATACAACACGAAGACTTTCTAGATCATCTAAATTTGAGTTATTATGAGATACAATGTGTTAGTATTTATATAACTGTAATTACACACACACACACGCTTCTAATTATGTGGAAGTTTTGAATATGAGTGTTAAAATTGCTTCATGTTTCTTGTTGGTGTCAAAAAATTTGTCTGTCATTTCGTTCGTCACAAAAATTGAGATGGATGGACTTGGATGTACTATAATTTAGTTTTTGTTGAACAATCGAGCTCATAAGTATTTTTTTTGTTTTTTTTGTTTAGTGATATATGTTGTTGACATGAGAAGGGAGCTTTATTACCAGAAATGCCATGATCCAGATTGTAGAGGTATTGTTCTGTTCAATTATCTTTACCATCTGTGTGGATTTATTGAAATCCAGGGAAACTGGTGAAGCAATAAAAGTGAAACAGTGCTAAATTTATTCTTCATCACCTGGCTAGCAAAATGGAATAATAATGATGGGAGAGGACATAAAAAAATCTATCTATTTTCTCCATAATATAAAAACAAATGTCCATATTATAAAAATGCTTTTGAATGCTCACAAAATTAAACTAAAGTAGGATATCTGAACTGTTGAATATTGGGATGTTAATGATAGTGAGAGGAACTTTTGGGGCAGTTACTCTAATGGGCATGACAAATCCACATACATATCTTAAGGAACTGTGCCCCAAGAAACAATGCATGTGAAGAAAAAAATGTTCCTTCCCTGTAGGCTTTTTAATTGACACACTACATCCTGGCTAGTTAGAAGGTAGATATATCAATTATGTCAAACTTATTACAAATATCGTGTGCTTGATCTACAAAAAAAAAATGACACCAAGCTTGTAGGAAAATAAAATAAGTTGTGGTCTCTATAATTTTTTATAAAGATATTTGCTGACTGATCTGATGCTTGGATGTAAGTTATAGTAGTTTTATTTTTTTTAAGGAAGAATCAATTAATATCTGTGTTTAATCTCCTCGTAAAATATCAAATTGAAGTTTATATGTTTTGTTATCTTATTTGTATTAGAAAATAATAAGAGAAAAAATTAAGTATTTAATTGTATCAAATAATTGTATGTTCTAAAGTATCTCGTTGGTAATTATCATCATCATTATGATTTCTTTTCTTGTACTAGATCTTGTAATAAATATAAATGTCTTATTTTTTTAGGAGACAAGATTATTTTCAAAAAAAATTAAAAAGTATCATAGCATGCATCTTCTTGTTACAAGTTGTATTTTCAACTTGAGTTCGAATACTTGGGTAACTATTAGTGTACGTGATCGTCATACAAAATTAAAGCCCAAAAAGACGTCTTCATATATTTCATAATGTGGAGAGTTGTCTCTAAATGAATTTATCATGTAGAATTTAGGAATTAACTAATAATACTATCTGTATAAGTTATATGTAGTCTGATTATAGTTTGATAGTTAATTTTTATTATGATTTTTTTATAAATAATAATAAGTTAGAGAAACCATATTGAGCAAGAATTTTATACATAAATCAATCAGAGTGTCCCTTGGAGCAAACTCAATAAATAAACTCTTGTAATTGTATCAATTTTATGCCTCCTATATGATAATATAATTTCTCATTGAGTAAATTATTTTTATTCTAATAAATTATTTGAGTATCTTAAACTTTTTATTTTTGGAATTATAAAAAAAATATTTTTTGAGTTTAATGATTCATAACTTATTGTATTTCATGATATGAATATCATTCATGTACGTAATGAGTAAGATCAGTCTATTATTTGAGCTCTTCTAGAAAAATATAAAAAAAAATTACTACACATTTAAGTAGACTAAAGATGATCAACTTGTTAAAATTTTGTAAACCATGTTGTCTGTCAATGTTTTAGGCTATTAAATCATCTCATTTTTAAGGTCATCGTGAAGAAAAATATTTTTATATGTAGTTGATATATCTTTCATCTGTAAAATATTATAAATTATATAAGAATTCAAACGAAGATATTCTTGATCATTGGAGAGAAAGTATTTTAGTAATTTAGACTTAAGATCAATTATATGAGTGAATCTTTAAGAAGCACGGACACGGGGATACGACACGGCAAGATACGAGGACACGGAAAATTCTAAAAAACTAAGATACGGATATGGCTAGGATACGGCATAATAAAAAAATAAAAATAAAAATTATTAATAATAAATATTAGGTATTTTATCAAATTTATTAAATTAAATTAAATTAAAATATTTTATTATATATAATAAATATATATTATTTATTTTATAAAATAAAAATATTTTATTTTATTTTATAAGATAATATTTATATTTATTTTATTTTATAAAATAATATTTTATAATTATATTATATAAAAATATATTTTTTTTATTTTATTTTATAAAAATATTTTATTTTATGCCCCTGCCTCTCCCCTCAAGCACGCCTGCCCGCCCGCCCGCCCCTCTCCCCTCAATCACACCCGCCCGCCCCTGCCTCTCCCCTCAAACACGCCCGCCACTGCCTCTCCCCTCAAACACGCCCGCCACTGCCTCTCCCCTCAAACACGCCCGCCACTGCCTTTCCCCTCAAACACGCTCGCCACTGCCTCTCCCCTCAAACACGCCCGCCACTGCCTCTCCCCTCAAATCGCGCCGCCCCTGCCTTCCCCTCAAATCGCGCCGCCCCTTCTTCTTCTCTCAAATCGTGCCGCCCCTTCCTCTCCCCTCAAATCGCGCCCGGTCCTGCCTCTCCCTCAAATCGCGCCCGCCCCCTGCCAGTGGCCAACATTGGCCACCGACGTCGTCGGATGTCGGACACTATAGACGTGGATACGGCTGCCGACGCAACCATCCAATACGCCACGTGGCGTATCGGATATGGATTGTGCATTGATACGCCACGTGGCATATCAGATACGGATTGTGCATTGATACGCCACGTGGCGTATCGGACATGTATCCCTGCAATATCCGTGTCGTGTCCACATGTCTAGGTGTCGGACACGTGGACACGGATGTAGGGAGTCGTGTTCGTGCTTCCTTGGTGAATCTACTCGTAAAAAATCTTGCTTTAGGATGATCTATTTTTTTCATCTGGATTTATTTTTATGATGATTTTATTTAGATTTTATATTTTCTTCTATGTTGTTTGATGGGTGCATCTAACTTCTGGATTATTTTAATTATTTTCATTTAATATATAAGGACAAATTGTATTTGTTATTGATATTAAATATTATTTACTTTTTTTTTTCACATTTTAACTTTTAACATGGTATCAGAGCGAGATTAAATGTCTCCTAAAATTATTTAATTCTTTTTGTCAATTGTAATTGTCCATCTATTGTGTGCGACTATAGTGCTCACAGGTTCATAGTAGTGCAAGAGGTGGGCATGACTGCATACAGCAGAGCACATGATGGTGCATAATTGTGTGCTTTGTTGAGCATGAGTTGGTGCACATGGTTGTGAATGCGGTGGTTAGCATGATGGTTACTGATAAAAACCTTAACTGGCATAAATCTTAGTTCCAAATTTGATGTTAAATAAAAAAAAACAAAATGAGGAGAGAAAATAGGGTGCATTTATTTTTTGGAGGAACTAGAATTATGTAATATATATGAATTAACATAATATAGATAAATAAATGAAAATCTCAATCCGGTGTACTCTTTGTAGGAAGATAAATTATACTAAAAATAATTATTGAATATTATTTTCAAAGAAGAAACTGATAATATTATGTGGTAGTGAGAAAAATATGTTGGCTATTAGAGTTATCTAGGATTTTTCACATAATCTACCCAATGTGACAATAGAGATGAGTATACAAAACTTCTCTCTAATGGAATAACAGATCTTTTGTTTCTTTTAGATATCACTGGTTGTTTAATTTGTATTCTCATTTTATACTTTTGAATTATTAATACATGAGCAAATATTTTTATCACTGATAATTATATTTTATTTATTTTACACACACACACACACACATATATGTTCTGAGAATATTATACTCATTAATAAAAAATATTCAAAAATCATTGGCATGGTACTATTTAGCTTAGATCTTTATTATTTTTTTGTCATATTTATTTTTAATTGTCGTATTTTTTTATTTTTTGTGATTTATATTTTTAGATAATTCAATTTTAATTGTTTTTACTTTTATTAATATTTTTTTATAAGATTGATCGATTCTGAGGAAATATTTCATTTGAGATTGAGTTGACTGGATTGTCAATTCTTTCTTTAATGATTAAATCTCTCTGTAGATATATGAGTGTTTCAAACTCATTACATGTGAATTTCAAGCTAACACTTATTATTAGTCAAATTGAGAATAATCTACCCTAGTCTTAAGAGTATTTCAATCATATAGTATGATATATGTTAGCTAGGAAAGTTTATCAGAACTTCTTATCTTACATGTCAATTTAGTTTGAATAGTAATTCATTCAATCCGATATATTTATATATATGTGAACTTAGTAGAGATACAACCAAAGAGTGTTTTAGGTATCTCATTATTTTTGTTGATGGCTGCTTGAGATATATATGAATATATGTCTTTCATGATATATTACATATTTTTTTTTTATTTTTAGGCATTTAAAAAATGATTAGAAGAAAATAATAATGTATTAAAATATATATTAATTCAATTTAGTATATATTGTATGGATCATGCATTTATACACTAGACTTTCTGCACGGGTGCACCCCAATAGAATGGAATGGTTAGAAGGATAAAAAGACATCTGATTGAGAAGGTTCGGATACTTTTACTTGAAAAAAAGTATTCTGAAATATTTTTGATCAGAATTTGTTTTAATCTTTATCTATCTTATCAAATATATGTCCTTTTTTATTTCATAGAGTTGCTGGATTCATTTGTTTTATTTTCGATTATTCTTCTTGATGAAATAAAATATTATTTAGTTTTTTGAGATATTTTTTTTGGATATTTTAGCACAAAAAAATATAAGTATTTATCAATGGGGATTGATAGGATTTAACGAGTGCGTATTTTATTTTATTTTTATCATAATTCATTCTTTTATGAGATTGTGAAGAGTGTAGATGTAGATGTTTCACTTAAATTCATTATCTTTTATTTCTTACATATTGTCTTGCTTAGACTATTCGTTAGTAAAATATATCATCCATCAATTATATCTGATTATATTGATACTCAATATAATGTTACTCTTATTGAGCTAATATAACTACCAATAAATTCATATCATATTGAGTCGAGAGATAGAGAGAGAGATTATCAGAATAAGAAGATCGATCTCATTTAGACTCAAATGATCATGTAGTACGAGAGTCTGTACTAGTACAAGTTCATGTTGAGTCGATAAGTAGGATACTTAATCATTTAGGATTTAGAGTTTATACTAGGAGATATGGATGAGCTTACTGAGGAGCCAAACGATTCAATATCTTGTTACTTTGATCTTGAACTTTTGATTAATCTCTAGAAGGAATAGATGAGTTATATTTAGTACTTGATTGCACTTGTTTTATCATAGTTTTGTATTATTATTATTTTTTCTTTTTATTTTTTTTATTAGCTCATCCAAGATAATACTAGATTATTATAAAAGAGATGCATGCCTTCTACTCCTCATCCAAGATAGAGGAATTGCATCCAAGATAGCATCCAAGATAAGATGTGAAAAATAATATAATGATATTTGGGAAGACTTGTTGATTGTAGGTCATCTACTCATCTTAAGATGAAACTTGTAGTGATAAGATAAACTCATGTTTTTGGGGTAGACTATCATTATATTTACTTCCTAGTAATCAAGATGATGCCAATATGTATTCTTATTTTTATTATAATATGTTATAGTTGGAAGATCACCTATTTGACGTGAAGAATGTATTTCTTCACGATGCCTTTCTAAAGGAGGTTTATATGAAGATTTTGGGCAATATAGTTGAGTGTATCTTGTAGATTGTAAAAAATATTATATAATCTCAAGCAATCATCAAGAGCTTGGTTTGTGTGATGTTTTAGACAATTATTTTATTTTGGTTATATATATGTATGTATTACTAATTTCTCTCTCTTCTTTTAGAAGGGTCATGATAGCAGGAATATTTTATTAATTATTTACGCGGATAATATTCTAATTACGAAAGATGAGTTAAGAATTACTCAACTCAAGGAGTACGTTCAAACATAGTATCAAACAAATAAATTTTAGTCTCAAATATTTTGTTAGTATAAAGTTGACTTATTTTAGGAGCAGTATTTTTTTATCACAAAGGAGATGTGTATTTGATAATTTTGTTAAGGTTAGTTTTTATGGTTGTGTTCCAGTAAGTACTTTTATTGATTCATGTATTGAATTAACTTCTGATTCAATGTTTTTAGTTATCTCAACTATTTATGATAAAATCATAAGAAATAATAATTATCTGATTATAATTATACCAGATATAACATATTTAATCAATGCAGGTAATTTTTTTCAAGATTTTTCTTAGCAGTTTCACATGGACATAACTCATCGCATATTGAGGTATGATAAGAAATTTTAAGGACTTGAAAAATTCTTTTAAGGATCATTGACACTTGTAGATAGTAGAATATTTAGATTCAAGTTGAAGATCATCTTGCATTAAAAGAAGATTTATGATAAGATTTTGTATTTTTTTTAGAGTCAACATTATTTCCTAAAAAAGTAAGAAGTAATAACTTATTTTGAGATCCAATACATATATAGAGTTCTGAGAAATGATGATAGTCACTTGTGAGATATCTTAGATGCTAATTTTTCTTGAGAAATTTGGATATGCACTCACTTCTCTTGCCCGTGGGATAGATTTCAGAATGATGATAATTACTTGTAAAATACTTTGGATATAATATTTTCTCAAAAAGTTTGGGTATGCACTCATAAGCAAACGAAATACATCGACGTTGATTGTTTCTTTCTCAAGAATAAGTTTTATGATGAAATCATCACTATAATTTATATTTAGACAACATAGTTTTCAACATCTTTCTTTATGAATCTTTTGAAGAGGCTTCAGCTTATTTTTTTTTCTTACAAACTGAATATTGTGGACTTATATCTACTAGCCAGACGGGGGATGTAGTTTTATTCAATTTTTATATTTTTTTTCTATGTTATTTAATGGAAGCATCCAACATGTTAGCTGTGCTATTCATTTTTGTTCATTATATAAGCGTGACATGTATGTGTTAATGACTTGAAGTATTATATATTTTTTTGTTCTATATTTTAACTTGTAATAGTTTTCATAGTGAATATTCATGTGTAATAAATTATTTTTTTTGAAAATTAAGGTACTTGTTCTTAAGTTTTATTAGAGTGAAAGATATATATCTATTCCAACGTAGCATGTCATTATTTTAGATGGGATAATGCCATAAATGCAGACATGCACATACTAGTTTCTATGAGAGACGTACTAAAACAAGAAGAGAAAATATAAATACGACAAAACCTGTAAGATAGAATGCTGAGCCTAACTAGTCTCTTTCTTTTGGAGTGCATTTAGAAAATTAAGATCAGAAGAATTGATTGTCAGATCATCAGGCTTCTCATGCTATGCTCACATGCTCTGTAAGTCTGTTTGTTTGATTCACATAGTATAGTCTCTTTACAAATTCATCTTAAAAAAAGTATAATAAATAAATACAACTTAATTAATTTGATATCAAATAATATATACGAAAGCTCTTACATAATGGACATATTGATTGGGGCACCCAACTGGCTAGGTGCACCAATGAAAAATATTTTTTAAAAAAAAATAAAAGGTAAAAAGAAAAAAAATAAGAAAAAAAAAATAAAATTTTTACAAATACAAAAATGATAAACTTTAACCTATTTTTAAAACTGATGTATAAAAGTAAAGAAAATTAAGTTTCGATGAGAAATAAATCACAATAGAGAGGTCCATTTGCAAAATGACTTCATATTTAATAAAGGGTACCAATGATAGGGTCTAGAGTTATGTAAGGAGTGTGAGATAAGAGAGAAAGGGAAAGATGAACTTCTAAGTCAATTAAAAGAACATTGTTTTTTAACCATCACTACTTAGTTTAGCAGGGGTGCACCGACTATTACTCATTCATAGCTCACCCTCTAATGGAAAAGGAGTGGATGACTCATGCTATTCATTTATAAATAAGTTAACCTAAAAATGAGCAAATGCTACTTAGAAGGGACGGTGAGATTCCAACAAACCTTTGTAATAATACACACCTTTGAAATTTACAAAAATTCATTGTGTAGTTTCTAGATGCTTGTGCATGTGATTTGAACCACAATGGTCAATTGATGTTTGAAACCCAAGGGCAATCCTTTTATGCAATGCCTCTCGATGAATCGAAGCAGCTCATTTACAATTCTTGAGCTTAGATTCCAACACCAATGTGTTGGAATCTCCTATTTACTTGTAATCAATAACAGATCTTCCTAAAAATTGAGATGTTAGTTTCTAGTCTAATTAGAGTGGAAGATTTTTATCTTTTTCATCATAATATGATATTATTCTGAATGAAATAATATTTCAGAAGGAGATCAAAATATATTGGTGTCAACAAAAGACTAATAAAAGAAACAAAAAGAGCAAGGAGAGAGAGTATGATGTACCTGTAAAATTATGTTGAATATGGCTTATTTATTACTTCCAGAGAGTAATCAGACGATTAGGATCAGATGAATTAATTGTAAGATTATTTGACTTTCTAGGAGATTTTTTTTAAATATTATAAACTCCAAGTTCTAGGAAATCAAGTTTTACAGGTCGAAAAATATAATGTTCTAGGGAATCTATTTGGGAGCTATTGACTTAACTAGATTTGAGAGGAATTCATTTTTTAAAAAAATCTCATATTCTATAGATGTAACTTGTTCTATACTTGTTGGTACATATGATAACTAATAACAAGAGGAATTATAAAAAGTTCAGAAGCAGCTGAGGGGTGACAATCTTTTGCGATTGGAGCCCATGTGGAAATCTAAAAAGTAAAAGGAAAAATAAGAAATTTGGATGTCTCTTTTGAATATCCACTCTCTTTAAACTCTAATAAAAAAAAAAGATAAATTATAGTTATATATTTTTTGACTGCTAGAGCAACAAAAAAAGATATACTTTATTATCATGGGTGAAATCCTATCATGTATTAGGAAGAGATCATTAACAAAATATGTATTTCTAAAATCCTAGAAGGTTAGCTAAATAATTTCTGTCTGGTATGCAAGAGAAGTATCCTATTGTCTCAACTAATTATTATTATTTTTTTTTGCAACCTTATTTTGTGGGAGTGTATTAGCTCAGATATGTAATATATGGTCATATTATCAGTTTAATAAGTATTGCAGTTATCAGGCATATACTCTAATATATCTCTACTCTTGTTAATTTTTATATTTATATCAAATTATCTTTTTTATAAAATATTTGAGAAATAAAAAAATTTGAGATCCAAAACAAAAAAAAAAATTTAAAACATGTATAATCATCAATAAAAATAATAAAATATTTCAAAAAATATCAAGTTTCGATAGAATATGAAGCTTTCCTCTTTACTAAACTTTCCTAATTGATTTTCCACACAATCTAATATAGCGATATCTCTAATACTCAGATTCAGGATTCTCAGCTAGGCCATAGACAGATGACCAAGTCGAGAATGAACAAGTAGTCTGTGCCAGTGATACTCAAATTCAAAGTAGGATATTAAATTATCGAAGAAAAAATATATAAATCATCATGCTCAATCCAAAAGAGGTGCCTCTCCGATTAAATCCTTCTGATCATGCAAAATAAAATTAATAATTAAAAAAAAAAAATATCATAGTTAAGTTGTCTAGAAATATAACTCATAGATAAGATACCATCTTGGCGGTCAAATATAAATAAAATAAGCGAAATAAATAAGATGTCAAGCTGAATATTATTATAACTAATTAGGCCTGATAATTTATCATTAATCATAATAATATCCATATTGTGATTGTTGGTACCTGAGTCGATAAGCAAAAAGTTTGAAGTATGAAGATAAATCACTACTTTGTCATGTTGGCTCTTTTTTATAGCATGTGTATTGTATGAAGAATCTCTTATATCCATGCGTATACCAACCAAACATCAAACATGGAATTGTACTTACACACTTAGCACATTCGCTATACATTCACTATACGCTCACTATACATTGAAGATACGAGTCTCAAGGGGTAGACTATAAGCGTGCATTTTGAAGAGGGACAAAATGATCAGGTGGGACAATATGGCATTTCAAAACTACTGGTGGTGGCTTAGTTTCGCGACCAATCAGGCGTTTTTTGATTGTGGTAGGCTATAGGTCTCCATTTCGGCCAATCCCAATGGATTTGATAAATTATTGCGATGGGCTCCTGATTAACAATGAGGAAGAAAATGTGGACCCCTGTTCTCAGGATTCCTGGTGGTGGCTTGAAGCCATGAAAATTGCAGACTGCATCGAGAAGAAGCAGGACAGGGCGCTGGTGAACATGGTTAGTCTCTTTGTATATACCTTCCATTCTTTGCTCAAATTGATTTCAAGTCATATCAATTACATATTCTCTGTGTGTGTGCGTGCGCGCGCGCGTGCGTGGATGGAAGTCCAATAAGTGTGGCTCCAACTTTGTTTTCCAATTTGTGCTGAAATGAGCTGCCACAAATTGTGGCTCCAACTTTGTTTGTTTCAGTGTTCTCTTTGATGTTAAATTATGTGTACTTGGAGAAGAGCAGGCTGAGCTTGAGCTTGAGCAGTTGAAGAAATAGGCATGGCTTGTTGCCATCTAGCTATGTAAATCTCATTATTATTCTCCCTTAATTTAAGTTTTTTGAAAGTGTAGTTCATTAATTCTCAAAATCACATATTTCTAGCTTTTTGATTGTATGTGTACTCACACGCGTAATATGTGTGTGTGTGTGTGTGCGGGTAAATATTTGTATATTTAAAGATGGCTATAGTTTTACATGCAAACATGTGAGCATCTATAGATGACCGTATCTATATATATGTACATTCCATGCAAACATATTAGTATCCATAGATGGCCATATATATATATATATATATATATATATATGTACACACACACACACACATGTACATGCACATGCACACATAAGTATCCATAGATAGGTTTATGTAGATATACTTGTATGCAGTTGTGTGGGTGTGCGTGTGCATGTTTGTGGGTGTGGGTGTTTGTGTGGGTGTGCGTGTGCATGTTTGTGGGTGCGCGTGTGCATGTTTGTGGGTTTGTGTGGGTGTGCATGTTGAAGTGTGGGTATAAAACTCTCATTATACGATATTTTTATGGAGTTTTAATGAGATTTTTCAATTATGGGCATATTTTTTTTATCAAAGGAAGCGCAAGAACCTTAGATAACAAAGAGAGAGAAGGCATGTGGCATGCAATGATCGGGTGGTGCACATCTTGTGGCAGCGTGCCCAGCGAGTGCATGTGTGCAGTGGCATGGGCAATGGTGTGCTTGCAGTGTGCTGCACGTCAAATGGGAGTGTGGTCCACACCATGTTGTGTGCACACTGAGTTTGCACGCTTGCGTAATGTGTGTGTGATGTGTACGATGGCAGTGTGCACAGTCATCATAGTAGTGAAGAAATAAATCATAGTGCATGCATGGAGGTGTGACTCATATTGTATTACATGCAATATATTATGAGATTAAGATTAGAGAAGCTTAGAGAGTTGCATGTCATCAATCGCTCACTTGAACAAGACAAAAACTAGTGTCTCGGTGACAATAGACAACATGTTTTACGTCATGACATGTCGCGGTGCTGTAAAGTTGCATCCTAACACCAACTTGCCTTTATTTCACAACATCATTTTCCCTAAGTACCTTTCTTTTAAGATTTCAGTGTATAAGCACGTGTTGTGGATGTATCGCGTCTTTGTGTTGATATATATGCACATGTCATATATGGGCATCTATAAGTACTTGTAAGTTTGCATGTGCATGTACATCTACGGCCATCTATAGGTACATGTTTGCACGCACGTCATATATGTGTATCTATAGATACCTATACACACACACACACACACACACACAGTATTTATATACACATGTACATGCAAACATGTATCTAAAGATACCTATAGATACACATGCACATGCAAACATATAACTATCTATAGATGCCTATAGATACACATCCACGTTAAAGCATAAAAAGTATCTATAGACGGCCATAGATCCATAAGTTGAGAGAGAGGGGGGGGGGGGGGGGGGGGAGAGAGGGAAGAGAGAGAGAGGAAGAGAGAGAGAGATAGATATAGAGAGAGATAGATAGAGAGAGAGAGAGAGAGACATCTATGAACTCATTAAATATGATTGCTCAAAAGTCAAAACTATTTGAAGACAGTTTTGAGGGGGCTGGGCTCTCATTGCTCATCTGTGATGGAACTCCCTGAGTTTTGGGGCACAATGCCATTGCAGAGAGGGGGCTTTTTCCTGTCTCTAAGATCGTCATCCTCTTCCTCATCCTCACTATACTCGCTCTCGTAATCATCTCCCTCGTTCTGGCCCTCTTCTGCCTCTTCGTTTCCGTCGTCGGGGTCCACTCTCTCCTCCAAAATCGAACCAGAGCGGGACCCAACGCGGGACCTTCTCAGAACCCTGACCTTGAGGCTCACCTTGGCGTCGCACCCGACCCAGGAGTCGCACAGACAGTAGCACACGAGATTATAGTTGCCCTCTTGGGGAGCAGCAAACTTGCCGAGGACCAGACGAGAGCCGCCGCGAACCCTGTCTGCGGCTCGACGGACGGCTTCGGCCGTCTCCCGAGCGCTCTTTCCCAAGCCTTCCATTGCCTCCTGAATCGCCTTGGATGCGCTGCCCAAGGCTCCTTCTTCGTCCATGAAGCACACCTTGTTGGAAAACCAGGCACTATTGGAGGCTGGATCGGCGAGCAGAAGCCAGAAGTTCTCTTCTTTGTGAAACGGGAAGTACGGGCAGTGCGGGAGGGCGCCCACTATGCCGTTCGGGCGAGTCAGGGTGACCCATGCTTGGATCGTGACCACGTCCCCTTCCTGGATGCCTTCTTCTCCTTCGGTCTCGCAACTAACTTCAACAGCCACGGAGGGCATCATAGCCAGCACGGCTTCAACATCTTGTATCTGCGTGGGCGCGAACCCAGCTGCCTGTTCTAGCAGTTCTGCCCTATCTTGCTGTGTCATGCTGCGGAAATCGTCGAATGTTCTTACTTTCTGCAGACAGAAAACAAAGACAAAAAAAAAAAAAGAGCAGAATTTTAACAGGATGAAGGACTTTTTCGGGAATAAAAAAAATGAGAGAGAGAGAGAGAGAAGCTGTAGATACTGAGAACTGGCCTTGCGCAGTATCTTTCTCGTGACAGAGTCGCTGACACACGGGAGCTGCAAAAATGGCGTAATCCCTTCTGCGGATCCTCCTGTCACCTTCCTCGTACTGAGAGGAATAGCCTGCACGCATCAAATTGGCACTATAAATTAAAAGTAAATAATATTATATGGCCTACTCACTCACGGGTTGGTTGCTGGCATCAAATATAAATAAATAAATACAAAATACAAAAAAATAATAATAATATTTCGATTTGAAGAAAAATAAGTAAAAATAAAAATATATAAATAATAATAATAATAAGTCTTATTCTAAATATTTTCTCTGAGAAATAATAATTCATTTTTATATATTTATTTTAATTAAAAAAATATACATATTTCACAATTTATCTATAATCTTATCTCCTCTACCGACTCCCCTTTTGGCATAGTTGTTTAGTGTCTGCCTGTGCCGATAATTTTTATTAATATTGTTAATTTTAATTTGACAGAAAACGTGAGTTATTTTGGTGATTAGATATGACTATCAAATAAGAGAATACAAGATGAAGGTGAAAAAGTATATGCTTCCCACATAAAATTAAGATTTACATTGCATATAAAATATTTTATTTTATTTAGTAACTTTTAGATAAACAAATATATTAATAATAATAATAATAAATTATAAAGACACTACTTTACTCCTCTTAATTCCAGTCAAGTCTCCTAGATTTAAAAAAAAACTTATTAAATATTATGAAAATTAATTAAATTTGTACATAAAATAATTAAAAAATTAGCTTTTTCTCATAGCAACACATTTTAATATAATTAAAATTAAAAAAAAATTCTCAGTGTGTCAAATAAGATTCAACATAATATATATTATAAATATGTATTATAAATAAATAAATAAATACACACACACACACACACACACACACACACACACACACACACAAATACAACTAAGATAACTAGCAGTATTAACCGTATTAAAAGACATATCGATCAATACACCAAAAATTATCATGTATTAAATTCAAAGCAAACCTAGCCTTATGATGAAATTTTTAAAGTTAGGTCAACTTTAAATTTATTAATACTTTCATTTACCCTAATAAGTTTAGAAGAAAAGAAAAGGTAAAATTAATTACTAGTATGAATTTTCCAACAAGATTCTCAGAGAATTCTCAACTAATTGATATATGCAAACTTACTTCAAACTTGATTATCATAAAATATTTAGATCAACCAGTATGAATGGCATAATAAAATAATTTTAATTAAAAAATAATTAATAATTAATAAACTTAAAAAATATAGTAAAATAATTTACATGATGTCTGACATATGGACTAGTTACAATTAGCATATATTTACATGAGTCATTGCAGACTATGTTGATTCCAAATAAAAATTTAAATAAAAAAAATTAATTTTCCAATATTTTTCATATAAGAGTATTTAACGAGAATATTTAAGAGATATAATATTTAAAATATAATTTTTAATATTATATTCAAGAATGTTTCAAATAACGATGTCGTAATTAATATGTCTGTTAGGATTATTAGAGATTAGCCCTTAGGTGATACTTTTTATGTTGAATATATATAAAGTGTAATTAACTTAATAAACAAATGAAAATAAAAATAATTTCACTCACAATTAAAAAAAAAAAATCATTGAAATATCATAAGATATAAGTGTTTTCAAAGGTATTTTTGAGGCGCGCATTGAGATGCACCTTGAAGTGTGGCGGTCTGAAAATGCCTTGAGGTGTCCCAAAAGAAACGAATAGCATAGAAGGCGTACGCCTTCTTAGTCGAGGCACATAAAAGACGTAAAAACATATGCCTTCTCCACCTTCTCAGTCGAGGCGTACACCTCACAAATCTCCATCATTTGATTATTAAAATTAAAACTAAAAATATAAAATATAAATTAAAATTACCCGAACACACAACCTTATCATTTACTTTTGATACAAAAAAAAAAGAGAAAAAAAACTAGCTTGTGTGGAAATTTTGTCGCCAAAAATCAGTTTTCTGTTAGTATTACAGTATTGATTGTTGGTCGGAATCGAAGCTCCAGATTTCCTCGCCTCTCGATTCTAGTTGTTCTCTTATCTTCCCTCCTAGTAATGCTCTATCGAGTTACTTTTTTCACATTTTTCATCAGCTAAGCTTATTTGTTTCTCCAATCATTCTTTCATGTTTTTCACTTGTATGGCAAGACACTACTAACTGTGTGAGCAGCGGAGCTTTATTTTATCTACATTTATTTTTTTAATTTAAGTTTGTTGTTGATATTTAATAAGAATAAAGACGAATAAGATGAGATTTTATTTTATCCACTTGTTTTCCTATAGTTTTTGAGACTCATCAACAACAATATTGTTCTTTTTTAATTTTACACTCTTAAATTATCATATCGAAAACTGTGTAAAAATTAGTTTTTATTAATCATATCACATAAAGTATACTGGTTTATAAACTAATAATCATTCCACTATCCAGAGAATTATTATCTTTTTATGAAATCAAAATCTGATTTTTTTCTCAATATTTTAATATAATCAGTCAACAATTTTTTGATCTTGAATAGGATTATCTTGTGTGTATGAAATCAGTCGAATATGTTATTTTAATGAAAATATCACCTGTTTGATAAAATAAAATATAGTATTATTTAAATAATTTATAAAATAATTTAGAATTGTATATTTAATTATTTTTTAATTTGATAAATCTAAAATATTTCTACCATGTATTCAAATATATCTTTATAATTTTTATATAAATTATGCTCTGATTATTATTATTATTATTATTTTTATTAAGTTTCATTGATTCAAAAACTTATAATATTTATATCTAATTAATAATTTATACTAGGTACAAGCAGAGACAAATACAAAGTTTAATTTTACATAATTAATAAAAATGAAGATTTACATAAAATAGGGATACATAATAATAAATATTTTTTAACTTTTGATACATTAGATAAATATACAAATTTATATAAATGAAGATACATAATAGTTAACATTATCTGATACATTTGAATAGGATGATGATATCCTTGGAGAAAAAAATTTAAATTAAAATAATTTACTCTAATTCTTATTTCATGAGTTGGTTATGATTTTTTGTTAAAAGTATAAAATTATAGTACCATTA
The DNA here is from genome assembly GCA_029783825.1 of Sapria himalayana. Lineage (NCBI taxonomy): Eukaryota > Viridiplantae > Streptophyta > Magnoliopsida > Malpighiales > Rafflesiaceae > Sapria > Sapria himalayana. The sequence goes on along the minus strand of JAREIK010000357.1, from coordinate 607,918 downwards.
AATCTATTTTCTATTTTATGATTTTGTTATGATTTTTTGTGAAATTAGTGAACTAGTATATATTTTTTTTAATAATTCTAATGAATTAATAACATGTTTTTATTTAAGTTATTTATATTATATATTTTAAAATATTAATTAATTATTTATTATAATACTCAAAAAACTTAGGTCTTAATGCCTCAAGGCTTACGTCTCACCTCACGAACACAAAAATACATCACCTTACTGCGTTATCCTTTTAAAGCTTTGTAAGAGATCTAAGATGCAACAAAAATTTTATAATTTATGTTTGTCAGCGAGCCTAAAAAAATATCAAATGAATATTAAACATGGTTAGATTTTAATCTATCTGACATTAGATTAATGTATTGACTGCCAACACGTGATATTCAACTAAATCAATATCAAAAATTATAAACTTATTATTAAAAGACTCATACAGTGAGAGATAAATCATATTTTTAAAATTCCTAAAAATATTTTATAATGTAATAAATAAGTGTTCATCTATATATACCATCACCACATACATCACACCTAAGTGCACATATAATATTAGTAATATATTTAACAAGTATAAAATAAATAAATTATAGCATCATGACGAATAAAGATTTATAATATTGATCCTCTATTTTGTCTATTTATTACTTGGATGCATATTTAAATCATATAATTAAAGTATAAAAATCAATATTAAGATTTATAAACAATTAAATAACATATATAAATATTATGATACTAAGTATGTTAATTTTAGCAAACCACTAAATACGAGCATGAAAATTATATTCAAACATGATGTTATGTCATTTAATTAATTAAGAACAAATGATGAGATTGTCTATTGAATATGAACAAATTATCTCAATAATTAGATACTAATTACTATTTTATCATATCACATAATAATAATAATAAATTAGATATATTAAATTAGTAAAAATCATATGAATTCACATATATCATGTTATCAAGATAGCACGTGATCTACTAAGCCATCTAGTATCAAGCATAACATTATAGTCTAATTTTTCTAAGTGAATATTCATTCTTGGTGGCCACTAGAATGAACTGGCTAATTAGCTTGTTCATTCTAGGGCCACTACCCTGCTCATTAATCACCAGGATAAAGCCATTAGCTAACTGGCCAGTGCTAGTACCACTGCCAACCCAACCTGACATGATTTGGCTGAGAAAAGCAGGCCATTAGGCAGTGTCGAACCAACCTCCCATGATGTTGTGTTGGCATGGCAAAGCCTTGGTACCCAATCCGTGTTGTGTCTAACAGGCATGGCAGCCCAACTAAGCCCCCAAAATTTGATCGGTGAGGCTAGCCACAACCCAATCAGCACCTCTAGACACAACCAAAGTTATGTGTAGCATAGACGTGGGTCGGCATGTGTAACACTTCAAGGCCATGAGTTGTGGCATCCATGTCCAATACAAAATTAGCATAGTATGACCCAAATGTGAAATGATCGGCCCGCACAAACCAAAGCTAGATAAGCATGCCAAAATTATCTAATGTATACAAAAAATAAATTATTAGGATAATTATTAGTATCAATCTTCTGCTCAAATTTGTGACATAATCCTAAAATTATCCATTGTATACAAAAACACATTCAGCTCGCATATCATAGAATTCATATAATAACTAATAAACAAATAAAATAAAAAATTATAAAATAAATTATTAATAATTAATAATTAATAAATTAGTTATGATAATATTTATTTCAAATACATCATCATTCACTACATTTATTATAACTAGAAATTAAATAAAATAATATTAAATTTTGTAAAATCATGAATTCTCATGATAATCATGTCATATATAAGAATAAGAGTTTGATGAGCTTTTCAAGAATATAAATTATAAAGCAAAATATTATGTAATATTTGATAATATTTTAATTTTCAAATAAATATAATTAATATTGAAATAAATATATTTCTAAGAACTATTAACTAGAATCCCCTAGCTGATATTTTCTATCTTAGATATATGTATTATGTCATACGCATACTAAATAGTATAAATAGACTTGAAATAATTCCATTAATTAAAATAAATTTAAAATTTATTAAAATATATAATGATATCTAATAAATTATAAATATTTTATAATTTATATATATCAATAAATTTTAAAAAATGTTCATGATATGTTAGATATCATTGAATTTCAATATATCTAATGTTAATTTTATATGTTTATTTACCAACATAAAACATGACTATAATAATAAAAAAATTGTTTGAAAATAATTAATGAATTTGATTGAATGAATAATTTTTATTTTTAAAATTTATAAAAAAAATTTACAATACAACACCCTTCGTTTGCATAGAATCTCAAATCCTATATTACACTTAGATTTATATATAATTAATATTACTAATATTAATTTCTTAAAATTTCATATATTATATATTATATAGTTAATTATATTATATTATATATATATATATATACACACTCACACACACGTACACACATAGAAACAGAGACATTAGATATTGCATGAAGAGCAAAAGATATTTAAATATCCTTTTTTTATATAACTAGAATGATTTTTTTGGATCTCATCTATTTATCATAACAAAAAGATATGTTACCTTTATCTAATTTTCATGTAATATCTAAAATCTCTACTTCATGTATGAGTGAGTGAGTGTGAGTGTGAGTGAGTGAGTGAGTGTGTGTGTGTATACACACACTTAATATATTATATTATATATATGTCGATCTATAACGTCGAACTGATTATCATTTCTCAGTCGACCAATTCAATTTATTTGTGTGTGGTTTTTGTGTTTTTGAGAAAAAATTATATTTTTGAGTAAGGAGCAAAAGTCAAGCTTTTTTAAGCCTAGAGATAAGAAGAAGATGATTCGAGACATGTCAAGCTGTGTCTGAGCCATGTACATGCCACGTGGTGTATCAGACACATAATCGACACATGTCCGATGCGTGACCAACACTGGGACACTCCACAAGGTTGCTATATCCATGCTTCAGAAAAAAAATAACAATATAAGATTATGTTTTATAGGAAAAACAATAAAGAAAAAATATGAAAAAAAAATTATGTAGATGCTAAAAGTAGATGCTAAAAGACTCAAAGATTATGTTTTATTATTTATTATAGGAAAAATATGAAAAAAAAATAACAATATAAGATTTAAAGTAAAATTATCTTCGTCAGAAAAATATAATTATGATCATAACACGAGTAAAAATAAGAAGCAAGGTAATTGTTATAACTTAACAAAATCTATCGCGTTCATATATATACTTATATAAAGTCATTGCAAGGAACACATATCTTTGGATGACTCTAATTAGATGCTTACTGAAAGCGTCATTTATGCACCTGAATAAGCAAACATACAATGATGTATTTTTTATTATGATTTTTAAAAAACATCATGAATAGCTCTTTTTTAGCTCCATTTTCTAAAATGTCATTAAAAATAAAATTAAAAAAACGACGCTCTGTGAAGTGTGAAACTATAGAACTTTATCATGACCATAATAATGTATTAACTTCTAATCTTTGGGACAATAAATAATTTATTTTGTGAATTTAACTAAAATAGTCAAAACTTTATTTATAAATTGATAAGTTTTGGTAACAAATATATTCAAGACATTAAAGATAACATTTAGATACATACACACATACATACATATATGTGTGTATGTGTGTGTGTGTGTGCAAATTTGTCATTAATATCCTATATTTTTGAGATAACATATAAGAATAAGGTTTTGACGTACTTTAGCATTTTAGCTAGATAGTTTTTGTATCTCTTCTTTGGTTTTAATAGAATTATCTAAAAACATGCATGTGCGCGCACACACACACACACACACATGTGCTTGGTGTATTCTGCAGTTTAATCTACACTGATCCTAGGGTTAGCCTCGACCAATCCAGGTTAGCCTATTCCACACCAGGGCAAGTTTGGACATGGGACACGTCCAGACTAGCCTATTCTGCTCTGCACTCGGGAAAGCTTGGCCTTGGACGGGTCCAGCCATCTGGACTAGCCTATACTACACCCGGGCTAGCTTGGCAGACCCTGGCCATGGATGAGGAAGGTGCTGTGTCAGGCACGAACCATGCCCATTGCCCAATTCCTCCCAGGGTTGATTTGAAATCAGCTCGATCCAGCACAACCCAAGTTAAAATCAAGCCACCAGGCTGTGCTAGCCCAGCATGACCCATTTGACACCTTTAACTATAAATATCATTATCTACAATTTGTAAAATAAACATGAATGCCATGTCAATGCTAGAAAACAAAGTTGCTACTCCACACACACACACATCTCCTCATCAACATCACCAAAAATAAAAACATTTTATATCTAATTTGGAGAAGTTACCTACTCCAAACATGTGGGTAAGTACTTTAGCAATAATTCTCAATTTCATGCAATATCAACCTACAAGGATGCAATCAACAAAAGATCTTATAGAATAATGAGGCACTCATTTTTAAGTCATTTTTATGTAGAAATTAATTTATCTCGTATAATATAACTCGACATCATCCTAAATAAAATAATATCTCAATTTGTGACTTGGCTAGCCTAGCAATGTAAAAAAAAAAAAGATTATAAAATAGACAAAGTTAGAAAGAATACATAAGTATGATAATGCTTATAAAATAGAATATTGAATATAATTCTTTTTTTTTTTTTTCAAAAAATAATCAAAATATCAAAATTATAAAAATTAGCCACAAGATTACCTTGTTTCTCGGAAAATTCTACTCCACTCTAAGTAGGCTACATATATTCAACTTGATGATCAAGTGTACCTACTGAGAGCTCATTGAGTAGAGACTACAATTGACTCGTGAGATACCAACTTGATGGAACTCGAGTTGGTATCTCAATAGAACATAGTCATCAAAATGTGAATCTTTTAAGTTCAAAAATAACTAAAAAACAACACTAACTCATTGTTGGAGGCCTACAAGAGACTCTAGATGAATAAGAAATAGTATGAGATTCTTATGTATTTCATGAATCATAACCCTGCCTAGACTTCTAAAAGAATAAGTTCTGCTCAAAAAATATACTAACAGATATTTTAACAATCACATACAAATAATACTTGTATTTCTTTTGAGTACAAAAGTAACTAAGAAAGATACAGTGTCACTCTGTGTGATATAATAATACATCGTAATGAGAGAACATAATCAAAATAAATACTACCAAAATTTTAAAAAAATAAAGTAAAAATTTTTTCTTCATGTTGTAAGATTTAAAAGGTCAGACAAAGAAAATAAAAAAAAATCTAATTGATAAGAAAATTTGTAATTGTAGCCACATCAATCCAAAACTACTTTGGAACATTTCTATCAAAGGGTATTATAATTGTTTCATGCAAATATTTATTTTTCTATTCTACGATTTTATTTTGTTTGATTGTATTTGCACATGAAATTTGAAGTATTATCTTATGATTAATAGAGTAAGTGTTTATAATATCAAACATATATTTTAATATATTTTCACTCTTGACAATTTTATATTTTTATTAATTTAATTTTTTATTCTTTTATAAAATAATTGAAAATAAAAAAAACTATAATAAGAAATGAAAAAAAATATAAAATTAATCTTATGTAATCATCAATAAATATAATAAATTATATCAATTTATCTTGAATCTCAACTCTATTAAGTCATCATACAGCTGAGTATATCATATTGAATAAGTTCTTATTTATACAAATTTAGCATGCAAGATATAAAGCTCTAATTTATTTGCCTTGTTGAGAAGAATCAAACTTCAAGATAGAGATATATCTAATACTTAAATCCAAAATTTACAACATGACCATAAATGAGTGACCAAGCCAAAAATAAACATATAATTAATTAATAGCATTCAAACACCAAGTAGAATACATAATTATAAAATTATGAACATATTTTTTAATCATGCTTAGTCCCATAGATAGTTTTGCTTAAAATTTTTTGACCCCAAAAAATAAAATCAATATGAAAAAAAATATAATAGAGTTAAGTTACCTTTCACAAAAAAAAAATATAATTGAGACACAGATGAACAAAAAAAACAAGCAAAAAAGATGAAGTACTATATAGAATTTTATTATAACTAAGGACTTTAAATAATTAATCATTTACTATAATAATAATAATAATAATAAATAAGGAGCATTGAGAAAAATTGTAAATAAAAAATAATTACTTATATTATCATTAGTTCCTAAGTTGATAACATGAGAATTCAAAGTGAGAATACAAGTTAAAAGGATTATAGAACACGAAAAATAAGTATTGATTATTATTTTACCGGCGACGAATTACACAAGTTCCTCTCTTATAAGGATCACGATGAGAAAATTTAATAAGAATCAATAGTCAACTTATTTCTATTAACAACTTGCAATGCTTTCAACTACCTATTTGGTAACAAATAAAAAATACTTCTCCATGATGTGGTCACTCCAATAATGTGTGCATTATACTAAAGATGATTTATCTCTATCTATGCTATGATTGATACTCCATTTATAATTAATATATATAGTATGAGATATCTCTTCAATGAGTGAGCATACATTTGTCTTGTATAAACTAAAATGTATGATGATACATCTCTAATTTAATGACAAACACAATCACCCAAAATCTAATTGAAACTATGGAAAATTATTAGATAGTGAGTATAAAAATATTATGCCAAAAAAAACTACTATATATATATATATATTAATCATAGTTATTAAATCAATATTCGAATTGAGAATTGAAATGATTAATTAGTGATTCGAGAATCAAGTATCAAATTAAATAGTATTGTGAATCGATTTTTTGTGATATTTTTTCACATTAATTAATTTCTATTTCTTACAGTTTAACAATTTTTTTTTGATATTTTAATTTTTATTTTTGTGAATTTTTTTGGTATGTTATTGCCTTTTCATGTTGAATTCATAATAGCAAAGGTTAGAGTAATTTTTTTTCACGTTAATTAATTCCTACAATTGACAATTTTTTTTTATATTTTAATTTTTATTTTTGTGACTTTTTGAGGATCTTGAACCTTGAATATCAGTATTAAATCGATTCATACAAATTGATTCGTGATTCAATAATTCAGTCTTCGATTCATACATATTTTTAATTCTTTTAAGGAGCCAGATCATTTACATCATAAATTGTAAATAGAATCGTGAATCATACGATTTTGATATATATATATATATATATATATATATATATATATATATATATACACACACACACACATAGAAGACAAATATAGACTCACTCATTAAACAAGTTGTGTGAATCAAATACAATGAATATTGATCTACTCAAACTCACTAGGCTCATCTAGTCCTAATCTCATAATCAAAGAACTAATAACAAATATCTATATCGTATGAAATGCATATAATGATACCAAAAGCTTCCATAATATTTTATATGACACTAGATAAAAATATGAAAAACAAATCAATCTTAATAAATTATCATATAAAAATCAACTTTCAAAATTTTATTTTTAATGAGACCTCATTCATCTCATGACTCATCATTAGGAGACTCACTCGTCAAGTGGCCAATCATTTGCTGACAAAAAAAAACATATTTCAACTATAGTGGCCCAACATGTATAATTCCATGTGATTGCATAAAATAATAACCAAATTTTTTACTTCACCAATCAAAATAAATGCATATATGTATGTGTGTATATACGAACCACACCAAATTACACATTATTCCCCAACACACCATACAAAAAATGTTACACACGCCACGTGCATACTACACACTCCACACTTATTACATGTGCTTATTGCACACATGTGCACATTGCATATAATGCACTGGCACCACTATGTCAACATATTGGGCATCAATGCTACAATGAGCACACTGCCAATCCCACCATATCAATAAATTTTGCCATCGACAATAACTCCTTTCATGTAACATCAATAATTGGTTGACATTACATGGCAAACAAGTGGCATTCATGTTTGTACCTCCAACACAGTACACAGACACACACACACAGACACGTGTGTGTGTGTGTCTGTGTCTGTGTTGTTATGGATACACATCTCTCACACACACTTCTCCTCACTCTCTCCCCCTAAAGTTTGCTCTAATATCATGATAAATACATAAAAACATACAACTCAAATATGAAAATTTGACAAATATATCAACCCCAACAATAAAAATAAAATTAAAAACTATTAGAGCAACCCACAAGTTGTGCTCATCAAAAAAAAAAAATCAACATCAACCATGATGATATAACTGCATTTGTATGCAAAAACATCTCTTATGAAATCTTTCCAATGTCACTTGAATTGCATTTGAGTATCACTCATGGAAGCACTATCATCCATTAATGGAAAACCCCATTTTTTGGAAGCTCATGGGTTTATGATGAGCAGACTTGAATTTAATTTTCAAGTGGGATCTTTTTATTATGTTTTAAGTGAAATATTATTATTATCATCATCAACATCATCATTATCCTAATTTCAAACTAGTTAGGTTGGGTTATATCCTTTTATGAAACTCTAATATAATCATGTGTGTGGCCTCAATAATATGGAGAATATATGGCTAGCTAGTTATATCAAAGATTTTAAAAAACACAAAGAAACTAGAAATGGAGTGGTTACCTGAATAATGCATTGAGAGAGCTCCATGACCCCAATGGCTGGCCTTAGCCATCCATGGCCTTGAGGGGTACGCGGTATCAGAGCCATCTGTACATAAAAACATTAGCATCTTGACTGCCAAACGACTAAATAATAAAGCTGCAAATGTCTATGCCTAGAGGTGTCAATTGGGCCGTGCAGCCAATACATGGTTCAACCATGCATGGCCCGTCACAGCACAGAGCACAGTACGTGCCGTGCTGGGCTAGGCAAGACCCGTGTGTTTGGCCCGGTGGCACAATCTAGCTTCCCAGGAATCCAGGACTGGCTATGGGTCACAGGTCAAGTCCCATCGAAAGATCACCAAATAGGCTGGGCTATTTAAAAAAAAAATTCCAGCCACGTAAGTCAGATCTTGCCTACTTGGCTGAATGCAATTGGCCGGCCACCCGTTGCATTTTCACGCAATGGGTTCCATGCCACCGTGCCATATTGGGCCAGTCAGCTGGTTCCCGTGCTGCGCCTCACACGGCACGGTAGCACGGCCGTGTCTCGCTCAAACAGGCTGTTTGACACCTCTATCTATGCCCTCCCAACACTAGTTAGAAAATGCAACTGAAATATTTTTAAAAAAAAAAAAACCTTCATTAGTTCTTCAAGAAGACGGGGTGCGAGTTCCAAGACATGGCTAAAGTCATCTAGCAGTGCACGGGACAGGGAAGATGATTCGCGGGTTAGTTGTGACTGAATCAGCAACTCCGTCTGAAGGCAACATGAGGAAGATATAAGAACTATAAAACCAGAAGGAAAGCTGTGATGGGCATCAAAGATCATACCTTTATGGACAAATTACCTTGACTATAGCTGGATGCTGCTTCCAAAACTTAGCCTGTTCTTGCTTGATATTTCTTTGGTCCAGGTTCAGCTCACTCCTGACTGAAATAAACAGCTTCTGAAGAGGCTCATCATCCGTGCGACGAACAGGAATTTCCATATATTCAGCAGCCTTGATGAATACTTCCATTACTTTACTGCATGATCATGCGATGATATTAGAATGAACAATCGGGGGGGAAAATTCCAATTTTGCATGAGTAGTGTATTTAGCAAAATAGTATGCCAGGATTACATAAATTCAATAAATGGTTGGTGTATTGAAGTGATTTTATCATATATTAATGTGCTATCATGTGTGAAATTACATAAATACTAATACACCAGATCACAGAAAATTCCAAAGTTAAATATGTTAGGATGAGAATAATACTCAAAGCTAAGCATATGTTTTTTTTTTAATTTTTTTTCACTCTCCCCACAATCTCCTCTTATCAATCCCAGGGTAGATGTATACGAAAAACTTTGACACTGGTCAATCGTATCAGTAATTATAATGACCAAAATACATTAAATCGTTTCAGTTTTGATTCAGGTGAGATAGATTTGAATTTTTGTAAGATATGCTCAATTTTTTATTTTAGTTATTTTTCCCTACATAAAATTAGAAATAATAAAATAAATAATTTTTTCTCCTCTTCATGAGTTTCTAAAATTTTAAAAATTAAAAATTTTGAAAATATTATAAAAAATTAAAAATAAAATAAATCTATATGTTAATTTAAAAAAGGATAAACCACCAAAAATGTCCGGGACAAGGTTATCTCCTCAATCATATGGCAGGCTTGACCCCAGCACCTAGAAAACTTAAGAATAAATGAAAATATATATTATAAACTAACTTTAAAATTATTAAAAAAATATTTAAAAATATTTAAAAAATTTCTGCACTATATATATATATATAATATAAAAATATATATACTTGTAGGAATATTGATGAGTTTGAAAACTTTAGGAGATATACCAAATAATAGATAAAAAAATATGATATATTAGATCTCAAGCACACCCAAGTAACTAAGGACAAATGATAAGGCAATTTATCAATTAGGAATAAGTTGTTGAGAAACTTAAATACTAAATACTATTTCATCTTGTCTCATAATAACATAAAAAATTATCATATTTAATTGATAGAAATCATACGAATTCATTTTTCATATATTATCTAAAATAATACATAATTTATTAAACTTTTTGGCATCTAGTAATGTATCGAAATCTATATTTTCTATGATAATAAAAATAATTTCAAATAAGAAAAATAGCTTTATCTAAATTTTATTAATGCTCTGATATGCCTAGGAAATTAAAAGGATGCATAAATAGGTCTTCAAGATAAAATAAAAAAACTAAAATAAATTGATGATATATAACAATACAATAATAGACTCTATGAGCTATGACAGTTCAAGAAGACGAAATGACTAACTTACATTATATTTATGTTACTATCATTAGTGCTACACTATTGACTGACATACATTATTTTTAATCTTTTTTTTATTTTTGAATTGCGTAAGCATATAGATATAGATTCTATTTTTCAAATCAATATAAAATTATATTTTTTATTGCATTTGTGCATGTTAATTTTCATACAAATTAAATGTTATATGTATAATCTTAATTTAAAAAATAATTTTATTTTTAAAAAATTAGATTTATATTTACATGTAATATATATAATATACAACCTAGCCTAGTGCTTTATGGCTACTATCTATTGGACTAAATAACATGTCATAGCCTACTCTAGCCTAGGGCAAGTTACTAGCATCATGCGACTAACCTAGGCTATTCTAGGTTAGTTAAGTCCAATGCGACCCTGCATGGCCCGGCATACCAAGTTTCCCATGTGGGAAAATGGGGCATGTTATGCCTCACTTTCATATATATACTCCCTTGAATATTATTTAGGATCATAAAGAATCTTCTACAGTCTATACACCATATATACACACTAAAATAGTAAAATTTGATAGATGTTATATAACAACTCGTCCTCATATCATCGAGAAGAGATACACATTATACATCCAACTAATATATAATTTATATGTAAGAAAAAATAATAAAAAATAACAATTAAATAGTACTCATCTTGACACGAGAAAAAATATTCAAATAATTCACATTATAAATGTGTAAATCCTCTAACTATCATCCTGATCTTAAGCCAATCAACTTTCTTTTCAAATCTAGTCTTCATCATAGACACTCACTTGCATCTAATTATAGGTTTACTTAAATTATTTGAAATAAGATTTCATATATGATTAGAAATGATTATATTTAATTAGCATGATCTATCATCATCCTAAATTACAAAGTTCCTTAGAAAAAATATCATGAATTATGTATCTATCAAAAGAAGATAAAAAAACTAGAATATATAATAAAAAAATAAAAATGAGAGTACGTGTGAGAATGAATACTTGATAGAACACAAATTTGATTAATTACAAAGATCAATCAAAAAGTTCAAGTCAACACTAATAACTAGATCAACTGACATACCAAATAACTCGCCTAGGGAAAATTATGGAAATATCGATCTAGTATATAATTTAAGATAATGATCATTAAGTATCTCAATATTGACCTTCACTTGTTGAAATAACTTATATTTGGTATCTTGTAAAATGTACACTCGTTTGCTCCTCCCAATTCATAGTATCAACAAATATCCAATTATTCTCCTTCAGACCATTTGTGCTACATCAGATATATGAGTCATGCCAATTATCACTCTACTAGGAGTAACTACTAGACAACGTAACAATCATATTACTATAAAATCCAAAGGTTCATCCTTTTATATCGAATCCTCAAAAAATAACTTATCTTCAAAGAAAGTGACATTCAAAGTTATAATTATCTTCTCTTCCTAACCTCTGATGATTACCACATATATCCTTTTTAACTATAAGAGTATTCAAGATAAGGATACCTGATGATATGAGAAACTATTTGACAAGATATATGAGTCAAGTCAATTGTCGCTTGACCTTAAATAACTACTAGACAAAGTAATAACCATATTATGACAATGTCAGAAGATGCGTCCCCTCATATCAAATCCTTAGAAAATAATTTATCTTTAAAGAAAGTAACATTCATATCTGTAATTAACTTCCTAATCTCTAATGATTGCCACATTCATCCTTTTTTACTATAAAAGTATTTAAGATAGACATACTTGATGACATGAGTAGTCAACTTCTCTCAACCCGAACAAAAAACTTAAACAAAACAAACCATCTAAAAATATTGGATGAAAGATAAAAAAATTTATTTTTTTTTGATAAAGAAATTAATATGAGATATGACCATACAGGAAAGTAATTGTATTCGAATGATTAAAAAATTAATAATTTATATAATTTTTTTTTTGAAAAATATGTAAGAACATTTTTATGTAGTATAAATATTGTATACATCTCAACTAAATATCATTTCTTCTTTTCATATATCTCATTTCATGCAGGAGTATCATTATAAGATATTTGGTTAATTATCTCATGTTACTCTATAAAACAAAATACTAATAAAAGATATATTTTAAAATATTAATACTTTTATAGAATATCAAGTCACAAAATCTCTAGACTTCAATAAAAAATTCAATACAAAGTAATGTACAATGACTGCACTTACATAAAAAGGCCAAATAAATTAAGATATCACATATGTTGAGTGTTTCAATTTATAATAAATCTAAAAACAAAAAAAATTATTATTAACTTGAACAAATAAAAAGCTAAAAATTAAAACTCTCTCAAATTGGTACAGAAAAATTCAAAATATTAAATTTTAAAAAAAAAATTATAAATAATATTTCAAAATCATCAACAAAATATTTACTAGTTGACTTGTTGTATAAACATTAATTATAGTAATAGTAACATCTGAAAATCAAACTCTTAATTATTATTTTGAACTATAAAATAATATTCATAATTTACAAACCGAATCAAATAGTATTGCTTGAAACTTAAATGACAACTTCATATAAATCTCCTTCAAATTGCTATGAGAAATATATATATTTATAAGTTTAAGTGATTTATCTTCTATTTATAAGATATTATCAATGATATAAGAATCTATTTAAAATTCATATTAATCAATATAGAGAAATTATCTTAATAATTCACATTAAATATAAGAATAAACTCACTCATAATAAATCTCATCATAAAATTATTTATCTTCCCGTCTAAATTTATTTTCACAATGAATACTCACATACAACCAACAAAAAAAAATCAAATATTAAAATTCAAGTTCTCAAAGTATATTAGAGTGTATGGCATATATTTCTTCAAATATGATATGATATCATTTTGGATAAGATAATATCTCAAAAGGAGAGATCAATATCATAGTAGCATCATGAGAAATAATAATAAAAAATCAAATAAGAGATAGAGTATAAAAATACACATGAAATAAAATATTAAGTACAACTCTTATGTTTCTTTCAAAAACTAATCAAAAGATAAAGAAGATAACAATTAATTGCAAGATCATCAAGCTTCTCAAAAAATCTCATTTGGTCTGAATAGGCTGCATAAGGCCCTTTCTCCTAGTATAGAGTAAATATTATATGTCTTGGATGATCAAGTTTCCTACATTGTCTAGATTCAAGAGAGATTTATTCTCTTATGAAACCTCACTAAATTCAAAATTAAGATATTTTATACTTATTAGTACATAAAATAACTTCATAATAATATCATCATAATATAAATTAATAAATTTATATAAAATCAACAATTGACACTATCCTAACTAAAAGCCCAAGTAGAAGGACAGAGTGATAAAGAAAAATAATTGATCAAATAATTTTTGAACTATTAATCTTCCTGATCTCACTAAAATATGAATCTGACTAAAAAAACATATATACTCATTAATACTCTATTAGGTTTTGACAACTCTCTTTGATGTATCTTTTCTTCCAACAATATATATATCATAGAAAAAATATTTTATAATTATATATTGATATCATATCCCTCAATTGATACTAATAGTTAGTGTCATTCAAAATAATTAAATATCATTAGTGAGTTGATGTCATTGACAAATACTACATCAAAATTTTATTTTTTGTTCTTCTCTTCTTCTTTACATGCCTATTAGGCACAATTAGTCATTGATGGAAGACAAATTTAAGAATATATAAACAAAGAGTCCAACATACTTACATACCTATAGTCTACACTACTTAGTCATGAAAAAAAAGACTTGCAGAATCTTTCGATCATGCATGAAAATATTAAAATAAAATAAAATTTAAGTTAAGTGGCTGGGAAAACAGAAAAAAAAAACTAAATAAACAATCACAAATAAACAAAATAATATCATACCAAACATTGGTTACCATAATATTCAGCAAGAAAACAAAAAATGAATGATTAGTTGTGTATTGAATCTCAAGTCATTAATTCATGAGAATGAAATAGATGAATAAAAAACAAGAGTTATAGTACCTGGAGATTAGGAAAAATATGTTGTTGCTATACTAGAGTGTAATCTCAAATATATCCCTTCAACAAGGATTATCACAAGAAGACTTAATGAGGACTCTTCACTAAATCTAATTATAAACATGCCAATGTCAACTGTCTATGGTGTTACCAGACTCCTTTCTGAAAACAATACCCAACAACTATCATTTATGTGGGACATCTTCTCAAATGAGTATACCAAACGGAAACTCTCATATTTATGCCTCTATCAGAGAGAAATCAACTAATAATTATTCCTAGATAAATCATAAAACCTACTTTGAATTCTACCCAAATTAAGAATTCTAATAATGGGGTTTACTGAATTTAAGACTCATATATTAGGGTCTTGAGGACCCAACGAGCTGCTGGCAAGATTTTGGAACCCTAATTTTGGGGTTTTCAAATCTTCCACCCTCGATAATTAGGGTTTCAAGAAATTATTGACCAAAAAACATGTGTTGTCTACTGCCGGTGAATACATACAATGTACCCAAAGGTATTCTAGTTTCAGGCCCAAAAACATGATTGCCACCCAATAAAATTTAGGTTTCAGGCAGCCCAATGATTCTACCAAACATTAGCCTGATAACTCTATCATTTTTTGAAGCCACCACCACCTACTGTCTTCGATGCAGTAGGTGTGTGCCATCACTCACGGAGGTGGGCAAGTCTGCATGTCTCTGATTCTCACAAAATAAAATACAATGTTTCGGTACAGTGTAATTGTCTCTCAAAATCCATACAGTTTTAGCTATGATCCCATATTAAAAAAAATAAGTCAAATATCAATAACAATAATAAAAATTGCTCTAAGCAATGTGTGCACAAGTTATCCCTTATAGAAAGGGTTAGTTATAAATGTCATCGACACGCATGACCACCAATGAAATTACACATTGGGTGTTCTCATTCATAATATAGAAATAAAAATAACAAACAATAAATCACATCAATAATATTCAAAAAAAAAGATAAAAATTATAAACAAAAAATAATTATCTATGATATGATTGCTAATTTTTGAGTTAATAACTGAAAAATCTAAAATAAGATGATAAATCATATAAATTATAATCCTTAAAATATGATAAATATTTATTGATATCTTACATATAAAAAATTTTATATATTCCTCATTAGTAAAGATCACAATGTTGCCATTTTTGTGAAGACTGTTGAATGGGTTCAATAGTGCCCTATCTCTCTCAATAAACAAAAGTGTTTAATGTCTCTTATCTCAACATCGTCCAACTCTCTATGATATGGTTATTTCTCTTACAATGTGTCCAATGTAGTGAGCCTCTACAATGACTTATGCTCCCCATCCTCCAGTGCATGTAGTATAAGATAACTTTTCATTAGGTTTGTGGCTACCTCATCCAAACTTATACTAAATCATTTAATGGTAGATTTTTAATCTCACAAAAAAAATAGGATCACTCAAAATCTAACTATAAAATATATAAAAATATAAGATAGAAAATATAGCTGTATCATGTCAAGAAGTTATTCTCTCTCTCACTCTCGCAGCCACTTCTACCTCCATTAGGAATACCTCTGGGAACTTTGTAACTAGGTATGTGAAATGAGAAAAATAAATGGTGATCTTCTTCAACTCTCTTGTCTCATCTAGTTTCAACTACATCAACTAAGAACTACATGAAATATTAGTAAAGCGCAATATAAAATGATATTGCAAGCTCACATATTAAAGTGGTGGTCTTGTCCAACTCTATTGTCTCATCTTATAAGTCAAGCAAGATATGAAAATTAAAGGCCATCTAATCTCAATGAATTTCCACAAGTCATTAAACTATCGAGAATCAATTAATAAACAAGATTTTTTTTTGTCCAATAACCAAGAAGCTCCTCTATCATATAGTCAAGCTTATCGTAACTAAAAACATCATAACTACAACAAAAGTATATTCCATATAATTTTTTTGTTCAAGCATCCACATAATCATAACCAAAATTTTAACATCATCCAACAAATGAAGTAAACACTACATCCACATAGTATAAACACTACACAATTATGCATTTTTTGCACACATTGTGCTGCACTTAAGCACTCACTATGTTGTTTGCATGCACATTGCACTTGCACATATTGCATAGTGTTGACGCCAACCATGGGTTGGTGTCGCTGAACTTTCACATACATTGCACACTTTGTTGGCAATGTACTCACTACAGCAATGCATTGTTGCATTAACGCAACTGTTTGTACACAATTCCACATTGATGCTAGTACAACATTGACATCATCAACACACTACCACACTCCCAAGAGAACATCACACATGCATTATTACTACACCAAGTCGATGTTATCATCAAGGATTAAAATATTAGTTTCAATATAAATATCGATATTTAAATTTTACGGATATATCGGATATATCAGAGATATATCATTATATATTTTTACATGAGTATCAGTCAGGGATAAAAATATTAATTTTGATAGATATATTAATACTTAAAATTTATAAATATTTCAGAGATATATCGATAGATATATCAAAAATTTTCAATCTTTGGTTATCACTATGTCAAAGTCACTGTTAACACATTCTTCATGCACTGTACATACATTTTCCTCAGTAGCACCATACACATGCTATTTTAAGGATTTGCAAACTCAGGCTCTAGTATCGTATAAAAAACTAAGACTCAAAAAAATTCACTGATGAAATCAACTTACATATATAATCAAAAGATCTGATCTATAAATATATAAAACATTGAACACTCTATAGGGGCAGCCATCTAATTTGTATTTTTGAGTTGATCTCATTTTTCTTATCTATCTCATCTCTCTTCTCCTCTCTCTCTCAGTTATTTTCATTTGTGATTCTTACCATTAATCAATCATTGTTATAATTAATATTAATCAAGTTAATATAATTAATGATATTATATTTATTATATCTTCTTCTTGATGCTCGGTTAGGTATATGAAATATTGAAAATATAACATATTTTTTTATTTACTATGAATTTAAAAAATAAATAAAAGATTATAAGTAAAATTATTTTTGTATAACATAATAATTATAGAATTCAAAATATTTTTAATACTAACACTCACATATCCTACAATTTTTTTTCATTCTATAGATGAAATGTATGATTCAACATTTTCATCATGAATACTTGTAGATTTGAAGCTGAAAGTTTGTATACAACCTATCATTATGTTGCTTCATAAATATTGATATCCAAAAATATACCTATTATTTTGGCATATTCAATGTAGAGGTGTCAAACGGACCGGCCCAGCACGGCACGGCCCGTTTTTCACGTGCCCAGCCGTGCTGCCGTGCCGTGCCGGGCACGGCACGGTTTTTAAAATTCGGGCACGGCACGGCCCGTGGGCACGGCAAGGCCGTGCCGTGCCGTGCCGGCCCACTCGGGCACGGGCGCACGGCAAGGCAGGGCAGGCGGGGCGGGTCTGTTTGGACCCGACCCGCGGTCTTTTTACCGGGGGCGGGGCCCGGTTGGGTCACGAGTCACGACTCAGTGAGTCGTGACCGTGAGTCGTGACTCGTGACTCGTGAGTCGCGACTCACGAGTCACGACTCAGGCACGCGGGCCGACGTGCCGTGCCAAGGCACGGCTCGTGCCGGGCACGGCCCGGCACGTGGTTTGTTCGGCCGGGCCCGGCACGGGCCCGGGCACGTTTTTTTATCGTGCCGGGCCGGCCCAGGCACGGCCGAACCGTGCCGTGCCTCGTGCCGGGCCGGGCCGGCCCGGCCCGTTTGACACCTCTAATTCAATGGTTATAATTGAATATAGTTTCCAATTATAGAGATTTCACTATAACTTTGAGTTTTATAGACTTTGAATAAAAATGATGAAATAAACAGCAATATAAAGTATAAAATATCAAATGTTAAGGTCGTGAGATCTCACTCAAGGTAGAAGAAAGCTTAGTTACAACAAAATAAGTTGCGACGTCTTGATTAAGAATCAGAACAATATCATTGGAAAACTTGAAGCATGAAGCATGAAGCATTACTATAGCTTATTTCCAAGGCAGGATATTCACACCCCACGACACCAAGTGGACCCAATGAACACTAGTATAATAATGACATTAGAAGACACATGTAGATAGCTTTTCTTTAATCACAACCCATTTACACAGTTGCGACCCTACTCCTTAGTCACAATAATATCTCATACATTGTAATTCTACTTCTTGGTTGATACAATACTCATGCATCATCATTTTATTTCCTAATTGTGACATTATTTCTTTAGTTGCGACTAGAAATATCAAACATGTCATGCCGGAGGCCATACACAACACATAATGGGTGCCTGCATCATGACGTGAATGTCATACATTGATACACATCACGAAATGGGTGCTCGTGTTGTGACGGCACTACCATATTGTAGGTCAATCCAACACAACCTAATGGCATGCCTGTCTTAACTAGGGATGCCCGATTATGTTGAGTCAGGCCGGCATTGGTATGGCACTACCACTAGCTAGGCTAGAGCACAGTGGCATTGGGGCAGTGTATAGGCTCAGTCCAATGGGCATTAAACATTGGGCAATGGCTAAGGGGTCATGGCTCACTTACTAGCAAAGTTTTAAAAGTCAAAAGTGTTAAACAGTTATTCTTATGTTTGTGGAGCGAGAAAAAAACCTCAAAGCATTGAGGAATAAGCATTATGAACCTCGTAATATATAATTAATTAATATTTTTAAATATATAAAATAAAATTAATAAATATATAAAAATAATTCATTATAATTATAAAAAATATATACTATTTCACTACTTTCACACAAATTCATAATAAAATCATAAAATAAAAAATAAATTCAACTATAATAATAATATAAAACTTTAACAAAAAATCATAACCAAATCATAAAGTAATAACCAAAATAAATTATTTTAATTTAAATTTTTCTCTTTAAGAACATCATCATCATCCTCATTCAATATATCAAAAGTAAAAAAAATATTCACAATCATTTATTTCAATTTCATGTAAATCTTTATTTTTATTATTAGTGTTAAATTAAACTCATTCTTTTTGTCTTTGCCTCAAATTGTACCTAAAATAAATTATTATTTAGATATAAATATTATAAATTTTTTAAATAAATTTAATAAAATTTATGACTTCAATTTTTGAGTACTTGACACTTCATTATATTTCCTTTTGTAAGAATATGAAAAAATCATATAATCTAATGATACTTTAGTCAGTTGAGAGTTGGATAACACAACTCTAATAGCATTAATATTGAATAACTCATCATATTAAAGCCAACAAAAATCAAAGAAAAGAAGCGAATCTTCTTTCATCACAATGCACTCATAATCTGAATCATTCTCCTCTACCAAAATCAGATTAACATTTTATTTTTTTGTAGATTTTGTTCTCTAAATCTAGTGTTAAACCTTACATACACAATAGCATTCAAAATTTTATTATTCAAGTATATTTCTTTTTTTTATGTATCTGTAAATAAAAAAATAAAAAAATTTATGTGTTAAAAGTAAATAAAATTCTCTAACATTGAAATAAAAATATATGTAAAAAAATTTACAAAGATAAAAATAATATCGATTTAAATGTCTCTAATTTATTTCACATCATAAAACAATGCAAGTAATGCTAAAGACTTGAATAACAAACTTTTATAAATCTAGTATAAAACCCTCATAATACATCCACAAACCTGTAAGACTTTTTAATATTCAAGAATCAATTACAATATGACTCCCAAATTCACTCATTATTTAGCCAAATGAATCCAACTGATTATTAGCTTTTAATGCTCATGATAATTTAACATCATATTCATGTATTCAAATAATATCTTCCTCACCTCATTAATATTTGAGAACTTATTTTCGTACTGAAATTGAGGAAAGATAGTAACTTCCAAAAGATAAAGGTCAAATGAAGTTGCGTAGCCCATCTTATATCATTTTTTTCAAATAGATCATATTTTCTTTTATTGCTCACACAATTAAATATAATCTTCTCCATAGTAGAATCCATCAGCTCATAAATATAATCAATAGCTAGTTTTTCCTATGAATTAACCTCTCTCATGATACTAACTAATGGAACCATGGTCTTTATGCAAAAAACAATATAAAACTAAAATTTTAGATCAAACAATATTGTACTTTGAGCTCTCACACCTTCTACCTTTTTAACCCATTTGCTTAAACATCATTTTTCTAAGAATGTTAGTATAAGAGTTTGCTTTTGCTTATAAAGATTTTGAAGAATAAAAAATAAAATAAAAACCATGTAATTGCTGGATAAAAAAATTAATGATTTGTTGTAAATGTTTGTATCAAACTAAGAACTCAATTACAGCCATATATGAACCTCATTACTTGCCTAGCTAAAGCAAGTATAAGATCGTGAATACCTTTCTAATATCTTCTAACATCAAATCAATATAATGTACAGCACAAAAAGTTTACCATAATATTTTTCTTTTTTCCACAAGTCACATTAAGTATTCATAAAATTAGAAGCATTATGAGTGAGATTTTGCACAATATTTTCCTCAATTTTTTTAACCACATTAAGATATTTTCTAATTTTTATTGTATTAGAAGCATTAATCAAATATGTAAACCAAGTATCAGCAAGACTATTCACCAAAAAATTAATAAGACTCTTTTTAAATATCTAATAATTTAGCATAATTAAATATTCATATTGTTTTCAAACTTTTTTGCAATCCTCTATAATAATACTTGGGTCATTCACATCTTCTTTAATAATCCATATTCTCAATTCGTACATAAATAGAGGCTTAAACCCATACTAAAAATTTATAATAACCTCCATCATAGAAATCCAATAAGGATCATTCGCAATATTAAATGAAAGACCTTTTGAATATAAAAACCTATCAATTTTTTTACATATAACCTTGTTACTTTTTTCTTACTTTCAATTTGAATTTAAAATATTTTGATGAAGTTGTAAAGATGTAAATTTATCAATATATCCCTTACAAATAGGTTCTCCAGTCCCACTCACACTCTCACTCCCACTCCTTAAGACACCTATTATTTTAAACAAGACATTCTTATTCATTGAAGTTGGATCCATTCCAATTTCTTGAAATAATTCATTTCTTTTCATTTTTTAATACTTAAAATTAACTAATGCATCTTTGGGTTCCAATCTAATATCTTCATTAACTTTAGGGCATAGTTTGATACCATGATAAGTTTTAATTAAGTGATGATTGAATATATTCATCCTTCAAACACATCTTTGATTGCAAAATTTATATTTCAAATATTACTACTCAGATACTTCCATTACATATTTTAACACAAAATCTTTTCTTGAATTTATCAAAACGGAGAAACTCATTCTAAAAAAAATCATCAATAATAATATTTACATTTTTATATAATAATAAAATTGACTAAAAAATTATAACAAAACATAATGAAATATAAATTAAAATAAAATTTATAATTTAATTGATTTAAATTTAAAATAACTAATATTTTTTTAATAGAAATCAAAAAATAAAATTTAGAATTTAATTAATTTTGATTTGAAAAAGTCAATATTTATTTAAGAAGAAAATAAGAATGAACTTCATATTTTAATTGATTTAGATTTAAAAAAGATTAATTATTTTAAAAGGAAAATAATAATTAAATTAGTTTAAATTTTAAGAAACTAATATTTTATTTAGAGGAATCTTTGAATAACATTCAAATTTTCATGGATTAAAATTTTAACAAACCAATATTTTTTTAGATGCATTTCAAAATAGAAAATTCAAAATGTAATTGGCTCAATTTAGACAAAAAAAGAGCTTCAAGATAAGTTGTTTCATTTAAAATAATAAAAAAAGTGTTACAAAAATAGTAGTCGGAATTGATGAAAATTTAGACTCTTTTTATGTTTGTTTAATAAAACAAAGTTCAAAAAAATTAGACTATTTTATTCATGAAAATGTGCTCGTCTAATATATCATGCTCCAACAGCAATCATAATTGATGAAAATGAGCTCCAACACAGTAAAAATGAGCTTCAACACGCATTGGTTTACCATCGTCAGAATTGATGAAACTCATTTTCATGAATAAAACAAAAGAAAGTCTAGAGCTTAAGACGAGATGATATTACAATTAAATATGTGATTTAGTAGTGCTCACCGTCGTCGAATATATCGAGCAATGCTAGAAAATAGGATCGCAGTTAGTCACTGCCAGAGCATGTGCAATGGGTTGCCGCTTGAGGTAGGGTTTAGTATTTGAGCTTTTCTCCCCAAAATAGGTTGCATTTTCTTCAATAGGAGAAAGTCATCGAGCTGTTATGTTTGTTTTTAATTTTCCTTAGGCCACGTAAGCTCCTCATGTGGTATACGTTCCCATCTACAAAGCGTCGAAGGCATTATGAAAAAGCACATTGAACATGCATCATTGGCAAAAACATACACCTATAGTGTCTTCATTTTTTTAAAAAGAGCACGAATATGCACTTTGAAAATGCCTTTGAAAATAGAGCTTACCAGTACCCACATGTAGTGGCCTTGGAACTACCTAGTGACCACTGACAGTGCGCCTACCCCATTTTACAGACTGTAGTGGCTGACTAAGAAGCACGGACACAAATATAAACACGAGGATACGACACGATGGATTACGGAGACCATAGTTTTAATAAGCGCAAGGCATACCAAGGCGCAAAGATTTCTTGAAGCCTTGAGACGCAAGACGCACCTAAGGCATGGGCTTTTATGAAGTGAAATGTGATTTTATATGCACATAAATTTTTATTAAATATAATTCTATTGATAAAAAAATAAATGTTCCTAATATTTAAATAAATTTTGATGAAAAGAAATAAATAAAATTATATAAATTTCAATATATTATTACATATTTTGAGAATAAATATATTTTTTAAAAAAACTATAGTATATAAGGCGCGGCTCTTCAGTAAGGCGCATGCCTTGGAAGGCGAGGCGCTATAGCTAGGGAGTAATTGTGCCTTGAACCTAGGCACGCCTTAAGTGCGCCTTTCACAACTATGACGAAGACATGATAAATTTTAAAAAATTAGAATATGAACATGACTAGGACACGACATAATAAAAAAAATAAAAATAAAAATAATTATATTTATAAATATTATTCTTAGAAAATATTAATAAAATAAAATAAAATAATATTTATAATTATCTTATTTTATAAAATAATATTTTATAATTATCTTATTGTATAAAAAAATATATTTTTTTTATTTT
This sequence comes from Sapria himalayana, assembly GCA_029783825.1. Lineage (NCBI taxonomy): Eukaryota > Viridiplantae > Streptophyta > Magnoliopsida > Malpighiales > Rafflesiaceae > Sapria > Sapria himalayana. The sequence goes on along the minus strand of JAREIK010000357.1, from coordinate 583,521 downwards.
ATAAAATAAAAATATTTTATTTTATATTGAAATCACCCCCCCCCATCACCCCACATAATCGGCCACTCAGCGTCGTCATCCACTTGACACTATCGACATGGATACAGTATTCAACACGTCTGTCCGATACGCCACGTGGCGTATCATACATAGATTTATCAATGATACGCCATGTAGCATATCAAACACATATCCAACACGTGTCTTGCACGTATCCACGTGTCCAATACTCGGAGATGCCTGTAGAATGCCGTATCCATGCTTCTTAGGTGGCAGATTGTTTCCCTGTCATTGTCAATGTTAGTACCTTGAACGACCAAAAAACAGACTGCCAATAGATCATCTTATTTTCTAAATGGCCAATATTTAAAAAATCAACCATGTCATGTATTGTTCCGAAGTGCCAAGCACATGGGTCATGCCTGGCATAGCAAAAGGCACGAGCTGCAACAACCACGATCAATGCACAATTCTAGATTATGTAGCACCAGGAAAGGCACGCCTAAATTGGCTCGAGCCTGTCATGGATGAATCGAGTCATACTACGTGTCATACCAGGACTGCCGGGCCAAATCATACCTCTAGTAGCGGCATTAAATTGTCAATACCTTATTTATCGTGACTACATTTCATAAGTTGTGAAGCCATTTTTTCATAAGCAACAATATTTTATGCATTACATCACTAGTCCTTAATAGCAACATGTCTTAATCACAACACCATTTACCCTATCACGACGTAACCAAAGCCAACACACAGATATTGAGTTGCAACTTAGTCTTTCCAATCACAACATAGACCATCATAAACTCAAACTCACGCCAAACTTTATTTTTAAACGATGGATATAAAAAACCAAAAGGTATATCAATTCAAAGAAAAAGAGAGTAGAATACAAAAAAAAATAATTAGAATAAAGATGACGAAACATAACAGGATACGGAAAAAAAATTGAATGTGTTTTTAATGATAATGCTATTATACTGTAACTGAAGGCCAATCACAAAGAACAAATTCATATGAAAGTTCTACCAACAATAAAATCTCATGACTCGGAGAAATTCAGCAGCACTTTCATTTACATTTATTTATATATGTAAGTCTATTTAATTTTATTTTTTTCCCAATACTAAGCTAGATCTTTGTCTAGGATTAATTTACAACTTATTTATAATTATAATTTCTAATTATGACACAAATATTTCAACTTCTACCAAGATGTACACAACTTTGTAGGATAACATTATTGTGTGGATTGTATCATATTTATTAATGACTTACCTCTATCACAACTAGTAAATCTAGTTACCATTCATATATCTATTTCTTAAAATGATAACAAATAATAAGAACACAAGTGTGTAAGTTTTAAAAAAATGACATTATATAAGAGTACGTGTGTAAAAAACATTTCATATGATTAGTTGAAAACAAGCTAACACACTTGAGATATTCATAGCATAGACTATGATAGGCAACAAATGAAATGTCCAAGTATTATCTAATTATTTACCTACCCAATATATTGTGTGCTTCTTAGATAGAATATGACAAACAAATAAGATAACATACTTGAGTACTTACCGTAAAGGATAACTTTATGTACATCTAGCAAAGATAATTAGCTTATTATCATCCTCATCACCTACATTAACTATTTCTGATAACTAAGTAATGAGTATGAGAAATATGACATACAATTGTTAAAATTATGCATTTTATTATTCATAAGCTAATAATTTACCGACTATATGACCATTAATATTGAGCAATGATAATTATCACGCTCAATTAAGAAGATCAACCTTAGAATCTTTTGAATCGAGTATCTGTTGTGAGCAAATACAATTGAAGGCTTTGTTACTATTCCAACTCAAAAACACCAATTTATGTGGGATTGATATCCGAAATCAAAAAATTTGCTTTATTAATTGTTGGACCAATATACTTGAGGCTACATAAAATATGAATAGAAATTGCACAACATATATTAAAAATACGAAGTAATAAAATTTTGTTTTAAAAACAATGATATAAATTAAATTAAGCTAAATTTAAATAAATAATGATACAAATCAACTCTGAATTTTACTTCTTTTTTTATTTTTTCATAAAAAATTATGGGCTTTAGAAATATGTAGTTATATATAATGACATATGAATATGAATCTCTGATATGGAATCAATGATTCTAATCATTTCTTTATATTTTTCTTTAATTCCATCGATGCTTCTCACAATTAGCTTCTAAGTCATGTTCATGAATTCATATATGTATCTCAATAACAGTACATTTTATCATCAACAATATGAACACATACTAGATGATTGGATATAATCAAATAATAAATTATGGAATTTCAAAATGAGGATGTCAAAATTATGTTCACCACTTTTTTTCTATTATTTTTTGTCTAAGAATTATCCTACTAGTAAGAATAGATGAAGAAAACAGTCAAACTACATCTTTGTTGAACAAAACAATTTTACGTGCCCTATCAACTATCTAATCATGTGGAGCAAATGCGAACAATTATATATGTAATAGTTAAGTCGAGTGTTGTTTTCTACATAATTTTTATGTTGGAAAGATTTATAACATATTTTAACATCAAGCCAATATAATGAGCCATAAAGGGAGTCCAAAACAAATATAATTATTTTCATTCTAACAATAAAGTGAAATTATACATATTATAATTAGAAAAAAAAATATGTACACATAGTCACATAACATGAATAATTATTTATAATAATTTTAATAGCATTATCTACTTAGACTTACATCATTTACATTATGCAATTCAAGCATCTTTTTTTTATGTTTTTTAATATCAAAAACATTTAGCTAATCGCATTAAATATGTTTACTAGGAAAAGTTAATCAAAAAATTTACAAGATTTACTCTTTTATTATTTCATTTGTCAAACAAAATCAAACATTCATTTTTATCTGCTCAATTTAATGATCTTCCAGTATATATTTAACAATAGCTAGTTCTTTTTTGAGGTTTATCATTCTAACCTCATGAAGACTATAATTTTACCCATTTTATCCTGTCCAATAGTCTCTTTTAGAGACTAAAAGGTCAATTATATTATTGTAATAAATTAAATTGCAATCGCATACACTCAACTGCTAATCAATGCCCATGTTTTGTATTTTATTTCTTGTGTATAAGCATCATTATAATGATATGTACGCTCTAGTTTGAACCAATGATTCTACATTAAACATAAATAAAATAATTCATTGTAATATTTCTTTGTTGATCTCTTTGTAGATAACGATTATGTTATCATTCTCTCTTCGATCATTAGTTTCACAAAATTTTTTGTTGTACTCATTCTATTTTTTTTTTCATTATAAAATAATTCATCTTGGTATATAAACATATCTTTATTTTAATTCGATCCATTTATATTTTTATTTATAATTTTTTAGTAAAACATTTATTTAGTGACTTCTTTTTCCTAACATGTGCAAGACATTTTATCACAAAAACATAATTGTCATCATTTATGTTAGATAGTCGATCATAATTCACTCAAATTTTCTCATTTTGCTTGGTTCACATTTGACTTGATTTGTCCCATCACAATTGATCATTGAATAAAATGAATTTACAAGCCCAAACCCTAGTCATAACTTATATGCATGTAATAAATAAATTAAAAAAACATACTTTAATTTTTTTTTATATAAAGAAATTCTTCTTCTTTCTTTTTTTGAAATCTTAAAATATAATTGTCATCGTCCACCCCCTCACCTCAAACCTAAGGTGCCTTGAAGGCACACCTTCGTGAAGTCACGTGCCTCTCCTAGGGCAATGTGAGGTGCTCATCATACATTTTAAAACTACGATAAGGATTATGATTTAGTTACATCTTTTCTACATTTTGAATATATAATTTGAAAGTTCCAACAAGAAAGAAGTATTGAATTTATATATACATGTTACTATACTTTGTTCTTGTCCATAGCCATATATGATTTGAAGATGTGTCCAATATGGGGTATAAGTATATGTAAACTTGTGTGTGTGTGAAAAAGAGAGAGTGTGTGTTGAGTGCTCATGAACTTATCTTTTTTCTCATAATCATTCAATACCATGTTCTCACTTTCTCTGCATTATGATCCTAAACTAGTGTCACTACCAAAAAACCTCTTTTTTTGAAACTTATTATATATCAATTTAATAACATAGATCCCAAGCCCAATGAAAATCATCCACAATACCTCACGAATGCAACATAATACCAGCATTTCCAATAAAAAATCAAAACTATCTAGTGACATACCTAGGAGCCAAAGAAGATTTCATAAAGTAGTAGTATGCAGAGAGAGTTAAATGCATGACATAATTTCCTGTATACTTTGACGATCTTGAAAGATACACTACAGCTATCACCAATGGCAATAGAATGCAGACACCAACAATCCAAAGAAGAAGTATTCCACCAGATGCGCCATCAATGTGCAGCAGAAACTGTGGAAGCGCAATGCCCATTTGAAACCCCTGCAAGAACATTACAACTTGGGCTTTAGGTGAAGAAAAAAACTAAGGGCAATCACAGAAAATCAAGTACATGAAATGCAAGACACAGCTTGGGCATTTGGGTAAATGGTACATCATCACCTGCCTACCATCTGGATGTCCATAAGTTTCATAATTCTCTCGAGATACTGGATCAGTAAGAGCCTCGTATGCCTTCGTTATAGACTCCACAAAATACTTGTGTGCCTCTGAGGAAAGAGAAAAACAGTGCAAGTGCGCATGAGAACATATTGTACTAGCCATCACCAGCCATAATATGGAATTAAATAAAAGAAAAGAAATAAAATCAAACTAAAACACCTGCAACCTGGATCAGGATTCTTATCAGGATGATATTGGACAGACAGTCTCCTGTAGCGCTTCCTTATTTCTGAATCTGCTGCACTTGATTCCAATCCAAGTATAGCATATGGATCAAAAACATGAACCTGATTAAAAAAGTACAGAACCATGATCAGTCGCGATTTCAAATATTTCCATCAAGAGGAAGTAAAGCAGCATCGATAATCATCAACAAATTTATCATAGGAATGCAGTGATCAACATTTATCTAAAGGTCTCAACCATGCCAGGCAGCCCGGGCACAGCACAGTCCGGAACCATGCCTAGTCTCGGACCGTGCCGCCCTATGGCATGGTTCGTGCCATGCTCGGCTGGCACAAGCCATGACTCATGTCGGGCTAGGCATGACCCATGTGTCTGGCTAAGTGGCATGATCCACCGGACTGGAAACTCAAGACAAGCTATGAGTCACAAGTCAATTCCAATGACAGTGACCACCAAAAGGGACAGAGATAGTTAAAAAAAAATTAGTCGCATAAGACAGATCTTACTTATGTGGCCAATAGCAATTGGATAGCAATGTAAGCCGACCACTGAATACATTTTCATGCAACGGATTCCTACACGGATGGTTTGACACGTCCCTACATTCGACTGTGTCACTGTGTCGTGCTGAGCCTGCCAGCTAGTTCCTATGTCGTGCCTAACATAACACATAAAATCATATCGTGTCATGTCTGGAATGACAAGGTAGCACAGTCATGTCTCGCTCAAATAGGACATGTCAACACAATATGGCTGTCATAAATTAATATGACAGTCCAATAAGATAATTAGAGGTTCTATGATACATTAATAAGATGTTTGGGAATAAAAAACATGATTGTTCAGTGGAATACAATAATTTTAAACAATGAATAAGAAAATAAAAATGTCAACCTTGAATGGCAAGCAATAGGAATACAATGCTTGTCAAAGAAATTACCACATAAGATAAAAAAAAGTAAATGTTTACAATAATTCTAGCCAACTCATTTATATATATTGTGCTTATGTTTTTGTTTTGAAATTCTTTCTTTGTATTAGAGCACTTGGCACAAAGGATGACCAACCCTAGCACACACACACACACAACATATATATATATATATATTGTTTTTAATTTTCTATTTTAAATTAATATGAAATCTCCTATCTCTCTTCTAAAACTCTAAGTAGAACAAAGAGCATCAGGACTGCATGGTGATGTCGCATGGTGATGTCGCATGGTAATGTGTGTTGTGGTGCACGGTGCTGTGCATGGTGGCACATCATCAAAGGTGCAGTGAGAATGCGACATTGCAGTAGTGTTGTGAGTGTGCAAGTGTGGTGCCTGCAGTGGGGAAGTGGGTGTGCAATTGTGCAGCAGTGGAGCAAATGTAGTGGAGTGTTTGTGTGGTGCAGTGATGAAACCCTGGTGTCATGGTTCAACCATGGTGCTGTGGGTGAATTCATGTGTAACAGGGGGGCTGCATGGGGTGGCTATTTGCAGATGTGTTTGCACATTTTTTTTATTAGAAAAAAGATATTAATCAGTGTGGGAACACAAGTGGTAACCCAATAAAAATTGAATGCATGTATTTATTCGTAAAATATAACTTAGATAAAAGTTTGATATTTTCGTAAAAGATGTGCGAGGTATTTATTATATGATTCATCCAAATTTGATGTAGATTACTAGTCAAAAATCAATAAATAGCTACTTATTCATTTTTGATAGTTGATCGATTCAAAAATGGCTATTATATTTAATTCTGGTCAGACATGCAAGAAAACTTGTAATTTTAGCAGTCTCAATATATTCTCATGTAATATTTTCATTTATACGAGATATTATTATTTATTACTCAAATGAAAATATATAAATTAACTAATCAAAATGAGACTACTCATTATACAACCTAGACACAACTTTGTGACAGAATTGATTAAGTGATATTTGTTTTGACAAATTTGATAATACTTAAGAAATTGGATGATCAGATTCACATTATTTTGTACATTCCTTGTGATTCTTGCGAAAAAAAATTCTTAGTGACTAGATATTCCTAGTTTTCTCTTTGATTTATTAGATGGTGAATCAAGTGTTTACACTACTCCCCAATCTAACTGATATGAGATCGTTAGTCAAACTATTGTATTATTTTTTCTACATGTTGGTGACTCTACAATGGTGAAGTGGGTGTGCATGGCGTCGTGAGTATGCAATTGTGCAAAAATAGGTGCAAATGTGAGGTAGTGTTTGTGTGGTTCAATGGTGAGACAGTGGTGTAATGGGTTCAATCATGGTGTTGTGGGTGCAATCATGTGTGACAAAGGCTGCATGGTGTGGCTATTTGTATATGTGTTTGTTGCATATTTGTTATATAAAAATGGAGATAATCAATATAGGAAGACACATGATAACCAAATGAAAGTTGAATACATGTATTTATTCATCTTAGGGAGAAATTTGATTTTTTTCATAAAAAATGTGTGAGATATTTATTAGATGATCTACCCAAATTTGATTCGAATTAATAGTTAAGGATTGATAAATAACAACTTATTTATTTATGATAGTTGATTAATTCGAGTATGGCTAATATATTCAATTCTTATCAAATATGCAAGAAAACTAGTAACTTAGCATCTTTAATGTATTCTTCTAAAATATTTTGATAATACAACTAAGGGTGCTAATGATGCGAGTCGAGCTCCAGTTCAGCTAAGCTAACTCGAACTCGAAAACTCGAATCCGAGCTCGACTCAAGCTCGAAAGCTTGCGAGCTTGAAAAATGAAGCTCGAATCGAACTCGAAATTACAAAACTCGAACTCGACTCAAGCTCGAACTCGAGACATGCTCGAGCTCGACTCGAGCTCGGCTCAAGCTTGAATTTGAATTGAACACGACTCGATTTGGGTACCTTAATGAATAAATACAGTGAACAAACAAAAAATAAAACCTAAAAACAAAGAAAAATAATGAATTTAGGTATCTTGAGGAGGATAATATAGATGAAACCGCAAGAACTGAGAAGTGAGATTTGGGAAAAATTGGTTTTCTAGGGTTTTGACTGGAGTCCTCCTGTTTTATTTATATTTATATTTGGGTTGTGATTCTCTGCTGCTCCCTCGGGAATATCGGATGAACCAGACACCCATTGGTTGTTGGACTTGGATTAAGCGAAATTGTCCATCATGTGAAAATTACTAAATTACCATTCATTGACCATTAATTCTATTGGTATTGTTAAATATATCGTCTAAACCAAATTTAAATTGACTTTTAATGATTTTTTAGCCCAAATAATTTTCTTTAGTTTTTTCCTCAACATATTTATACAATTTACTGAAAAGGTGATTTTTCTTCTTTTTATTTACACGTTTGAAGATTTAAAATCAGTCATTTGAGGGATCTGATTAAATAGCAAATTATCCTTTTATATAAACTAGCACTTCAAACACTTTGGTTTTGAACACCATTTATAAACCACCAAAAAATTATGATTTTTTAAGAATACAAAATAGGGATAAATTTATCATATTCTCTTAAATCTTTTTTTTAAAGAAAATTAATTATTTTTAAAACTGAATTTTTTTAAAATTAAAAATTTTAAGTACCAATTAGAAAGGGGATCAAACTGATTTTTTTTTAAATTACAAATTTTAAGTACCAATTAGAAAGGTGATCAAACTGATTTTTTTTAAATTAAAAATTTTAAGTACCGATTAAATAATAACATATCACAAAAAAGAGAAAAAAGAAACCACCTAAAATTATTTCAACTCTTTTAACCTGCCATTAGTGATATATATCCGTTTATAAGCGACCAAAAATTTATGATTTTTTAAGATTACAAAATAGAGATAAATTTATCATATTCTCTTAAATCTTTTTTTAAGAAAATTAATTATTTTAAAATAAATATATTTATAACTAAATAAATAATGAAAATTTATGATTCTTTTAAGAATACAAAGTAGAGACATATTATTTATGACATCCCCTAAAGTAAAGATATTAAATTTTAAAAAAAAACTTTTAAAATTTTATATACAAAGTATTTTCGAGTTTCTCGCGAGCTTTTCGAGTCGAGTTACGAGTTGCTCGACTCGACTCGTTAACATTTCGAGTCGAGTTTTGACCAAGTTTTAACCGAGTCGACTTCAAGTAGCTCGTGAGTTGTCTCGTCTCATTAGCACCCTTAAATACAACATAATTACTTATATAGTAATATACAAACTAACTAATCATGATGAGACTACTCATAGTGATTTGAGTATGACTTAGACACAACTATGTTATGAGATTGATTGAATTATATTTGTATTGACTGTTTGATTATGCTTTAAAATTTAGGTGATCAGATTCACATTATTTTGTAAATTCATTCCTTATCATTTTTGAAGATAGATTCTTAGTGAAATGATATTCCTAAATTTCTTTAAAATTTATTAGGTAGTGATCAAGTGTTTACAACTACTCCTCAATCTGGTTGATATGGAATCATCAATTGGACTATTATAATGTCTTTTCCATATAATGGTGACCCTACCATGGTGAATTATGGCACTTGTTTAGATGTCACTAGGCTAAGCGGCTAAAGTCTAGCCTAAGGCGCAACATGAAACTATCATTCCTAGTACGGCACGGTATGGTACAAAGTTGTGCTTGAACCTACCTTATGCAAGGCATCGTGTCACTTTCATTGCAATCACGGCTCACAAGCCTTCGGCATGACCAACATGAATAGGTACAACACGTGCATGACATGTGCATGCTTGCTAGCACTCTTATAAAATAGGCATATTCATTTAAGTACCTATATTATCATAGTATTTACAAATGGGAATTTAAATGCAAGAGTCCCAATTTAAATTTCAGAACATTGTTGACAAGAATGACTTCCTTTTGACGACATAGCAACAAGATGACATTGATATCAAACAAGAGTAATAAAGTTTAAAAAATATTCTTTTTTTTTCTAGGTTGTTGGATTTCTTCCAATCACCATGAACAGAAATCCAACAACTATTAGATTTTTGTCCTGATAAAATTATTTTGTCAATCTTAAAAAAAATTATAAATAAAATATTAATATTTATAGTTTCTTATTGTCAAACCATAATTTATTCTCTTTTTCTCAAAAATATCACAATTTTTCTGTAATAGTAAGCTTTAAGTATTTTTTTTTTAATTTAGATTTTTATATTATATAAATAATAAATCAAGTGAGAACGATGACTATGCATAAATTAACATTGACAAATAAATATTCTAGTTGGTAATTACAAACTTACTATTGCTTGACTTTGAATTATTTTATCTAAATTTTTGTAAAGTTAAAGGTATACACATTTTTTTAGATTAATTTTTTTCTAGTATAACATAAATAAAATAAAAATTTCTTCTAATCAAAATTCTATAAATAGAAATAATAAAAATTATGAATACCATGAAAATGGTTTGGACTTAAACATAAATAAGAACAACTCGACTAAAAAATTAGATATTCTAATTAAGATACATATAGTCTAAATAATTTAGGTTTAATCATTATAAGACAATATTTCAAATATAAATTTAATTATATTATAAATACAAATAATGTGACAATCAAAATGAAAAAATAAGTATTAAATATTTATGCTTTATAATAAGTAAATATATGAATATTGATAGGGATTAATAAAATTAAAATTAGATTTGTTGAAATAACACTAAAAATGTATGCGCAAATACTATTAAAAATTATATATTGAATATCCGTATATAACAAGCAAAAATAATTATGACAACTCACACAATGAGTATTCTCATCAAAATAATAAAAAAATTAAAAAAAAATTATAAAAATTGCAATACCCTCACACCTCATCAAGTTAATACATACAAGTCTACAACACCAATATTAAATGAAATATATATATATATATATATATATATATATTATTGTCTCTTCAAGACTTTCATGAATATATGTTATATTAATCATCTCATCTTAAAATCTTTTATATTAAAAAAAATATATTCACTTTTATATTTTTTGTATGCTTGTAAAATATCATAGTTATGATTATATGTATTGCGATCTGAGTATCTTAGTAGAGAGCAATGAAAAAAAAATACATAATAGATCTTCTTTAGTAAATATCACATCTGAAATATCTCTCATAAATAACTATAATTATTATTACTCTGCGCTCTTTTTATATTAAATCACTAAATTAATTTTTATCTTTTATTTTTTCAGGAATAAATGTTACCTCCAAAAAAAGTACAAAATTTATTGTAGACTCCTTGATACATGTTGGTGCCTAACTCTAATCTAATTTCACAACTAACTAAAAATGTTCATTATCCCTAAAATAGATATCAAATCTTAAAAATTTCTTGACATATCTCAGTATGCAAAAAGTTACGTTAGGAGAAGCATGTCTTAGAAAATATAAAAAATAATTAACAATACTAATTATATATGCTATATTTAGTTTGGTCACATTCATATAATTAATTTTTAAATATGATTCTACTATAAGTAATCATATCAAATAATAAGGTAATATCAAAAATTAAGTTAGTACCTTAATCAATAAAAATATATTATGAAACACAATTCAAAAAAATGACATATACAATAGTATAAATCAAATATCTCTTCTATGACATGATATTTTTCATAGAATAAATAACATTAATGTCAAGAATCTATCGGTCACATAAAATATATCTAAAATTATGTTGGAATGTACTGATTGAGTTAGATAATTTTCAAAACATCATTTATCATAATCAGAATGTCATCAACATAAAAAATCAATAAAATAATCATGTCATCAGGACTCCTCCTAAAGAACAAAGAAATAATAGTAATACTCTCAAAATAAATTGACTGCCTATGAATATCTCACAAACTAAATTCTCAACTACTATTTTAAGTCCTACAACACCTTCAACACTCTAGAAACTACAACAAATTATATTTGTAAAAACTCATGTGGTTATTTCAAAAATATATTTTTCTTAATGTTATCGTAAAGAAATGCATTCTTCAAATTTAGCTGATATATCTCCAACTATGAAATGTTACAAAAAAAAAAAATTCTATTGAGGCTATCTTGTGAACTATAGAATAAGTTTCCTAGTAGTTCACACCAAATATCTAAGTTAATCAACTCGTTACAAGTCTCATCTTAAGATAATTTATCTTCTCGACTACAACTAATAATAGATCTTCCCCGAAGATCATAATACTAGTGCTCATATCCATTTAGAGTGAATGATATGCATCTCTTCCATCATAACCTAAATATCAACTTAAATAAGTTAATAACTCAGAATAAGAACTAAATATTCTAGTACTGTCAAAAAAATAATAATAATAAAATATGATGAAAGTACAACAATACTTGTGAGATTAATAACTAAACACAACTCATATATTTCTTCTAGAGAATAATCAGAAAATCAAAATTAGACTTAATAGCCAAGAGATAATTTATCTCCTTATTGAGCTTATCTCCAATCTAAGCATGCTAGGTATATCTCTCTCTTCTAGTATATACTTTAAGTCTTAAATAATCTAAGTCTCCTAATTAACAACATAATATGAATTTGTACTAATGGCTAATAAGTGACATTAGAATGGAGTTAAACATATAGTAAGATATCTTCGAAATACGATGGATATGGGCCTATATTATCCCAATGTATCCAAAGCAAAATTAATTGGTTATGCAAATGCGGAATATATGGCTTACCCTCATAATGCTCAATCACAAATAGGCTATTTGTTCATATGTGGTAATACAGCTATTTCATAGTGTTCTACAAAATAATCAATTACCATCACAACTTCTAATCATACAGAGTTCTTAGCATTTCATGAAGTAAGTCGAGAATATTTTTAGTTAAGATACGTAATACATCATATTCGAGGGTCAAGTGATTTATCTTTTAGCAAGAAGATCCCGACGACCTTGTATGAAGATAATACTACATGTATTGTTCCATTAAAAAATAGATACATGAACAGAATAAAACATACATCACCAAAATTCTTTTTCATACATGATCTATAAAAGAAATGTGCTATTGATGTTCGATCAATTCGTTCAGCTAATAATCTAGCAGATTTATTCACCAAGGCTCTACCTACTATAATATTTGAAATGCTAGTTCATAGCATTGGAATGCACAGGCTCATAAATTTAAAATGATGTTAAGAAGAGGAAGAGTAGGTTTTTCATACTATACACTTTTTCCCTTAACTTTGATTTTGTCCCACTGAATTTTCCTAGTAAGAATTTTAATGTGACAGTATCATGGATATTCAAAAGTAAGTATTATGAACAATATTATGGATGTCCATAAACTCTCCATTAATCTCTTGACTATTAATATTCTTGTAACTCTTATTATTCATAAATTAATATGTATTAATTGGTATGGATTAATATGTATTCATTAATATATTTAATATGTACTATGTTGCACGGACACGGACACGAAGATACGACACGGCAGGATACGGGGACACGGCAAATTCTAAAAAACTAGGATACGGATACGATTAGGATACGTCATGATAAAAAAAATAAAAATAAAAATAAAATTATTAATTATAATTTAAAATTCTGTATTTTAAAATAATGTAAAAAAAATTTAAACCCTCTAACACCCCCCCCCACTATCCTCCCTTTACAGTTTCGATTTTCGAACTCTCCCCCCTCCCGATACAGATTCCAAACCCCCCATTTCCTTTATAGAATTAGGTTACCTTAGGTATTGACGGCGCCTCAGCGGTGTGCTCCTTCCCGTTTGACGCAATGACAATTGACAACTATTTCTTGCAATCGGCTTGTCGGCAACTCACTGTCGGTGGTGTGCTCCTCAATTTGTTGGAAATGTATGAGTAATAGTTAATATATAGTGTATTTCCGACGCGTTAGAATCGTAAAAATGCGTCAGTTGGTAAATAACGTGTCTGTAGGTAAACGACGCGTCTGTTGTTAACGACGACTGTTTCCGAACAACGCGTCGGATGTGTCTCTGACGCGTAACCAATAAGCCACATGGCGTATTGGACGCGTATCCAACCCGTGTCCAGGTGTCGGACACGGCGACACGGGTCGGACACGGCGACACGGCAGTTCCTAGGCGTATCCGTGCAACATAGAATATGTATTCATGTATTAAACTCTATTAATAGGAAGCCTTTGTATGAGTCACAATATACCAGAATGAATAAGAAATCTCTATTGTTTCTCTTATATCTCTCACTCTCTTATCCTACTATATTATAATATAAATCAAATTTTTAGCATATATATATATATACACACACACACACACATATGAGTAGAATCACATAAATATAAATTTATAAGCATATATATACATATATGTATATATTCATATAAAAATATTTATATCTATACAAATATAAATTTATATAATTATATAAAAATATAAGTAGATATCTAAACATATATATAAATAAGTTTATATTGATATAAAGTTACATATATATACACAATATAAATATATATTCATACATTATAAGTTTATAAAAATATATATGTTTATATATATATCTACATATGTTATAGATATCTATTTATATATCTACATATATTTATATATAATTATACATGTGATTCTAATCATATTCATATATATATATATATATATATGCTTAATATTCGATTTATTTCTTGTGATCGAGTGGCTTTGAAGACATCTTTATAAAGACTTTCAAATAACCACATATTATTTTCATATCTTTCAAAGTGAGGATTTGTGACATGTATGTTTGATCTTGAATAAGAAAACTGAGTTATATTTTTTTTTCCTATTGTTTTATTTGTTTTTTCATTGTTTGAAAGCATCCAACTTGTAGGATGTCTCAAATCATATATATATATTAATTCTACATTATTTTTTTCTTCCAATTTGTCTCTTCACGTCTCCTCGTAGCATTGCTCAAATAAACCTTAGGTCCACTTTAACAGTTATGATGCTGTCTGCATTAATCTACTTTGTTACCAAGTATGATGTATAGTTTCCTTATTTCTCATTAGTACACATATTATATTATGTAATAAACAAAGCAATCATTGACCAAAACATAATAAAAAAGATAGGATAAAGAAGATTATAAATCATAATTTACCTCGCGACTCATATTCTTTATGTAATATACCAGGAATAACATGATGATCCAGAGAGCTATCAGTATCAAGTTACTACATGTTAATAAGTTTGATATCTGCCATAAAACCATGGACAAGCAATGTAATTCACAAACTGAAACTTACAAGATAATAACATTTATACAGCACTAAAAATGGAATATTTCACTATATATTTATGGATTGCTACTCTAATGTTGAATTTATTATGCAACACAAATCAAAAAGATTAAAGTTATTTTAGATGCAAATATAAAAGACTAATCAAGATTATTTAAACTTAATTTATGAAATTTAATCAACTTGATTGAACTACATTCAAAATTTTATATTAGCAATTGCTTTCATGTATTTAATTCTAAAATAAATTTATGAAATTATATTAATGTTCAATTCTGTTTGTTTAAACAAATGCAACTAGCTTACAAAGTAGATGTATTATTTTCATGAAAAGCAAATCCAAGAACACAATTGTTTTTCATCTTTAGTTTGTTTTCTTGATTGGCACACCCAGCCTATGGGCTACCCCAAAAAATTAGCGCCAACCCTGTACAAAATTACAGCCTAGGCATGTGTGAGAAAGGGGGTGAGGGTTACAAACACTAAAATGCAAAATCATGTGTACTGTACATATAGAAATAAATAAAAGCAGCACACAATGTGAGCAGCAAATTAGGTCCATCGCACACCCACTATGTACGATGGGAGCATCAGAGCCCACTGCATGAATGCCAAGAGTGAGGTATCAGAGTGTGTGTTGGTGCATGCAATGCATGATAGTGCGAAATTAATTAGAGCAAAAACCATAATTAGGCTTTGGAAATAATTTGGGTTTAAATAGAAATTAGGGTTTGATTTCATAAACTTTCAATTTGATAATAATTGGATTTTTAGAAATTAGGATTGGAAAGATATCCTAATTTAGTAGCCAATTTTTAGCAAAAATTAAGGATTTAAATAATGACCCTAAATTGATAAAGTTTGATCATGGATTGTGAATAGAAAGGTATTGCATGAACAGAAACACAGGCAGAAGAGCCTTAATTTTTTGTGCACACTAAAGAAAGATATGTTACACCTAAAGAGCAATGTCATGCCCGAAAGGCTTGATTTTTTGTAGCCCAATCAAGCCACCGTTCCATGCTTGACATGGCACAAGATGAGTTGTCACATCATGCCATCTGACACAACTTCATTAATGATCAACCCGGCACGGCCTGAATGGCCCGCTACCTAACACTTCTGTGTCGGGGTCATGTCGAATCAGTTGAAGATCATAACAGTTATGGACAGCTGAAAGACCAAATTAGAAATTTATAACATATTTAATTTATCTTTATTAGAAAAATTAAATTTCAAAATAATAAAAACTAGACTAAAAAATTAAATAAAATAAATCAATAATTAAAAAAAATATTTTATATTTGACTAAAGATATCAGATAAAAAAAATAATACAAACTAAAATTATAAATAACAAACTTTTTAAAAAAAATCAAAAATAAAACAACAAAAAATTACTCTTGAACATAAAATCATAAATATAGTATATAAACAAGAGCAGAAATAAAAAAAAAACACATAATATTTTGTACAAGAGTCCGCTAATAATCACAATCAATCGAAGCATGTGATATGATGGTACAAATACAAATCATGATTATAATATATGATCTGTAGCTAATGCTAGTAGTAGCCTCAATATTCTCAATATCTCATAAATCATCAATTGCTAGCAATTCTTTTATTTTATCATAAATATCTAATATTGAATCTTCTCAATTCTTCAAACATGCAAGTACTTTTATAATATATAATTGTAGTATAGATATCTTATATAAAATAAATATTTAAAACTATAAAAAAATAGATTCCAATGTTATGCTAAACACTAAAGAGATTAGTAGATAATGTGTTATCTTAAATAATACTGGATAAGAGAATTTGTATGATTTTTATTAACTCAAAATATTTAAATTCTTAATTTTATCATGTAATAAAATTAAATAGTAATTAATATCGAAATATCAAGATAGCTCGTTTCTATTCGACAAATTGACACATTATTTTCTCTTAACTAACTGAATGAAAAAATCATATTTCAAAATAAGATGTTCATGTCCATACTCAGAGCTTCCTTATAAGTACTATTATGCCGTATATCATAATATATAAACATGTTATTCAATTTTTTGTGAATCCAACATCATGCTTTTGCTCTTCTATTTGATTCATTCATGTTGATATGTATATTAAAATATATATTATCTCTTCCACTCTAACTCTAAGATCCATACAGATACAGACAACCAAGTAATAAAAAATTAAAATAAATAACTAGAATTTAAAATACAGATACATACCCAAGTACAATGCAAATAATGAGAGTATATATAGATAAATACATATTCATCCCATCATAAAAAATCTTTAGGAATATCAAAAAATAAATTATTGTATTACAGTCAACTCAATAATTAATGTCACTATTAATATTAATATAATTTAATATCATGTATTGATAGCCAATACGTGACTCTAACATTAGGTAGATATAAATCCAATAATATTAAATTTTTCTTCTTTTAGACTTGCTCATAAATATAATGTTAAATTCTTATTGTATAATAGGGATCCTATGATATTTTAATAAATTTCTTATATTTTTTAATACAAAAAAATAATTTAAATTCTCACTTACACTATTAGATTAATTGTGCAACACATATACATAACGTGAAAATTTTTATATAATTAATTATCTCTAATGGTTCTGATAAAACATATTAAAGATACTATCATAATTCAAAGAATTATCAAATATAATATTAAAAATTATATTCTAAATATTATATTTTCTTAATAATATCATCATACACTCGTATATAATATAGTCATATTGAAAATAGATAATCTCAAAAAAGCATAGAATTTTTTTTATTAAATTTCTACTTAAAAATAGTATAGTGGAAGATGAGACATGCGAATGATATATCATTAAGAGCTAAGAAGCACGGACACAGACCCGAACACGGACACGGACACAAGAATACGACACGGCAGAATACGGGGACACGACAAATTCTAAAAAACTAGGATACAAATACGGCTAGGATACGGCATGATAAAAAAAAATAAAATTAAAAATAAAAATTATTTTTTTATAAATATTAAGTATTTTATAAAATAATTTAAATTAAATTAAATTAAAATATTTTATAATATAAAATAAATATATATTGTTTATTTTATAAAATAAAAATATTTTATTTTATTTTATAAGATAATATTTATATTTATTTTATTTTATAAGATAATATTTATAATTATTTTATTTTATAAAATAATATTTTATAATTATATTATATTAAAATATATATTTTTTATTTTATAAAATAAAAATATTTTTTTCTATTTTATAAAAATATTTTATTTTATGCCACATCCTCACACATAGTGCCCACCCCTGCCTCCCTCCTCAAATCGTGCCTGCCTTTGCATCCCCTCTCAAATCGCGACCGCCCCTGCCTCTCCCCTCAAATCGCACCGCCCCTTCCTCTCCCCTCAAATCGCGCCTGCTCATGCCTCTCCCTCAAATCGCGCCCGCTCCCTACCTCCCCCTCATATCGCGCCCACCCCCTGCCAGTGGCCAACGTCACCGCACCCAACATCATCGGACATCGGGCACTATCGACATGGATACGGCTGCCGACGCAACAGTCCGATACGCCACGTGGCGTATCCGACACGTATCTGTGTCATGTCCGTACCGTGTCCATGTGTCCAGGTGTCAGACACATGGACACGGCTGTAGAGAGCCGTGTCCGTGCTTCCTTGATTAGGAGTAGTCTAAAAATTAGACATCATAGATACTAATTCACTATATTTTCTAAATTCATTAGTTATTATTTTTTTTAATTTATAATATTTTTTATATCACTTCTACTAATTGATCTAAAAATTCTTTGATAAACAAGTTGAAAGTAGATCTATAATATTAGAGGTATTAAACGAGTTGGACCGAGCCGAGCTAGCCCAATTTTTGGCCACTCAACCAGACTACCATGTAGTGTCGTGCCTGGCACTGACACGATTTCTTTAGGCCAGGCCCATCACGGCCCGTAGGCCCGAGCAATTTTTAACCATGCAAGGTCTGTCCTGTACAGGCCAATTTTTAAAATTTATTAATTTAATAATTTTTTTAATTATGTTATTTTTTTATGTAATAATTAATTAGTTAATGTTTAAAAATTAGTAAATAATAAATTTTTAATTTTTAATACTTTAAAACTTTTTTTAATGTTTATTATTTATACTTTTTATTAATTAAAATTAAAATTTAGATATAAATAATAAAATATTCAAACTTTAATATGAATTAAATTTTAAATCAAATGTAAAATAAAAAAAATAAATATTCAATTTTTAATTTTCAAGCATAATCCATATTTCACAACCATAAATTAAATAAATACAATATGTTTGAAAGACAAACACAAATGACAAACTCAAACAAAACCAAATACAATATAAATAAAATTATGTACATCAAAATCAAAAATCAGAATTAGACATAAACATAACATAAGTATCACAAATCACAATCCCACAATCATCAACCGTCGGGCATCAAGTGGCAATGTTATCAATCGTCAATCATCATATCATTATCATTCTCAATATCACTATCATCTATGTTGCACGGACACGGATACGGACATGGGGATACGACACGGCAAGATACGGGGACACGGCAAATTCTAAAAAAATAGGATACGGATACGACTAGGATACGTCATGATAAAAAAAATAAAATTAAAAAAAAATTATTAATTATAAATATTAGGTATTTTAAAATAATTAAAAATACTATATTTTAAAATAATTTAAAATTCTATATTTTAAAATAATGTAAAAAAAATTTAAACCCTCTAACACCCTCCCCCTCCTGAGCCTTCCCCCCCTCCCGAACATTTTCCCCCCCTCCAAAACACCCCTCCCGAAACCCCCTCCCCCCCCCCTCCCGAACCCAACCCCCCACCCGAATTTTGAATTTCGATTTTCGAACTCTCCCCCTCCCGATGCATATTCCAAAACCCACCCCTGACTTATCGGACACGTGTCCGACCCGTGTCCCCGTATCCACGTGGACACGGCAGCACTTAGGCATATCCGTGCAACACAGACTATCATCATATAGATCATCATTAACAATCAACTCATCTATTTTTGTAGCAGTCCCAGCATGATCCTAGATGCTCATGCTTGAATCCTCTCAATCATTCATGCATGCTAAAGTCTCAATAATATCTAGACATAATCTCTAGCTTCTATTCAAGATCAGATTCACTGCAATAAAAAAAATAGACTCCGATATTATACAAAATACCAGATGAGTCAGTAGATCTCGTATCATCCTAGATAACATGAGAAAGATAGACTCGTATGATTTCCATCACAGTATTATATCAAGATTCTTAATATCTGAATATGATAGAATTAAACAATAATCAATATCTAAGTACCGAGAAAACTCACATATATTTAACGGTCCACCCTATCGTTTCCATCTCGCTAATTGAATGAAAAAATCATCGCCTCCAAATATGATATCAATATCCATACTCAGAACCCCACTACTATTACAACAATACCTAATATCATAGTATGTAAAAAGTTCAGTCAACTTCTCGTGAATAAACCTTTCAGGTAGAGATGTCAAACGAACTGGTCCGACCTGGTTTTAGACCGCCCAACTGGACTACGGTGCCAGGCCGGCACGGACCAGCGACCCAAAAATCATCGGGTTCGGCCTAGTTCAGGTCGGACAAAACCCTAATTTTTTTAAAAAGTTATAATTTCGGTGATGCCCCACCACACATCTTTGCCCTTTCGGGGCTTAGCGAATCTCGCTTGTCGGGCATCAGCTCGTATTAATCATGTTCAGTGCATGGTCATATGTGTTGTGCCTACGTGCTAGCACGGCATGATGGGTCGGGACATGACACTGTAGCATCCCGTGTCGGGCACGACACTATGGCGTGCAGTGTCGAGCACAAGGCAGGGCACTATAGCATGCCATGCATGGGCATGCCTGAACCATGTCGTGCCCGTGCTGGGTCGGGCCAACCCGGCCCATTTGACACCTCTACCTTCAGGTAGGTCTTTCAAGTTTATGCACGAAAAAATTTAAGTCAAAATATTATCTATTCCTTCCACATTAACTCTAGGGTCCATGCAGACAACCAAATAATAAAAAAATAGAATGATAGACCAATACTTTAAGTACTTGGTTTTCATCTCTGCATCTATATAGCTAAGTATCGAGTTAGCTCGATACTTCCTAAATATGCTACTAATATTGCATAACCACCTAAGTATAATGTAAGTCGTGTGAGTATAAACTAACAAACACATATTCGTCATATAATAAAAAATCTTCAGGAATTTCATAAATAAAATTCCTGTAGCTCAGTCAGTATCGTCAATAATAAGTTCGTCACTCTTACTATTGACATGGTCGGATATCACGTGTTCGTATCTAACACATAGCTCCAACATCAGGTAAGTATAATTCCAATGGTGTCTCACATCCGATTGAAATTTTTTTTTCTTATGATTTGTAGACAAACAAAGACTATTAAACTCTTATTGTCTGCAAGGTGTGCAAATATATTTTAATGAGTTACATATATTTTTCAAAGCGGAGGAACAAACTTTCATCCATGCTTGTACAATCATATTAATCAAGTGACACATGCATCTAAGATAAAAAAATCTATACTAATGATCTATCTCTAATAATCCTAACAAACGTGTTAATCTTTATTTCATTATAAACTACATTATCAAATGTGATACTAATAATTTTATTATAAATTTTAAATTCTCTAAAGATCTTTATCATACACTAAAAAAATGATCGGGCAATCATGAGGATGAAGAAACTCAGAGAATCCTAAAATTTTTTTATTTAGAATCCATTTTGAATATACATAATGGGCAGTGAGTATACATAAAATACATTATCGTAACTAATCCAAATATCATACGTTACAGACATCACTACACTATATACCATAAATTTATTAATTATTATTTATTTTTCTAACTTATAATATTTTAGTATGTCTTTCTTAGATGTGAATTTAGGAATCCAATAATATGTAGGCTGAAAATATGTCTGTGTGATACTCACTACCATTGAATCATCAGAAAATCTAATTGAAAAACTCATCATGGTGATCAATTTGATCAAGTCTTTCCTTTCCAACTCACTACGATATATGAATGGGATAAATTTTGAGACTGAACTAGATCCAGCCTCAAAAAACCCACTGCTGAGTAGGATTTACCTAGAATCTAATGCAGCATATTTTTTAGTGCATATTTTGGCATATCTTTTAAGGTACACAGTCACACACACACTCTTACAAGTTAAAATTTCTTACAATATTTGTACTATGTCGATTCTTCTTCAATACCTCTAATATTTTTTTATTTTATTATATTAAAATGAGTACAACCTACTAAAGTATTTCTGGTTTTTTATTTTTTAGATGTTTGGGTCGAAACAATCAAAGAAATCAAAATTTTGGCAGTCTCGAACCTTTGCGTATGATTTTTATTTTTTATATTTAAATTAATGTCATTTTCATTATTATTATTAGTATTTATTTTTTTAGACAATCGAGTTGAGTAGAGAGAGAAAATGAAAGACTATTAAATAGTAAATTATAAATACTAATATTTTTTAAAATTAAGTTAACAATTAACTATATAAAAAAATAAAATACTCATAAAACAACATAAAGTACGTGCACCATAAATCCAAAGTTCAATTTAAATACCAACCAAATATGAGCCCGAGTTGCGAGTCCCGAAAAGTCAGAGCCAAAATACTGAGAAATAGAAATTTAGGATAGAGATAGAGAAAGTGAATGAGATTTGAGATTTTAGAGATTAATATTAGTTAGAGGGAGGTTATATAGATTAAAAAAAAGTATTTTTTTTAAAAAGTTTTTTTGATTTTTTTAATATTTTTATAAATTTTTTTAGGATAGAATTATCTGAGCCGTTGGATTCTACCCCATAGCCGTTGGAGGTGAAATCCAACGGCTCACATTCAAATTTTTTAATTTTTTTTATTTTTTTTTAATTTTACCATTGGGGGTGGACTCAGGCTCGGATCAAAAAAACCATAGGTCCAAATTGGGGCCCGATGCCCCGATGGAATTTTTGCATCCGTCGGGGGCTCGGATGGTTTCTCGGCTCATGCCGAGTAACCATGCCCATAGGCCTCGGTATTAGATCATGTCTGGCACGGCACGAGGCTCGGCTGGTCTCGGCACAACACGACACGAGTCATACCATGAAACAGGTCCAGCACGAACACAAGCACGGGCACGGGTCATTCCCTTTTCGTGCTAGGTCAGGCACGATTGAACCATTTCATACCTTGTGTCAGACCAGGCCGACCTAGCCCGTTTGACACCTATATATAATATTAACTATTCTAAAATCAACTTGCAAATATAATCGAAAGACTTATGATACTAATCAATTTAGTCATGTCTTTCCTTTCAATATCATTACACTAAATAAAAAGAGTTAATGAAGCTGAAGTTGATCCAACTTCAAGATCTTGCTATTCAATTGGGTTTACATAAAATTTAATGTATTATATTTTTTGATAATTTATTCAGCATACCACTTAATATGATCAATTTCACTAGTACTCCTACATATATTTTTTTTAAAATATATACACAATGTTAAATATTCTCAACACTCCTAAAATTTTTATATTTTAATTATGTTAGAATAAATCCATACTATTAAAATTCAACTAATTTAAAATTTTTTAGACAAATAATATTCACTAGTACTCCTATGTTAAATATGCTTTAATTATGTTAGAGAAAATCTAATTTTAATCACAAAAATTTTGGTCGAGTTATCATTATTATTTATATCTAGATCAAAATTATTATTATTAAAATAATTTATTTTTTATTTTTATTTTTTTTTTATTTTTTATTTTAACTTAAAAATTATAATTTTAAATTTTTATAAATTATAACACAAATTGACAAACATAAATTCAATGTGATCCTTAACTTTATGTGTACAGCAATTCACCTCTTTTTTTGAACTAGCACCTTATCGACTTGCAGACTTGCAATTACAAATTGTAGTTAGGTCATACATCAAAGTTAAGACTTAGCTTATAACTTAGGAGTAATAAGTAAGTTGTAAGCAAAACAAAATCAATGTCAAAGCAAACAACAAATAATGAAAGAAAACCTGAAGAGAAAAAATGCGAAAAAATTAAAATTAGTAAATAACAAAATATTTCCATTATAAATTTTTAGAAAATTTGTTTTCAACAAACATCTATTTTTTTAATTGTTTGAATTATATATATGTGTGTGTGTATTGTAGAATTCTAATAGCTATTGAATTTCTATCTAATAGTCATTAGAAGCAAATCTAACAATTACAAACAATTCAACAAAACCATAAAATTTCTTACTTTTAACTATAATAAAATTGACAAGATGAGGATAGCACATATCGCTATCATTCTCAGGGCAGAAGATTCTTACCCATTATATTTAGCATAACAAGTAAGAGATGGAGAGGGTTTTTTTAACACATGCCTCATGTCTCATGCTTTCCTAGAGCATGCCAAAGTGTCATGCATGCATGTAATGTCTGGCCCGACACGAGCAACAATTTGACCTAACCCAACATAGGAACAAATTGTTTAATGGGCCAACACGACCATGATCTAGGCACAATTGTGAACAATTTCATGTAAGGCCATGTGTCTTATTATGCCAAGCCACCCTACCTATTAGATTATATTAGATAGCTATTAGATAATATTTCCAGAAAAAAAAACCAAGAAATTTAGATAGTATTGAGAAAAACATAATGGCTATCAGAGTCATCTAATAATCCCCACAAAATTCATTTATCAAAATATTTATACTTACTATAAAGAAATATATAAAAACCCTCTCTAAGATAATAGTACATCATTTCTTTCTTTTCCATTATACTAATTATTTCACTTGTACTTTTACTTCATACCAAATATATCAAATAAGCAGTGTCGGGCATGTATGGGTTTGTAGCACGAATCATGATGTGTCGATATGATTCCATATAAAGGTGATCAAACATGGCCCACTATCTTCCAAAGTTGTGCCTTATGTTGCACGAACACGGATACGGACACGGGGATACGACACAGCAAGATACGGGGACACGGCAAATTCTAAAAAACTAGAATACGAATACGACTAGGATACGTCATGATAAAAAAAATAAAATTAAAAATAAAAATTATTAATTATAAATATTATGTATTTTAAAATAATTTAAAATTCTGTATTTTAAAATAATGTAAAAAAAATTAAGCCCTCTGACACCCTCCCCCTCCCTAACCTTCCCCCCCTCCCGAACCTTTTCCCCCCTCCAAAACCCCCCTCCCGAAACCCCCTCCCCCCCCTCCCGAACCCCCCCCCCCTCCCGATTTTCGATTTTCGATTGTGGAAAGCATGGTGTAATGGTATCCATCGAGTCGTGCTAGCACACTAGCTAGAGCCAATTCTAGACTTCCAATAGAGTCAACTACTACCTATTAAACTAGTGATATGCAATTGCTAGTGCCAACTTCCCAATAATCACTAGGCTAGGTTGTAGCCTATATCTATATGTACCATGCTATTGTGTGTAATCTTAATAATATGTATTAATATTATATATATATATATATATATATATATATATATATATTAATTTAAAAAAACAAATTATTTTTAAAATTTAAATTACAAATCAACACATGTAATAACTAATATACATGAAAATCAATATACAAAAATACAATAAAAATAGATTTGTTTTAATTAAAAATATAAATTTATATTTATGTGTGACTCTGTGTATACATTTCTAAAATAAAAAAAAATGTACGCCGATACAATGCCAATAACAATAACATAAATAAAATATCAATCTCAGTCACGCTCACTAAGTCTATTTTAGATTATTATAGCTCAAAAAATCAATAACATCATTTTCTTATATGTAATCATTTATTTGTAACTCTTTTATTTTATTTTGAGAACTTATTCGTTCTTAATATTTTAAGCATAATAAAAAATTAATAATATTTAAATATAATGTGTTCTTCCTATTTGAAATTATATTCACATCAACAACAAAAAACTTTGATATAATGCAAGACACTATACGGATCAATAAATCATGTATCATTTTGAATACCACAAAAAAAAATTCATATAATTTGCATTCAACTCAATATGTGATAATTTTTTATATTATTATAAGATAAGATGGATTAATAATTGATTTCTAACAACTTTCACAGATCATTGAACCTCTTCATCATTTGTCTTTTGTTAACTAAATAGAAAAATTATTATTTCTAGATATAATATTCATTTTCATACTCAAATACACACTAAAACTATAAAGCTTAATTTCATAATACTTAAATAGATTATCTAATTATTCATGAATCTTATCATTTAATTCTTGTGGTTGATTCATGCAAATATATATGTAATTTATAATATTTTTTTTCTTTCAACTTAATATTAAGATCCATACAAATTGTTAAACAATAAAGACATTAAATATATGACATAGAATATCTGTAACTAATCCATGTCGAGAAAGATTTAATTAAATAATAAATCTCTAAGACTAGAGGTGCCAAAATAGATGTACCGATAGTCCCATCTGGACCACCATGTCATGTCAATATAGCAATAAAAATGGACATCCCAATATGGTACATTGGCATGCATTTTGGCTGAGTTTTGATAGGTCATGCTAAGTCATATCAAGTCATACTGAGTCATGCCAATACATGCTGAGTCATGTCAAACCAAGTCATCCCTGGTTAGGCTAGCCAGGTTCAATCTAAGCTAGTATGATTCGTTACAAGTTAGTCTGGGTCAAGCCAGGCTAGCCTAAAACATGTCGCAAGCCAACCAAGCCAAAACCAACCCAAACAAACCATCATGTTGGATCATGCAGTGTCACGCCTCTCATACCAAAAAATTTTGCCCAACACAATCTGGGTCGCACAACCCAATTGACACCTCTATACAAGTCTAATGATCACTTTCAGTGATTATGAATACTTACACTTGGCCTGATATTCAAATAATAATTATACATTAGCATATATTGAGAATAGATTTATAATAGTGTATTATATTTTTTTTACAGATAATATTATCTCCTTAAAAAATAATATAAATAATTATTTAGAGATTCAAAACCAAAAGTTTAATTTATGAGATTTTTAAAGACATTTTATTACTCCAATGAATTACAAATATTTATCCAGAGAAACTTTAATGAAATGATAATTATACTAATGGTCTAAATATATAATATTCTAATTATAAGAAATAATAATTATTATAAAAATCACTCGACATAAAGAATATATTTAGATATAATTTTAAATAAATAATCCTAAGAGACTCAAAAATATTTTCTTGATACATAAATTATTTATCCTATGAAAATTATTATTTTGTCAAAAATAAAACAAGCACTTAGTACTCTTATAAAAACTAATCTTTTAGATTGTAATTGTACTATGGCAAATACTCCTATTATTCTATTTACTGAATTCACTTAAAATGCAATATTTCTTGTTAAATCTACTACATGCAGAATAATAATATTATAAATAATTATTTAACTATAATTAGATCATATATTACATATGCAATCAACATAATTAGTCACCTAGATTCTCCTCAATAAATTCACATTGATATAACTCTTTACATAAAAAGATATATGAATAAGTCTTCAAGACCAATAATCACTTTCAAAAAACATTGATACTTGTTGTTAATCAGATATTTAGATTAGAGTTGTGAGTTCACATATATCAAAAAGAGGTTTATAATAATATAATATATATTTTAACTCAATAAAAAAATAAGAGAATAACAATTATTTAAAAATTAAGTATAAAGATAGTGTTTAAAATAAAAATAATAATTAATTAAGAGATACTACAAATACATTACCTACCCAATGATATTAAATATTCATTTTTTTTCTCCAATTATCTTTTATTATGACAATCAAATAGTGAAGTATGTAATCTATAATTTAGTATTTTATAAGCAAACAAAATATATAGAAATAAATTATTTTTTTCTCAAGAAAAAATTCATTATAAAATTCTTACTATAACAAACATTCAAACAGTTAAACAAACAACAAAATCTTAACTTTTGTGGATTACATATCTACTTGATGAAAAGTATTATAATTTTTATTAATTTTATTTTTATTTTTTGTTTTAATGATAGCACCCATCAGTAAATCAACTAATCACTTTTATCAATGATATCTGGATATTTAATAAGTGCTTTTTATTATTGAGTATTTTTATATTATTGTCATTTAGAATTATAGAAGAACAAGATTGCACCACAAGGTGTTATAGCTTCATTACCTTGAGAAGACATGAGTTAATTGTGCAAGAAGATCAACTACCTATCAAATCCAATAATGAGTCCATCATATGGTTCACTCATGGTGCTCCTTACCAAAAAAAAGAATATGTGAGACTCACCTCTGGACCTTCAATAAAGTCTTATCACTCTCTAGGCTAGAAGCCACAACTCTTTCACTACATGGCAAAGTCCTAGCTCTTGATCTATAAATCATATCATCAGATACTTGAAATTCTTTTTTTGTACTCTAGATATCCAAGCAAACTTTGTGTACCTCGACTAATCAAATATGGAGATGATCATTCCACCTGATTTTACCTCCAAGAGAGTCCAGTACATTATACTTAACTTAGAGGTAGGTTTCAACCCATGACCTCCATGATAAATTGTAGTCATGGAATTCGCCTTTGTCATATAAATGAACACTTAGAAAAGTACTTAAAATTCGTTTTAATTCAAAACTCCAATTCCATGCAAAATTGGCAGACAATTGAGAGAATTGTTCACAGATATTTCCATGTCTGATTCAACTATCAATAAATAGGGAAGTGTCTGCGTCATGAGAAATAGCAAAAAAAATTAAGAACAAATCTCAAGTCAATTTTATACATGTGACAATAAAATTTGAATAGTACAAAACCACAAAATCCATTCATATCATCATTTGACACTGTGCAACTAGTGAATATAGCAACCTAATACAAAAACATTTGAATTATTTAACTATTGTGTATTACATGTGCACTTAACAAACTAATACAATAACTCCAATAACGCATCCCCTCTTGAATGTAGAGTACCATGCGCAGTTATGTGCAATAGAAATATCAACATTGGATTCTTCACAAACAATGTTCCCAAAAGCCACCCATATCCCACATTTGATTTCATGCAACAAATAGACTGCGCAACTACTATATAGAATTATTTTTAACTTAACAAATTCCACGAGTCACAACTGCTGAAGCCATCGATCTCAGATAACAATGATAACAAACGCACCCTCTTGAATATGGATTCATGATATTTCCTAGAACGGTGGCATTCCGTGCACTGACAGTGGATGGATTTCCTCTTTCTCGACATAGCACGACACAATTTAGTTACAGTATAAGGAACCATAGGCAGGGCCATTATTGTCAATACAAAAATCGGGAACAATGCGCTGTTCTCCTCGGAAGAAGCCATGGTTCATGCCCGCCTGAAGAGACACCAATTAGTCATTGCAAAATTCAACGGAAGATTCATCTTCGATAGCTGAGCACAAAATTATAGTTAGCAAAATCTTCAAATATAAGAACTAAGAACTAGTTACCAAAAGCAGATGAGACTGCGACTTCGGTGCAGGTAGAGAAGGGCAGAAATCGAGGGTGAAGATCAGCTGCTATGATGTATAAATCTAGCTCGGGTCTAGGTTACGTATTTTAGACTTTTAGTTCTCTTACGAGATAAGAGGAAGAAGATCTTGTGTTTCTCTCACTTACCGAGGTCCAGGCAAGGACCCGACCATCCGAAAAAACGCGCCTCCCCTTATGTCCCTAACCGGATTATATTAGTGAATGGCTAATGGGCAAATTAGTTTTCAAATAAATCAACAATATATCATTTTAATAATATACAAAAAATTGAGAAATTTGTGTATGTGTGCATGTTAGAAAAAAAAATTGTATTTTTATAACTTTTTTTCATAAATTCAAAAAATATACCAATTCAAAAATATATTTAGACTTGTCACATTGATATGTCATATCATCATCAAACATGTGTGTGTGTGTGTGTGTGTGCATACATATCATGATGAGGATATGGCAGTATAGCACGTTTAAGCATATATTATTATATTCTGAATATTTTTTTAAACTTTATAGAAATTAAGATATGAAAACATAATTATTTTTTTAATAAGACACAAAAATATAATTTTCCCTTAACATTTAGATAAATAGCTTAACTAGTTTTATGTTTTCCAAGATTTTGAACAGCATCATATGTAGTTTTAAAGTATTCTTCCTTAGCTTAATTTGAAATATTACTCTATTACTAGTAATTTTGGTAAATGATCTCTAATTTGAACAATGAGAAGAAATTTATGTTCACTCACTCTTGTCAATTCTCTCTCTAATAAATTAAATATCTCTAATAAGAATAATATTTTTTTATCAAAATACAAATAATCTATATGCTTAATTATAATATAATTGATTACAATTTGTTTTTATAATTTTCAATTGATTTCTAACAATACAAGTATATTTTATCCCCTACATTTTGTATGCTTGTGGCTATATATATATATATAATCTTAAATAAAATTTACAAAAACACTCCAAGAATAAGATACATGATTTGGAACAAAGTCATGGTGAATTACTAAGCTTATATTGATAACATTATAATATTTGGTGATGGAAGAGTAATTCACTTAAAATGTCAAAGAACCCTTTCAGTAATATAAGAAAATATTAGGATAATGTATAAATCTCTAAGAAAGTTATTCCTATTGTAGAGAAAACAAGTAGTATCAAAAGAATGAAAGGAATAATAGACTTATTAAGAATGAGGAAAAAAAAAGAATTTCCTATCACATTCTTAGGATGATGTCTTTTGTATGAAATAAATAGTAAAAGTAACAATTTTGATAATATAAATAACTGCATAAGAAATCTAATTGAAGGTTGGTTGAAAAAATTATTGTCAAAAGAATATAATATAATATTAATAATATATGTACTAACTGCTATGCCCTTGTACCTACTAGAAGCAATTAACCCTACTTTAACTACTATCAAAATGATTGACAGATTGATATCAAGGTTTCTATGAGTAATTGGGAAAAATCTGAAAGTCGTGGGAAAAATAAAATTTGTGTGAACCAAAAGAAGATGGAGGAATAAGTTTCGTAGCATATGTGATATTGTAAAGGCTATAGAAATTAAATTTTTGTGGGAATTTTGTACCAAAAAATTATTACTCGAATATCTTACAAGTTGTTATTGTCGGTCGATTTTCCTTGAAATAAAAGAATGGAGCATCAATACTTTTATGTGGAGAAAAATCTAAAGAGAAAGTCTTGGAGTGAAAGAATATATAGGATGAAATTTAGGTTGTGGGATATATCATGTTAGTATGATAGATGAGAGAGATGAAAAAATATGCTCCCAAATAAAATGTGGGGCTCTAGAGATCCAAGTTAAAGAAATTTTATGGAGGAGATTGATGGGAGAGACCAAAGTTAAAAAATTACAAAATATTCTTTCCCAAAAAATCATTAAGCAAATTATTAACATAAATAAAATAATACGAGACAATCTGATTTGGTTAGAAAACAAAGGAAGAAGCTTCACCTAAAAGTTGGTCTGAGAGGTATTGCTCATGATAAATGTGTAGAATCTAACACTAAAGAAATATTACGTCACTATAATATTCCTCGAAAAACTTTCTTTTATACCAATTGAATTTATATCCGTGGAAGATATTCTAAAACATAAAGATTTTGTTATTACATCAAAATACATTAATCGTCTCAGTTAAGAAATAATCCGTCGCCTATTTTATAAGTGTAAGGAAATAATAAAAGTTTGGCATGTTTTTATCTAGATATAAAGATAGAGGTTAAAATAAT
The DNA here is from genome assembly GCA_029783825.1 of Sapria himalayana. Lineage (NCBI taxonomy): Eukaryota > Viridiplantae > Streptophyta > Magnoliopsida > Malpighiales > Rafflesiaceae > Sapria > Sapria himalayana. The sequence goes on along the minus strand of JAREIK010000357.1, from coordinate 551,314 downwards.
AGAACAACTACTCATGCTATCAAAAACCACCGTTCACTAAAATAAAAATAGACTATGAATCTTCTCCCCTGAAACTCCCCAAATCCTTACCTTCTTCCTAAATTTTCTAGCATATCAAGCTTGCGGGATGTAATGGAGACTAGTTCCTATACTTAGGAACTAGCCGCTTCTGCCTCTTATTAAATGGCTATGTCGAGACCACTCGACAAGCACATTAATTTTGATACCAAGGTCATCCTAAACCTAACTCCCACTGCATCTCCCCCCGATACCAGCCCGATAAAACGAGCAAAAATTCTACCGAGGAAGATTCGAAGACGTCTGGTCCTCTACTCTGAGGATGATTCAAGTACAACGGAGTTCTTTGTCGAGGATGGTGATCGCCGAAATATTATTTATGGTAAGATTTCTACCGATAGTATCATTAATGATTCTCTTCTTCTCAATTCGGGCAAGCTTACGGATGGCGAGCTGAGAAACCAAGAACAATCCATGAACGCGATAAATAATGATGCACCGAGTCTAGAATCTACGTTACCAAGTAATAACTATAGTGAATCTGCCCCTCAACTCAAGTTATTCCTCACCTCTCTGAATGCTCTTAGTGACGAATGCTATGCTTTGGGCTTGCGGGGGAAAGATATAATGAACTCTAGTAGTTCTAGCAGTGGTTCATCCACTAATGAAGGATGCCTAGAGACTAATGCTCATGATTCATCCTTGGTTAATGATAATGTTTGTTTTGTTGAATTACTTAACTCATTGATTAATAGTGACATTAAAGACACCTTGGGTGTCATTTCACCTATTAAAGGTGTTCAGGTTGATGGCAAAATACCAGCTAGAAAGCACTCTACTTCGATTGTTGAAACTAATATGGTGGTGCAGACATACCAGAATGCTAGCCATATCAATGAGGCTGCAGATAGCAAGTCTAATCCTGCTAGTTTTCAGAATAAGGTTGGTAAACCTCCTCCTAAAACATATGGTAAAAATAAGGCTCCGTGGAGCAGCCTTTTTGCTCGGAATAGGGCCCTAGCCAACACTTCGAAACTGGCATATATACCCCTTGCTCAACCAGACAATGTTGTTTTTGTTTGAAAATGATTTAGTGCACGAGCAATGGAATAATTGCTTAATTGGATACTTCATCACTAGGAGTCTTGGACAGTTAATACTAAGAAAGTTTATGGAGGAGCAATGGAAACTCTCCCCTCAAGTCATCCAGCATCCTAGTGGATGGCTAGTTTTTAGATTTGGAAACCCGGAGGATAGAGACCGCATTCTGGATTCTGGCCCCTTTTTGATCTATAGCCATCCGTTGTATGTAAAGTTGCTTCCCGTCGGCTTCCACTATAGTTTAAAGGAAATGGCAAAAATTCCTATCTGGGTAAAGCTGCCAAATTTTCCTTTACATTTATAGAACCCCGTAGGCCTAAGTAAAGCTGCTAGTTGTATTGGATGACCCCTGCATATGGATAAGCTAACTGCAAATATTTCTAAGATTGCATTCGCAAGGGTTTTAGTTGAAATTGACCTTGGAAGTAAATTAATCACGAAGGTTGGGCTGGAATTCCCTGATGGATCCAAAATCAGCTAGCCGGTTATCTATGAAAATCTCCCTCTTTATTGTAGTCACTGCTCTGTGTTTGGTCATACTTTAAATGCATGTCGGAGAATAAAGATCCAGGATGAAAAGACCCACGAGGCCTCCCCTGCTACAACCCCTTATGTAGGATTAAGCAGGCCAGTTGAGGATGATATGATAGGCCCCCAGTTGCAGAAAGAAGCTGGGGAGATCTCCCCAGCCACTATCTCACCAGCAAGGCTAAGCAGTGTAGAGGATTCTAATGCTGGAGTTGCAAGTCGACAAGAGGGGATGGAGCATGATGCTGGCCGTGCGATGGAGGAGGCAGAGGAATTTACAATGGTCAAAGCTCAGAGGAAAAAGAAAGACCTGAACATTAGAGAAGAGCCTTCCTTGAATCTCAGGAACAAGTCCAGACTTAAGCAACATTTGGCCAAGGGTGCTGTCCCATATGGTCCATCATAAAGGAAACAAGGGATGCCCCATTCCTTTGAAGAACGTGGCATTTTATGGTGTTTTTATTTTTCTTTATTTTGGTTTTTGGTGGGATTTTACATGGAACTTTGGAGGTCGGAGAAGGAGGGTATATAGCCCCTCCTTGGTACTGTTAATAAAGGGTATTTGGGGAGAGGTGTGGGCACCTCTGGGTGTGGCATGGTGTGAGTCAAAGGGTACTGCATGCAAAAATAAAACTAGGATAGACTTTCTCTACCTTGATTTTAAAAAATGTAAATGTAAGGACCCTGGCCCTCTGATAAGCCCTAGGAAGACCAGAATTGCAGTTGCAGGCAGCCTAACCGGCCACTATCTGCAAGGATGTCTCTTTATATGGTCTTATGGGCGTGCTAGGATCACTTGCCATGATTTTACGCGGGGTGCATACGGGTGGATTAATCTGGATATTAATGGACTTAACGTATGGTCTTAATCTGCAATGGTTATCCATCCTGCTTTCGGCTCGATTTTAACAATCCTGATATTATACTGTGGGCATCATTTGGATTCACTTCCACGCTGGCATGGTGAGATGGGAATAATATTGATTGTAAGGGTAGCAAATTCATGTAAGGGTAGGAGAAAGGCAATTAATTGTAACACCTCTATTTCTTTAAAGGTCTTCACCGATGCAAGATGTAAGGTTGTAAATGGGGTGATAAGAGAATTTTTCAGCACAATGAGGCACCGGCATGGTAACATACATAACACCATAAAAGATTACAGTATGTATCTTATGCTGCATGAATGTGTGCGGGGTCTATCACGCTGGCACGAGGGGAGTTTTATGATGGTTTCTGGTATAAGGGTGGGAATAAGGGCTATCAATGTTGCTACAAAAGTGTTGTACGAGGAGTGCGTTTGCTGTAAAGAACTCTCCTTTCCAGCTCTTGTGGGCACCCGGGGTTTCTTGGGCTTTGTGTGCAATGTAACTCGTCTAGAGAAGGAAATCCAATGGAATAATCATATAAATCATACTCTCTATGAGAATAGCATATTAGAATCTGTGTTTGATTTAGCTGTCCCCTCAAGCATAAGGAAGTGTTTAGACTGGCTCAAGCTTATGCCATCAATATTTTTGTCATTGCATAAGCCAGAATTAGTTATGACAAACTAGCCTGGCTCATGCAAACAAAATTCAAATGGTTCAATGTGTTGAACAATTTTGAGTGCTATAAGTACGTAAGAATATTGATTTTATAGGATCCTCAGACCACGAATGTGAATCTGCTCACACGCACTACACAACTCATCTCCCTGCATATAATATACAGGGAGAAAGGCCTGGCCTTTAGACTCTCTATCATTTATGGGCTTCATTCCATAGTTACTAGGAGGTGCCTTTGGAATAATTTAATCGAGGAAGGAGCAAATTAATCCCCCTGGGCACTTATATGGGATTTGAATTCCCCCTTATCTGGATTAGATAGAGTTAGAGGCAGAATAGTTTCCAACTATGAATGCCAAGACGCCCTTAATTGCCTCTCTCGTCTGGGCATGGAAGACCTCCCCTCTTCCGGTAATTACTTTACATGGATGAATGGAAGGGTCTTAAGTAAGTTTAATAAGCAATGACGAACAGTGAATGGACCAGTCTACAACTTAATAGTCATGTTAAAATTTAGGCCCCCGGAGTCTACTCGGACCATTATCTGATTCTTATGTCCACTGAGTATGCAAATAAATGGAGGCTCATCCCTTTCAAATTTTATAATATGTAGCTATCTCACAAAGATTTTACACCGATGTTACTCAGCATACGGGGATGCAAAGTGGCCGGGTCAGCTATGTTTCAATTATCTTCAAAGTTGAAACTTTTGAAAGAACCTCTTAAAAAATTAAACGATGGACACTTTGGGCATATTAACACTAGAGTTACTCATGCTAGGGAGGCTCTAAATGATGTCCAGAATGAACTACTTTTGCTCCCTCGGCCTGATTTAAAAGCAAAGGAAATCCAACTCAAAATTAGTCTAAGGAAATTGGAGTAGTGCGAACTCTCCTTCCTTAGATAGAAGGCCAAGATAAAGTATCTCAAGGAGAGTGACAAGTGCACCAGATTTTTTCATGCTTTAACAAGTTCTAGGCTCCAAAAAAATAAAATTGTAACAATTATTAGGGACGATGAGAGTTATTCAGCTTATAAGAATGATATTGCGGATACATTTGTCTCCTTTTTCAAGGGCTTACTAGATACGTCGAAATCCAGAAATAGTATTAATGAGGGCATTATGGCAAATGGGCCGAGACTTAAAGATGAAGATCACGGTTTGCTCACTATATCCTTCTCCACAGAGGAGATAAGGAATATTGTGTTATCTATGGGGAATTCGAAATTGTCTGGGTCAGATGGCTATACGGCAGAATTTTTTAAAGCTTCCTGGCAGCACATAGGAGGCGACGTTGTTAATGTGGTCAAGAGATTTTTTTATTCTAGAAAGATGTTAAGGCAAATTAAGCACACCTACATCGCTCTTATCCCGAAATCATCACGCACCTCATCCATCAAAGATTATCAGCCAATTTCGTGTTGTAACATTGTTTACAAAATCATCTCGAAGCTTATCGCCTCATGCCTAAAATCGATAATGAGTCTTATTATCAACCCTGCACAAGGGACATTTATCAAGGGGGGGGGTCTTATCTCCGACAATTTTTTCCTTGCCCAAGGGTTGATTAGAAGGTATGCTCGGAAAAGAATTTCTCCTCAATGCTTTTTCAAAGTTGATATCCAAAAGGCTTTCAATACTGTTGAATGGAGATTCCTCATTGAAGTTCTAGTTAGCCTTAATTTCCCTAAGCATTTTTCATCTAGATCATTTATGAATGCATTAGTACTACCTCATTCTCAGTGGCAATAAACGGTCAACTTCATGGGTTTTTCAAAGGCCAACGCGGGCTTAGGCAAGGAGACCCCATTTCTCCCTATCTCTTTGCCATATGCATGGAATATCTATCTAGAAAACTTACTTCCTATTCTCTCTTGGATGGATTTTCGTTTCACCCCGGGTGCACCTGCTCTTAAGTTGACACATTTGATGTATGCCAATGATTTAATCATCTTCTCTATGGATGATATCCCATCTTCATCTATTATTTTGAGAACACTACAAGAGTTCTCTGAGGTTTCTAGGCTGAATGTGAACTCCTCCAAATTGAACATCTTCTTTGGAGGAGTAAACATTGAAACCAAGCGAGAAATAGTCGAAGAATCTAGTTATTCGGAGGGAATGCTTCCTTTCGTTTTCCTTGGCATCCCTCTCTCACCTTGCCGACTAATTTCTTCTCAATTTACCATATTACTTGCTAAGATCAAATTGGTCATTCATCAATGGGCTGGGAAGCTGCTCTCTATGGCCGGCATACTTGAGCTCCTATGTTCGGTTGTGCAAGGGATTGAGGTCTATTGGTTTTCAGTCTTCCTACTCCCTTCCTATGTTATTAAGTCCATTGAAGGAGCTTGTAGAAGATTTCTTTGGGATGCCCAACCCTAGGGTAGGTATAGACCCAAAGTTGCATGAATAAAGTATGCTTGCCCATTCATCTTGGAGGTTTGGGAATACTCAATATTTCCACTTGGAATAAAGCTTTTTTCATCAAAACATTGTGAAGAATCAACAAAAAAGAAAACTCGATTTGGATCAAATGGATTCATCATGTCTATCTTAATTCTCAAAGTATTTGGGACTTCCAATGCTCAAAAAAGAACTCTCCTTTTTGGAAAGGCCTAATTTTGCTCAGGGACGCCCTCGTGTACAAGGCGAAATCAAAAGAAGTTGCAAAATCCCTTTTAAAAGCTTGGTGCTAAGGGGGCAGAATTGTTTATAACGCCTATCATTTTCTTACTGGATCAGATGTTTAAAAGGGTAGATCATGGGCTAAATTAATATGGATGAAAAACCACGTTCGAAGCATGCAGTCAACTTATGGATAGCTAAACATGGCAAATTCTGGACCAAGGATATATCATTCACATCTAGTAGCTCTAATTGTGAATTCTGCTATCACACGGAATCTTTTAAACATATTTTTTTCGATTGTTGGTTTTCCAGGTTCATTTTGGATGAAATTCAAGCTCGGGCCAAGTTGAAGGGAGATATAACCTCGATTCCAAAAGGGTTCAAGGTCCTAAAGATGTTGTGTAAATCTGATTCAGCCATAAACAACATCCGGAAAGCAGCCTTTGCAGTCGTGGCATATCACATTTGGAAGGAAAGAAATAGACGGTTGCACGAAAGAAAAGCTACGGATGTAGAATTTATAGTTAGAAAGATCAAAACAAAGATGTACATTGTATTTTCTAGAGAGCTCGAATTGTTGCGCATCCCATAGATTGTAAAGATTTTTGATAATGTTTCCTTATTTATCAAAAAAAAAAAGACTAGGATTAGTTAAGAAATTACTCTTTTAATTAGCTATATTAGAGCATCTCCAACCATACTCAACAAAATAACTAGTAAAAAAATATTTAAATAATCAATTCAATATTTTAGCTAGCAAATCTTCAAAATTTACTCCAACCACGCTCAGCAAAATAGCTTAATGTTTCAACTAACTTTAACTAATTTTCAAAAATATAATTAAAATATATCATAATTTAAAACAATAAAATTGTCTTAATGAATATCTATTGTGCCATGTCAAAATTTAAAACAGTGAAATAAAAAAAATAAATCGAAATATTCATTCATAAATTTAATCAAGATTATAACACAAGTTGCAAGTCGGTGAATACAAAAAAACTACATTTTCTTTGCCATGATTTCCATCTGGAGGTGCTTAAAATATTCAGCTTGAATCGGAGGAAGGACACTCATATCAATACACATTATTTTTTGTTCCGCCTTTATTTTCTCGAGTTGTGCCTTCTCTTGTTCAATAACTAACTTCTCTTGTTCGACAACCACCATTTTTTCCATGAAAGTTATTTTCTTCTCAGCCATCTTCTTTTTCTCTTCCTTCATTTCTTTAAACAAAATTAATAAAATAAGATGAACTTGAATTATTATCTTCAGATAGTTTACTCTTTGATTTTTTTTACCCACTTTTTCGCAGCCTTCCTTCCAATTGGCCTCTCCAAGCCCGCACTATCATCTTCTATGTTTACCGATTCTGGTGTTGAAGGATTAGAGCTGCTAGGAGTTGCACCACTTTTTGTTTTTTGTTTCTTTGAGTGAGAATCCTCCATCCATTTTGGGGTATACCGCAACTCATTCCAACAATGTTCAAATGAAAAAGATGATTCATAAAGTTCCTAGTACACTTTCTTTGCATCACGGACCTAAAATTTATACATTATGGTGCATATCTAAAATAACAATTATACTATTATATTATGCATCATAATAATATTGTCACACTTGTAATTAAAATACATTCATATCTTGTCTTTCTCAGTTAGTCCACTTTGATTCAACCTTTCAATTTGGTCAAAACAACCACAAAATTTATTGGTGGCCAGTTGCATTGAAGACCAACGATTCATCAAAGAAACGTAATTTCGATTACAATCTGACTCAGGTTTATATTTGTTGAACTACCCCCTAACCTTTTGTCAATATTATTTATATTTTTGCTCATTCCCATTCATGGCATCCACACTAGTATTCAGCAGTCCGAGATTAAAACTAAGTCCTCCTCAATTGAAAAGTTGCCGCCTCGATACTTTTTGCTGGTTGATTCTTTTTAAGGTGATATTGGTGAAGACTGATTTATTTATTCTACATATTGAGTATTAAACTCACCTACGTTTGTTGTCTCATTCAATAGATTGGTAAAGTAATATCCATGTTCATCCATCAAAGCACCTACATTGTTGAAGAGCAAAGATGAATTGGGGTTAACCACATAAAAGTAATATTTATTTACATGAATAGAAAGAATTAACATCAAATCCAACAAGGAGGCTTAAAATAATAAACTTGAATTTATCAAACAAAAAACATAATTTATCAAAACATTTAATCAACTTTGAATCTAAGAATTTATTATCCATTATTCTAAATATTCAAGAACAACAAAAACCTAGAATTTATCAAAATAGAATATATCAATAAATCATTTCTATACACAATTCTGAATCCAAGAACTTAAAAAACATTATTATCGCATTACATGTAATCAAATCGTCATCTACCAAGAAGTTTATGCAACTAGTTACTTAATAATTTTCAACTAGTTTTAGCACTAAAAACATAAATTATCAACTTGTATTTGTAAAAAAATTGGATTAAGATTCTGTAATGGAGAAGAATGATGCCGAAGAATTGAAAATCATGATTCTGACACGATTCTATAATGGAGAAGAATGAGGATTGGTCAACGGGGCTTTCCTCCTTTTTTTTACAGAATGAGGATTGGTTAGGCACAATTCTATAATGGTTCAATGCCGAAGAATTATCAACTAGTTTTACCAATAAGTTTATATAAACATTTTGTAAATATTTTTATAGAATCAAACACGATTCTATAATAGAGAAGAATGACGCCGAAGAATTGAAAATCAAGACACGATTCTGTAAATATTTTTACAAAATCAAGACACGATTCTATACGATTCTATAGAAACAACAGCTCCTGCAACAACGAATATATCAATTGATGCCGATGAACCAGCTGCTACCACCGATGCTAATTCGGAGGCTGTTCTTCCCCAATAACTCATACAAACACAATTGAAAGTCAATATAATTGATGCCGAAGAAGGGAGCTAAAGTTTGGTGAAGTTTTCAAATATTTATCAAATGTTTTCGATAAATGGAGCTAAAGTTTGTTGAAGTTTTCGAGAAGTGGATGGGGCAAAATTTTGCAGCTGATAAAGGGAGCTGAAGTTTTTGATAAACATTTATCGAATGTTTATCGAACATTTATCGAAGTGGTAAGCTGATGAAGGGAGCTGAAGTTTTCGAATGTTTATCGAACGTTCGGCAATATTTTGTAGATGATGAATAGTATTGGTAAGCGATAAATGCTTGCTATATTTTTTGAGCGAGAAGTGGATGGGGCAAGAACGCGAGAGGAATAGCCAGCGCATTGGAGCCCTATTTTTATATGGGCACTCAATAAAATATCACTATTAATGTTTTTAGCGAGCCCGTTGGAGATGCTCTTATGGAAGATATGGAAAGAGTGGAATTATACGAATTTTAAAAGAAAGTTATTCTCTTAAAAAAAATATTTTTAGAATAGAAATTATTGCTAACAATATAAATGGTTTCGTCATACAAAAAAAATATATAGTTTCTATGAAATTTATATTCACTTATTATAAGTGTGATCATTTTTGATAAACAATAATTTATGCTAACATAGATTAGATGATAGATGTTACAAGGGTCATTTTTTCTAATAACAATGTAATTGATGACATATATTATATGATAATATCTAAAAAATGTCATAAAAAGTTTAGAATTAATGATGTTTTGTGTAAACTCTCATAATCCAATCATTTATAGATAAATTATTAGGGCTGCACACCTTCAAATTTTAGAGAACACATATGGACATGGTATTTTATTTTTTTTTCAATGAATAATAAAAATATCAACGTTATTATTATGTAAAATGTATAAGAGATAGAAGAGATGAGGCTAGAACCCTAAAAGCTGCATCAATTAAAATTGGATTTTATATAGTTATTTTATGTCTATACTTATTTGTATATACAAATAACTATAAAAACTGAATACGACGTACTTATTAAGTTTTTATGTGTATTTTATATGCTTAGAAACCATGAGGTGCACATGATTACTTGATGGGTTAGTCCAGATGGGCTAACATTTTATGATATCATAATAATTTACAAGTAATATTTTATGATATCGTAATAATAATTATAGTTAATTTTAATGCATTCAAATATAATATGATTATGATTGATTATATTCTAATTGTTTTTTGTGATATGTGGATTCAATTATAGTTTTCATCAAGATATTTTCTCAATAATCATCAAATTTTTATGTATTATTGTTCAAGATCTTTCTAAAAAAGTGAGGGATGACTCACTTACTATAATCCTTCTATTATTATGTGTCCTTTCATTTTTGGTATATTACATTTAACCTCCCCCTTAGGTATGATATTTTCGTTGGATTTTTTATACACCACCTACAAAGTAGGTCAAATTGTTGGGTGTGGATTATTCCTTGGAAACTATTTATAATGATCAATTTGATTCACATAAAGTATTGTCTAATTTAGTGCTTATAAGCATCATAATTTTGTCTTTTGACATATGGGTATAGAAGAGTATTTAAACAAGTATTCATCCATCCACTTATTCAATCTCAGCATTATTAATTCAAGAGTCCTGTAAAAGTATAGAGTATATCCTCCCAAATATCATTTTTCTAATTTGATATGAATATGGTCTTATATATCAATTATTATATAATATATATAATTAATTAAAAATGATTTCCTCACCACACCTCATTCCTCTTACCTTACTCATACAACCTCATGAGTCATGCTAGTTTTTGTTGAATATATTCACTCCAAACAATGAGTACGTTATATCAAATTAATAGCAAAAAAATATATAAAAATTTAATGATTTACCATGTATAAAAATTTTTATCTCATTGAAAAATTATTTGTCACGCGCCTTCCTAGTTTTTATTTTGTGGTTGCTAAATTTTCTCTAAAGATTTGATAAATGAGAATTAATAACTTTTACTTTTTTTTATGATGCGAACTAACCCATTTAATTCATCAACCTTCTGTGGAATAAGACTCTTATTTTATACACATTATAGAGGTAATTTTAATTCATTGTAAATTAGAATAAAAAGGTTTATTTGATTTCAATATCTTATTTATCACAAGAAAAGTCAAAGTTAGCATCATATCAAACTTATTATGGAAATGTTTGTCTTTTAGCAATTATAATTGCAATCTATTTCTATTGTGCATTCGCCTCCATTGTATCTTGTGTTACCCATACTACATTGTCTACTGTAATGCTCATTATAAAATAGTAACAATTAAATGTATACCATTGAAGATTTTTATATCGTCTTTCATGAGATCTAACAATAATTTGATCATGAATTCAATGCCTATTAAGAAAAGATATAATGATTAAAATTGAACATGTGTTATGGAACACATGTTCAAAATGACTAAATAATATCAAAATAGACCCGGGATTGTTTAGTTAGAAAAAATATAATTATTTATATCAAAAGATATAATTATTTATATCAAAAGATATAATTATTCTTGTAAAATGATACTTCATTTATATTAGTTTAGATAGTATTGAGTTTGATAAAAATTTTCGAATTTAAAAACTAAATTTTTTCAACTTCTTGAAATCTAGATGGTTGTATTTTGGTTTTGCTTCTTTTCTTTGTATTTTAAATATTTTTTTAGTACTCTTTTATGAGATGAAGCTCTTGAACTATTTTTTGTCTAGACCCAAGGCAAAAATGAGCAAACCACCTAATTGCCCATCAACTATCTTATCTTAGAAGATTGTTGGAGCCACATGATGATAAACAATTATTTAGAATTTTGTTTGCAACTAATTGAAGCAAATTACTTTGAGTCAAAGTAGAGTCTAATAGATATGGTTCAACATCACCAGTATAGTGGAAGGAATTTAGAGGATCTTAATGAATAGAGTTGGCCCTGACATAACAAGATTAAGATTATTTTTGTTCTCATTATGTGATAAGACATAGAGTTGGTTATAATATTTACCACAATTAATGCTTCATTAAGAGTTAGGATAAATTAGTGAGAGACTTTCTCACTAAATTTTTTTCATCTCAAAATATATCTCAACTATAGAGCGAGATAAGTCAATTTTCCAAGATGAGCATTAGAATTTATATGATGCTTATGACTAATTTAAAGAGTTTATTGAGAAGATGTCCCCAACATGGATTTTATTTGTAGTTACAAGCCCAAACCTTCTATGATGGGCTGAACTATATGGTGAGATGCATAGTTGATACGGCTAATAGAGGGTTAATTATGAATAAATCACTAGAAGATGCATATTACTTCTTTGAGGAGCTAGAAAAAATAACTAATAAAATTCTACTCAATAAGATATATGACACATGCAAGGGGATGTACATCTATAAGAAGTGATAACACCATGATCATTTTTCTTTTCTATAGCTTTCATGGGTAGAGTTTTTAGAATAACATATATTTAATTATTACAAGTATGATGCTAACGAAACCAAAAGTACAAACACTTTTATTACTACTTTATTGTATGAATTCTAGAACAATTGAGACTAAAGAATAGAAATTGCACATTTAAAACAATAATAAGGATTATTGAAATTGCCTAAAAAGAGTAGGATTACGGTGCAGCTAAAGATAAGTAGATGAGAAGCTTTGATTTAATTGACATGCATACTGAAGGTACAGCTACAAGAGGACATATATGGTGGAAATAACCCATGGTTAATGATTTCTTGAATGTTAACAAAGCATAAGAGATCTCACATATCCATAAAACTAGAGAAAACATCATCATACAGAAGAAAGTAAAATAATACTAGAATCTAAGTATCTATCCGAGACCTAATTATATCATCTTACCTTGGACAATTATATATTGTTAGCAAATCTAAGTGTCATAATAATCTCTGTAGGATTTATATCTAGACTTGTGTTTATCTTACTACTTGTATGGTCTATATATACTTATGGAATTCAATTTGGTGCTCACACACATCTAATTAGCTTTTAGTATAGTATTAAAAACTATTAAGTTTTTGGTATTATAGCAAAGTCACAATAATTTTTTAGCACCATTATTGGGGATTAAGTTTATTTTGATTGGTTAACTTTTATTGGAACCAAATACTTTAAAAAGTAGTTCTATTATAATTATTTGATATCTATTATTATTTTTTGTTTGTTTTTTTTTATTTTTGTTATATAGTCACTTTTATATGTATTGAAGATTTGAAACTGGGCCAATACTTTTAGACCTAAAAATCGAGAGAATAAGAAGATATCTAATGAGACAGAGTTAAGAGAGCAATCATTGAAGGCAATTACCATAGTCTGAACAACCAAGGAGTGCCAAACATGCAGTCTAAGAACTTATTCCCCACAAAATCTTTAAGAGTGTTGGAGGCCAACTTTTATGGATAACTAGTTTGAGATATAGATAAAAATTATTCAACGAATCACTTCAAGTTGAATTAAGTCTCATAGCCATGGTGTAGCAACATTAGTATTGTGGATATTTTTCAAAAGACTCAAACAACCATATCAAGATATTTTTTGAAGTTGTGCAACACTGTGAAGATGAATGGAATCAGCCCACATCAAATAAGGTTGAAACTATTTTTATTTTCTTTTAGAGTTAGTAAGAGCTTGTGCAAGTATTTCTAATCAAATTATTCCCACATCAAATCAATTCAAAACTAAAGGTAGAAATTAATCTATTTAGACAATATATGTAAGAAACTTTATATGATACTTGGAACCAATTAAAAGATCTATTTAGAAGAAATAAAATATATTTAAGCTATGGTTCCAAGCTTAAGTATTCTAAATCTGGCTAAATTACACGATGAGATGCATGTCAAATGCAAACTCAGGTAGCTTCATAATGAACAAGTCACATGAAGAGGCTTATTAATTATTTGAAGAGCTAGCCTATGATAACTGTCAAACTCCAAAGAAAAATGTGAGTGGAAAAAAGCAAACAATAATTTTAGAGTTAAATAGATTAATAGTAATTGAGACAAATATGAATAGAGGTGTCAATCATGTCATGTTGTCTTGGCATAACTTAAAATGTTGTGGCCTAGTTAGGCCACCATTCCATGTTCAGACAAGGTACAAGTTGGGTAGCCAAGCAATAATGTGATAGCACATCATCATCAGAGGTAGGAATGTCATGTCCCAAAGAACTCCCTTCCTTAGTTGGTTGTGTAGAGTCGTGCTAGGATGGATCATGTCATGCTAGGTCAAGCTAGCCACTAGCCATGCCCCCTCACCCTATATGTTGGCATTGGCAATTGGTCAGTGGTCCTAGCCAAATGGCACAAATAGTGGCCATTGGGCATCATGCACGGGTTCATGGGCATTGACTTTATCAGACAAAATTTGTCTTTAAAACTTTTTTAAATTTATAAAAAATTAAATATTAAAAATAAATTGCATTCCATTGTAAATAAAACTGAATAAAATTTACATCTCAATAAAAATATATATTCATTATATGGTTTTTGTTTCATCATGATATCACATATAATAATTAATTAGAAAACCATAATAGCATGATAATCAATAGTAATCAATAATAATAACATGTAAGTCCTATATTTTTCTACAATCAATTTGTATAATTTAGATCATCACATCTGAAGCTCATAGTCATAGTGGTATTATGATAGCCTTAATAATATTTTTGATGGTGTGAAATATTATTTACTAGTAATTCTTATACTTGATCTTTGAGAACTCATCCATGAATTATTACAGCCCTTTAAATATAATAGTGCTTCTATGATATTTAGTCATATTATGATTTCATATCTAAAATAATATTTAGAATCATAGAAAGGGTTTGACTACAATACTATGTTAGATACCGAATGGGTTAATAGATCACATGTTATATTAGATAACACATAAAAAGTGGATTCATATAATGTCTACTAACTCAATATATAAAACTTCTTAATATTATCAAATGATATGATGGAGTAGTAATCAATATCTAAGAAAAAAGATAACTCACTCCTATTCAATGAATCATTTTGTTATTCCTCCATAACTAACTAAAGAAAAAATTATTATTTCTTAATATGGTGTCCATGTTTGTAATCAAAGGCTCGCTAAAAATAACATACATAATGTCATGGTATTTAAACATGTATTTTAATATATTTTATATCTATTGCACTTTAACCCTATGATCTATGTAGGTAGCTTTGCAATAAATAGATACAAAATAGAGAATCAGTATTTTAAATACTTATCTCTATCTTAAAAACACTGATACTAAAATCAAAGTGCCTTTTGTACTTGTTAGATATACAAATAATGTTGTATATGCACCTAAGTATAATACACGTGGTAAAAGTATTTACAGAAACATACATATCTATCATATCATAAAAAGTCTTTAGAAATTTCAAAAATGAAATACATATCTCCTAATTTGACTCATTAATAATTATCTGCCATAATTACTATTGATGCAACTATATATCATGTATTAATAAAGAATGCATGAATGTAACATGATGAATGTATAATTGCAATGGTATTTGATATCCATTTTGAATTTTTTAGGCCCACTAATGAACATAGAGTATAAAACTTTTATTTTCTACTAGATATCATAATATATTTTAGTGAATTTTTAAAGTTTTCTAATCCATGAGAAACTATTTTAATTATTGCTTGTACTATTAGGTTAATAATATAACACATATACCTAATATGAAAAAATATCACCTAAAGGTCATCTCTAATGATTTGCACAAATATATTAATTATTATATCATTATTTTAAGTATCATCAAATGTATTACTAATTTTTTTTTGAATATTATATTTTAAAAAGATTCTCGACAAATACTCATATATGGCAAGGTCATCATGAGGATGAAAGATCTTGTTAAATCCTATAATGTTTTACTTAATTTTCACTTAGAATTAATATAGTGAGATATGATGCATGCAAATGCATAGTCATCAAGAATAGTCAAAATGCTAGACATCATAGGGACTACTTCACCATATTTTCTAAGTTCATTAATTACTAATTAATTTTCTAATTTATTATATCATTCCTACTAGTCAACATAAAAATTATATGATAAGCAGGTTGAAAGTAGATTCGTATAATGTGAACTAGTCTATAATCCTTCAAAAATATAATTTAAATTTTTTCATGCCTTCCCTTTCAAACTCACTATGGTAAATGAAAGGGGGCAATAAACTTGAAATTGATCAAATTTTAAAATCTTTCCATTGAGTTGTGTTTGCCTGAGATATAATCTACAATATTTTTGGTATATTGATTGGCATATATCTTAAGGTGGACATTGCTATTATATGTATGTATATTTTTATAATATATATATATCGTTTAATCTTCTTTAAGACTCCTAGAATTTTTATTTTTAATTATGTTAAATTATGTTCACACTACTAAAGTTCTTTTTTTTTTGATTTTTTAGGGGCATGGGTTGAGACCAAGACAAAAAATTGAATTTGACCTCCAACCTTTCAGTCAAATTCTCATTAATATTTTTGTCTAGATATAGTTCATTTTCCTAATATTCAATGTTCATCATTTTTTAATTTAGGAGATTGGACTGGAAGTAGAAGGAAAGTAGTGTTTTTCTAAATTTTACTTACTATTGTTAATTTCATTGTTTATCTAAAAAATATAAAATAAAATAAAATATATGCAATGCAATATATACATTTAATTTATGTGGGCAACATGTACATTTTCATTTCATCTCAAATTATTGTGCCTAAAAGTCATAGCTTGCTACCAAAATCACTCAAGTGCTTTGCCAAATTTAAATTACAAATATAAAAAAAAATTTAGGCAAAGAAAGGACATTATGATGATTTAAGAAATTAAAAAAAAATAAAAGTATGAGAAGAGAGGAGAGGAGAAGATATTACAAATAAGCTATGAAGAATAAATTATATCGATATGCTATTTATGGAATTTTTTTAATTAAAAATATATTTTTTTTATATTTTTAGGGCAAATCTAACATCCACTAGATTTTACTCATTGAGCCATTAGATTACATCCAATAGCTGAAATAATTATTTAATTTTATTTATTTATTTTTAATTCAAGCCGTTAGGAAAACAAAAAGGACTATCCTATCGATAAAAAGTAATCATCTTAAATTTACTATATTTTAAAGTATGATCATGCCACATTTTGTGTCCACATGTCATGCACATGGGCTATGCCAATCATGATATGAAGAAGTGTTGGTCAATTGAAGAGTCCATTGAAGCCCTATCATGACATGAAATGAGCCATGTCATAGACTAACAAGTGTTTGGTCAATGCTTGGTTCTCGACCATGTCTTATTGCAAGCCATGGCTAGGCCGCTTAGCCCGCTTGGCATCTCTAAATTGATGTGTTTTTTATTAAGTTTGCATCCCAAGACAATAAAAGACAAAGTGTAGGAGAAATGTCGACTTTACAAGAATAAGAGGTGAGTGACTTCAACCTTATTTATCAAGTAGAAGAAAACAACATACTATAGAATAGAAGGTATATTTTTAAACCAAATTACAACAGTCATACCGGTTATTATCTAAATGTGAGAAATCATGAGATTCTAACATCTGAGGAGCCAAGGAAATATATAACAAAAGTGAGCTAATATCAAAAAGATCTTGGAAGTAATTTGTTGGGATATCAAAGGTAATGAGCTTTAAGTTACAATTATAACTAGTTGAAGGTGACATAGAAGTCATCATTGTTTGAAGATAGTATCCTTGTATTATTGATGGAGACAAATAAGACAAATAATGTGTAAAAGATTTGAAAGGATGAATATAAATAAGACTAGACCACATTGACACGATAATTAAACCTATTGAGAATCAAATTGAACTTGTACTAACAATAAAAGAGAACAATCTCAATGGATTGCTTAGCGATATTGAGACAAATCCAAAGTGATACATATCAATAATATTAAGAAGTGATAAATAAGTTGAAGATCAAAAAACAAAAGTGAAATCAAAAGTGGAATTTGATGCAAAAAAAAATTCACATACGATATTACTAGATCCAATGTTCAAAAATCCAATGTTGCCACACATGAAATTATAACATCCAAAGTCATGACTCATCTTGACCTCCTTGTCCAATTTTTTTAGTAGTAGTTACTAATGATAAAGTGGAATTGGAAGAGAAGATGTAGATAAACTATGACAACAAATAAAAAAAAATTATATGAAGAATAATGATTATATAGATGGTCCACACTTTCTTCACGCTAATCTTCATATTCTACCCTAGTTTCTAATATATATATATATATTGAATAGTACGAAGAAATTGGAGACATATGAAATAGTGAGTATGCCCAAGAAATATAGTATAATTATCCATAGAAAACTTAAATATTCAAAAAGTTTATCATTTCATGTATTATAAGGGAGCACACCTTCTAGTTGGTTTTATATGACTTGAGAGAAAGTATAAAACTAGAGGTCCTTGTCCATAGTATGGAGGTTAAATTTAGGTAAGATCATTTCATATTCTTTTTCTCTATAGATGGATAATAGATCAATCAAATTTTTGAAGAGAATAATTGAAGATGTTCTAGTTAAGGTTGAGAAATTTATCTTACATGATAACTTTATGGTGTTGGACATGCAAAAAGATTTATATGCACCATTAATTTTGGCATGACCCCTTTTAGCGACTAGATAGACATTGATTGATGTGAAGAAGGAATAATTTATACTTTGTATAGATGAAAAACAAGTGAATTTTAACCTTTAAAAAATCCAACAACCAGCAGACAATTACAAGGAAAAATACTAGAGAACATATAGCCTCATACATACAACTAAATATTAAAAGGTAGATTTTAGATTGAAAGATTTCCTTGATTGCTGGCCCAAAGAAGTCATGGAGTCCAAAGAAGTTCTAGAACAAGAAGTCTCGACATACCTTGAAGAAGATATTTGTTATGATATCACAATATTTCATAAAATCATGACAAAAATAGAATTGAAAGTAAGTTGTGATGATGTTGTGATTATATTACCAATGCAATAATAGTTTCTTGTGAAAAAAAATGGAGAAAGAAATATGAGGATTCATAAAATTTTAGAAGTATCATATTTAGAAGATGTCACATTATTGATTGATGGAGTGCCCAAGGAAAAAGATGAGGATAAGACGAAGTTTAATAAATACTCAAAAAAAATGTTAAAAAGAAATACAAGACACTATATGCAAAAAAAAAAAGTTAAGATTGACATGCTAAAAGAAGTTGTGACATCTAAAAAAGTTATGAGTAATATGATTGGGTCAATGAAGAAAGAAGAAGTCATGGCTGAAGCTAAAGGAGTAATGACATTGAAGGAACATAATGCAAATAAATAAGTCATAATATCTTCAGATATCATGACTTTGTTAAATATCACGGCATAGTTGTGTGTTATCTTATACCTTGATATTTAACAAAATCATGATATCTGAAGATGTGCATCCAAAAATAAAAAAGATGATCGATGGACAAACTTTGAAGGAGACATTTGAAAGTAATGATGAGTCAGGAAATAAAAAGATGAATATGACCTCAAAGCCTATATTTTGAAGTCACCCATGACTTTATTTTTTTATATGAGATGGAAAGAAGTAAAAATATTTAATATTGAGAAGATAACTTTGATGGCTGAAGTGTTCAATGAAAAAACTAAAGTTGGTAACATGTTGCTTATTGGGAGGAAACCCATGACTTTATTTTATATACATTCCACTTACTCATACATGATGCATAAACTAAAAGAGGTCATGACACTCAAACCCTATAGTGATATGTTTTTTACAACTTATCATCCACTAAAATAGAAAGTCGTGATACTCAAACCAAGCTATGACATTTCAATGTGAATAGACTATATGGATTGGAGGTACTCATACCTAGCAAGACTATTTTTAATGCCATGATTTTATTGATTTATTTCACAACTCTTTTTTTCTACCACACTAACCAATCTTTCTACAATGAAGGAACATGCAAAATGATACCATATTATATAGAGAAACAATATGTATAGGCTTATAAGAAAATGATAAAATATGAAAGTAGTCATACAATGAAGCGTCAAACAAACTAAAGCAAATCTCAATGTGAATGCAACCCAATTCATGTTGAATGATGTAATATTTTTAATAGAGAATGAGAGAAATTTGATGAATACTACCTTAACAAAAAAGAGTTTTATGTGCAAAAAAAGATTTGGATAAATTATTCCTCTATTCCAACAAATAATCAAGAAGCAAAATTGGGAGATTTTATGCTGATACTTCAAAAAGGGAAATGCAGCTCTCATGAGAGAGTTTACTCAAACCTTAAAGACATGCAAGAGAAGAAATACAATGTACAAAAATTTTGAATATGTTTTGAAGTTCATCAATAATACTTTGCAATTGAGCGGGACTTTGGAGAGTAAAACTTTCAAAACCCCAAAAACAACATTCCAATCTCAAATTAATAAAATGTTAACAAATGGAAAGGTAAAATGAGGAGGTTCAATGAAGAGTCAATATGTACACATACTAAAGGGAGAGATATCACACCTCAATCCATGGGGGGTCCCATTCATTTATCACGCAATAAAATGTGCAATAAAATAACATTTTTATTTTCTAACAAATGTTACTTACCCATATTTTTTTTCTTTATTTGCCCAGCATAATAAAAAAACACATAATATATAATTTAAGCCACAACTAACTTTCATCATACATGCAATCCTGCATATGGGTCTATCATATGCATTGGATCTATACCTGAAAGGGGTCTCTTAATAGAATGAATAAAGCTTAATAGAGGTAAACTTTTATACAGCTACTCCCCACCTAAGTACACCTAAAAAATAATGTGCATATATCAATACCCATTTAAGTATAATATTTTAATATATATAATATGGATAGAATACTTTTATGTATGTATCTCGAGTCTTACCGACTCCCCCACACAAGTCAAAGCCAAGTGTGACATTATATATATATATATTGGACATATTCCAAAAAATATGGACATTCTCCAAAAAATAATATAAGATATTCTCCGAAAAAGATAATTTTAATTTGGACATTCTCCGATAAATAATGGAGATTCTCTAAAAAATATGGACTTTCTCAAAAAAAATAATATTGAACATTCTCCAAAAAATACCATATAGTTAAATTTGGACATGTCTCATTTCAAGTGTGTATAAATAATATCCATTATGATTATATATATATATAAACCATGCACATACCCATTTATTTGTGATATCTCTGTACATATGAAATACAAATATGCTATTTATAATTGAACCATATTTTAAGCATATATAACTACATGTACACAATTCATACTGCAATATATTACTAAACTAAATATAATTTTTTTTTATCAAATAACCATTCACAATTCTAATTTCTAAAATAGTTTGAATTGAATTATAATTCATGGTTATTTACAACCCTTAAATAGAAAGAAATTTTAATATGAGAAAATCAATACATCTCATAATATTTCATTGAAACTTTTAAAATTTGATACCAATACGAAACTCTTGTCGCGTAGAGTAACTTTTGTATTTGTACTAATTTGTTTTGACACCAAAATAATCACCTAATAGCAAAAGAATATTACAGTTCTTTTATGTTTTTTTTTCTCTTCACTACACCCTATCGCTCTCTAACCTCTGTCTTGTTTTTTTTCTCATCTTCTTGTTTTCCCATTTTTTCGTCCATTTTGTTTTATTTTAATTATTGTTATTATTATTTTATCAAAATAATAATAATAATAATAATAATAAATCATTTTTTGACACTTGGGCTATGCATGAGTGCATCCAAGTCATTTCCTATTTTCTTATTCATTTTTTAAAAATTAAAAATAATAAAATAATATTGAAAAATGACTAAATTTCAACTACCTCAGAATTCGATAAAAAATGTCACTAGAGCTATATTTCTCAATACGAATTCAATGAGGAAGTCCATTTTATCATCTAGATTCTAAAAACTTTCATATTCTTTTTCTTATAACAAAATTACTATTTTGTCTTATTTTCTAGAAAAATTATTATTCACTTTTTTTTCATGGGTTTCACATTCTCTTCTCCTTAAAAAATTTGGTCTCAAAATTTTCACATGTAATTATCTATATTAATAAATATATGCTAAAGTTAAATAATTATTAAATGACTAAAACATATACCTTCATTTTCAGCACACACGTATCTTTATGTTCCAATATTACTTCTTATATTCATTGATACTACAATATAATTTTTACTAGTCTCATAGTCTTGCGTCGCAAAATTTAGTCTCAACTATCCATGATATGTATTGGTTTCTCTTTAAAATTCCCATCTGTATCAATAATGAGCTCGCCCCAATCCACTACATGAATTAAATTAAGAATGTATTTCCTAAGCATAGAGACATGAAATACCTCGTTGATACCAGAAAAACGTGGCAGTAATGCCAACCGATTAGCAACTACACACACTCTCTTGAGTATCTCGAAAGGCATGATATATCTTGGCAATAACTTTCCATGCTTCCTAAATTTGATTACTCCCATTTTTTGGCATTATTTTTAAGAAAACATGATCTCCCAAATCAAATTCTAAAGGTCTTTATTGTCTATCAGCATAACTTTTCTATTGATTTTGAGCTGTAAGAAGATATTGTCGTATCAAATCTAATTTTTTGAGGTGTCTTTAATCAAATATGAACCCATGGTAGATCCATCTCTTATCCTAGTCCAACAAACTGGAGATCGATATGGCATTCCATATAATGCTTCATACGATGCTTTTTGTATACTTGTTTGATAACTATTATTATAGACAAACTTGACCAAAGAAAAATATTCTTCACAGCTACCCTTGAAATTCATACAACATGCTCATAGCATGTCCTCTAAAACTTGTATGGACCTCTCTGACTGCCTATTTATCTATGGATAAAAAGTAGTATTTATTACCAAATGTATTTCCATGATTTTCTACAAACTCTTCCAAAAGTGAACCTAAATTTGGGATCTCGGTCTGATACAATGGATATTACCACTCCATGTAATCAAATGATTTACTGTATGTTTAATATACAAAATTCCTCTAGTGTGAAGATCATCTTAATGGACAAAAAATGTACCAACTTTGTAAGCCAGACCACTATCACCTACATAGCATCATGTTTTTGTTATTTCCATGACAAGTGAGTCATAAAATCTATGATGATATGCTCTCACTTCCACTCTGCTACCTCCAATGGCTAGAGTAATTCTACTAGATTTTGATGCTCAGCTTTTATCTATTGACATGTGAGGCATCATCGAACAAAATCACCAATGTATCTCTTCATCTCATTCCAATAATATTGGTGATGAAGATCATGATAAATCTTTGTGCCACCTGGATGTACTACAAAATGAGAATAGTAGAATTTTCTAAGAATCTTTTCTCTCAATTCTACTATCTGAGGAATCACGATCTATCCTCTAAAGCAAATACTATCATCCGTGTGAATGGCCCAGCCCTCATCACATGTACTTGGTTCCTAGTGGATAATAATTTTGTGTCTTATTTCTAGATCTCAATCACCTTACTCAAAAGAGAAGGTGTAGCTATGAAACTTCTAATAACACCTTTACTTTAATTATTATATTGTAAGTTGAATCTCCCCACAATATTAAGCATCTGTCATTCCTATGAAGCTATACTAGCTAGTACACCTCATGGCTTTCAACTAAGTACATCCACCATCACATTTTCCTTACCTGGATAGTAATACAAAGTAAAATCAAAATCTTCCAGATATATCATTCATCAGCATTATCTCATGTCGAAGTCATTCTATGTAAAGATATATATATCAAATTTTTATGGTCAAAAAATATCTCAAACTGCTAACCATGCAAATAGTGGTGCCGTATATTTATGGTGAAGATTATAGCTACCAACTCTATATCATGTGTAGAGTAATTTTGCTCGAGGTTTTTTAATTACCATGAACCATAAACTTCAACTCTTTCAAACTGCATCAGAATACATCTCAACTCATCTTTTGAGACATCACAATATACCATATATTTTTGTTTCCTATTTGGAACTATCAAAATAGGAGCTAAAATAAGTCTCATTTTCAATTCATGGAATATCTTCTCATACGAATCAGTCCACTCACACTTAACTTTTTTCCAGGTCAAACTAGTCATTAGAGCAGCTAAATAAAAAAAATAATTAATAAATCTTTTATAATATCCAACCAATCACAAGAAACTACATATATCAAAAATTGACTTTAGTCTCTCTCAACTCATGACTGCCTTTACTTTTTTAGGGTCAATTGGGAAGCTAGTAGCCACTACTATGTGTCCCAAAAATTTGACATATATTAGCCAAGAGTAATATTTACTAAATTTGGCAAATAAATTATATTCTCTTTAGAGAATAACATTTAAATGAATTTCATGCACTTTCTCGGACTGAGTGTAAATCAAAAGATCATCAATAATGGTTATAACAAAATGATTTAAATATGAATGAAATATTCTATGTATGAGATCTATGAATGATGCTGGTGCATTTATTAATCCGAAAATGATTTAATGTAAACTTAAAATGCTCATACCACATTCTAAATGTTATCTTAGGGATATTAGCCTTCCTAATTCTTAACTAGTAATATTTGGTACGAATATCTATTTTGGAAAAGACATTTGTCCCTTTCAACTAATCAAGTAAATCATCAATCCTTGGTAATGGATATCAATTCTTTATTATAACCTTGTTCAAATGTCGATAGTCAATACACCATCAAAGGGTTTTTTCATTATTCTTTGCAAATAGAGCAAGAGTACCACAAGGTAAAGTGCTTGGACTAATATAACCCTTATCCAATAAATCTTATATCTGTACATTGAATTCTTATAATTCTATCGGTGTCATCATATATAGAGTCATAGAAATGGGTAATATACCATGGTGTAACTTATTATTAATTTTTATATCCTTGTGCAGGGGTAACCTTGATAGCTTGTCCAAAAAAATATTTTCATATTCACAAACTATCTGAGAAAGATCCAAATTCAGTGTCCCCTCATCTTCCAGGATGAGGGATGCTAGTCAACCCGTCAGTTGTCTATGACATCTAGAATCATATATAATATGGGGTAATGCATCATGCTTATCCCCATGAAATATAACATATACACCATTTAGTGTGTTGGCAATAACTCTTATATGATCACAATCAATAATGACTCAATGTGTTGTCAACCAATCCATGCCAAGAATAATATCAAAATCTAATATTGTCATAACAAAAAGGTCCACCATGAGTAGATTCCATGAGATTTTTAACTCATAATCTTGATATATCTGATCAATTTTCACTTTAGTCCCTAAAAAAGAAGTCACATGCAATGGCTCATCCAAGTTTTTAACCTCTAAACACAATTTATTTTTCACACGATACAGCAATAAATGAAAATAATGTACCAAAATCAAATAAAACTTTTTGCCCATAAATGAAAATGCAAGAAAGCACCATGTATTACCGACTGATATGACATCTTGATCTATGGTTTTGCTGTATATGTAATTTGTTTTTAACTTAATAATCTGTTTTAATATTTTCATGTAAGTGCAGGAAAGGAAATATTAAAAGCCCGGGGATGCAGCAGTTGCATAATAACGGAGGTCCCGCTTTGGTTAAATGAACCGGCTATTTATTTTCTGTATAAAACATTTGTATTTATTTTTCGGGCGGCTGTTTTTGACCCGGTTGAACTGTTTATCTTCGTTATCCTCTCTCTCTGTGCGATTCCGTGACTGCCAAATGTTGCATACTATAAGACGCTCCATTTCTTGGTTTTAATCTGTAACGCATAAGCATTTTCTGGTGGAGGTAGCTAGTTGTACTGAGCGACTAGCGAAACCACATTATTTACTGTGTTGATTTCTTGTTTTGATTTTATCGTGGATGCTTGTGGATTGGGATATATATATTGCTTGTTTCTGTGTTTTCTTTGTTTTCTGTTTCTTAATCTTACTACCTGTGGAAGCGTGATTGCCCAACAGGTTTAATGGCACAGACACACCCTTGGGTCCTTAAAGTCCCATTCTATGGACCATCTCCTTGACCCTGACCTATCCCTATGCCTTTCTGGCATGCCCATGAAGTAGGTAGTACTTATGAGGTACCTTGAGATTGTACTCGATTCTCTTGACCTATACTAAAAAAATAAGAAATAAACAATGTCTACGTATTTCCCACAGATGTTTGTGATTGTGATATCTAATAATTTTGCTTGAGTGTGCAATCTCATTTCTAAAACAAATTCCATGTTCAATCTAGCTAGAACTCTCAATCTAGCATTGGCCTTAATAATTATGACCTTGTCCCTGAAATCATCAGGAAGTAAAAGGTTTCTACCACTTCCTAGAAGAATACTAACTCTCTTTTCTTTTTCTATTAGTACTCCCACTCACTTCATGGAGGTTCCATGCATCCTTAACTTTCCACTCAGTGACTAAAGCTATCTTAACCATCGAATCAATATCATAGATGAGAAATCTCATCATCTTACCCCAGATGGAAAATTTTAATCCATCCTAAAATTTTTGAACCTTAGTCATGTTAGTGGACACATAATCATTCCTGAAACATACCAACTCTATGAATTTATCCACGTAGTCAAACATTATCATATTTCATTGTCTGCGTTCAAAGAATTTTCAGACCTTGGCATTTCTAGTTGAAGTTAGAAAATATTTCTTTATGAAAGTTCTATAAATTCTTTCCACGTCATTGGTTCTATATTCTTCGAGGCTTTGATTCAATCCCACCAAATTTGGGACTCACCCTCTAGTTGGAATGCTACTAGTTAGATCTTTGTGATATTGGAAGTGATCTCCATAGCTTCTAAGATTTTCTCAACTTGTTTGAACCAATAATTGATTGCCATCGAGTCTCCTCATCTATTAAATGTTGAAGGATGGTGTACTTTGAATCTTTAGAGGTTACTCGACCCATCCTGACTTACAGCCAGAGAGGCACCACCCATTTTTTGGTGGCCCACTTGGGTCACTGTGTCGTGCATGGCATGGCATGACTTAAAATGGGTCGGCACAACATTATCTGACATACCTGAGTTTGCTGGATTTGGGCGGATTCATGCTGGGCTTAGTGGGTTTCATGTTGAGATATCCTAGACATTGTGGGTTTCATGCCATGTCATGCCAAGCCTTGTGGGTTTGGTGTCGTGTCTTAGGGGGTGGTGCTGAGTTGTGCAGGGATGTGCTAGGACGAACCATTTCAGCACATTTGGAATTGAGTCATCCTTGTATCAATTTTAAATTTTAAATTTTAATACTAAATAATTTAATTAATTAAATTAATACAACAAAAATAATAAAATTATAATCACAAGTCACACCTTACAGCTAGAAAAAATAACAAAATGATTATTATAAATTTTAATCATTTTATTTTCATAACGACAATGTAATACAAGTACAAATTATAAAATAACAAAGCAAGCTAAAAAAATAAAAAACAATATATCAAAGATCAAAATTAAACTCGGTAAGCATTTGAATAAATAAAGAATATAATAACAAATCAATAAACAATAATAATCCAAAAATAATCAATCTCATAAGTGCATGATGGTATCACTAGTAGTAGGCCATGGGCAATAGGTTCAATCTCAGTTTCCATCAAAGTCTCGTGAATAATCATTATCTGTCATCTAAGATAGTATGTGATAAGTTTACTTATATGATTTCTATCATTATAAAATATCAAAGTTCTTATGATTGGTATGTGATAGGATTGAGTAGTAATCATCATCTAAGTACGGAGAAAACTCGCTCCTATTCAATGGTCCACCCCATCATTTCCTCCTCGTTAACTGAATGGAAGAAGTCATCATCTTCGAATATGGTATATATATCCATACTGGGAGCCTGACTACTACTACTGCTATACCAAGTATCATAGTATGTAAATAGCTCAGTCAAAATCTTATGAATGAACCAATCAGGTTGTGTTCCTGGATCATGCACGAGGATATGTATGTCAAAATATTCTCTACCCCTTCCACCTTAATGCTAGGGTCCATGCAAGCAGCCAGAAAATAAAGAGATGAAATTGTGGACCAATACTTTAAATACTTGGTTTCCATCTCAAAAGCCATGTCACAAAATATCATGTCATCTCTAAACTTCTTATACATATTACTATTGTTGCATATGTACCTGAGTACAATGCAAGTCATAAGAGTATAAACTAATGAACATATGTTCATCGTGTCAACAATTTTTTAGAAATTTTAAAAATAAAATTTTTGTAGTTTAGTTAGTGTTGTCAATAATAAGTTCGTCACTCTTACTATTAATGTAATATGATATCACATGTTCATATCCTACACATACTTTAACAAAAGGTATGTGTAATTATAATATTATCTCACATCTGATTGGAACTTCTTATTCCTTAGACCCGTAGACAAACAAAGACTAACAAAATCTTATTGTCTATGAGACGTACGAAAAAATTATAGTGAGTTACATATATTTTATAAAGTGGGGAAAATAACATTCATCTATGCTTGTACTATGAGGTTAATAATATGACACGCATCTAATGTGGAAATTTTTCTTAATGGCTCATCTCTAATAGTCTTAATAAACATGATAATGACGACTCCATTGTTAGATGGGTTATCAAATGTGATATTACATATTTTATTTTGAATATTATATTCTCTAAAGATTCTCATCATGTACTCATAAATAGCCGTACTATCATGAAGATTGAGAATCTCTGAGAATCCTAATATTTTTTTATTTAGTATCCATTTAAAATCTACATAGTGGACAATGAGGCATGCATAAGATGTATTATCATGACTAGTCTAGATATCGAACATCACGGACACCACGTCACTATATTCCCTAAATTCATTAATTATTATTTTTTTTCTAAGTTATAGTATTTTAGTATATTATTCCTAGATGTGGACCTAATAATCCTATGATATGTAGGCTGAAAATAAGTCTGCATGATACTGACTATCCTTTAATCCTCTGAAAATCTAATTGAAAGATCAATCATGGTGATCAATTTGGACATGTGTCTTTTCTTCCTATCATTGTGGTATATAAAGGTCAAAATAGAGGGTGAACTATATCCAACCTCAAAGACCCTACCACTAAGTTGGGTTTTTCTAGGATCTAATGCACCATATGTTTTGGTATATTGTTCAGAATGCCTCTTAAGATACCTAGTTCCACATGAATTCTTATAGATTAATATTTTTTTATAATATTTACATTGTATCGATTCTTACAAGTTAATAACAAAGTGAGACCAAACTTTTAATTTTATTCTAGTTTTTTGTTTTTTAAATGTTTGGTTCGAAGCCACGAGAGAAAATAAAGTTTCGGCATCTTCAGACCTTTCCGTAGGATTCTCTTTATCCATATTAAAATTTTCTACAAATACATTAATGTTAATTTCATTATCGTCATTAAAATTATCATTTCTCAATTTTTATTTTTATTTGTTTATTAATTATATTCTAAATTATATTTTAAAAATAAATATTAATTTATATTAAACTATTAACTAAAAAAAACTAAACAAAATTTTAAAAATAATATCCGTAAAACATAAAATTTTGTTTGTTTGATGATGTGCATAGTCTGATAACTAATGTTTGCATCATAGTCCATACTTGAGTCCTAAAAGAAGAGAGAAAGAGTGACGATGCGAGAGTGAGGCCACGGGCTTATGCCGGGCCTGTCCTCTACAAAACTATGCCATGCCAGGCACCTCACGGTACTGTAGCATGTCGTGTTTGACACGGCACACCAGCTCGGTTGGGCCCAAAAAAAAATCGGGCCGGGCTAGGCTGGGTTAGCCCGTTTGACACCTCTACCCTAATACTAGTCAGAGATCCAACCATCTGGAGCACGGTTCAAGTCGTGCCAATGAGCCATGCCTTTGGGCCAAGCAACCAGGACATGCCTAGCCCAGCATGAGGCCTAGGTGAGCTCGACATGGCACAACACGAACCATGCTGATAGCTAGCCAGGCACAGGCCCATGCATAGTTTTGGATCGTGATGTGCTAGGCCAAGCATGACTTAGTTTGTCCGTGCCTCGGGCTAGGCCCGAGGCTACTTGGCCAACTTGACACCTCTGGCTGCAACTGCACTAGCTTGTGCAGTTGTGGTAACTACGACACCCACTGCCTCTATTAAGGTTTGTTGGTGAAAGACGACCAATGGTTGGCCCTCGCTCTATAAACGTCCTCTATGTCCTAGTTCTCTACTTACCATCTACATAAGTTATATAATAATTCTATAATGCCATTCATATTCTATTATTAGTGCACATGCCAACTAATAATAAATTTTTCTTTTTGAAGTTGTTGTTTTATTTTCTGAACTGCTAAGGTTATGTTTTTTTACCCTTGGGCTCACTTTTTTTCTACATTTCCCACCATGCATATGACCCATATAATATAAAACATGTAACATGCCCCACACCAATATATACATAAAACAAATCCACTATGTTATGATACATCATATTCCAGAGTAATTTTATTCCTAGACCTTGACACTAAGTTGTTACCAGGATATAAATAACTCGAACATTAGGTATTCATACACCTAAACTTTCATACTAAGTTATGAAACTTATACCAATTTCAAGCTATTGGTAATCATATGACTAACTTTTGATACCTAGCTGTCACACCTAACTTCAAAGTTGGTCTCATTCATTCATCATACAATAAAATATATTAGAAAATAATATTTTTATTTTTTTACAAATGTTGCTTACACACACACACACACACATATATATTTCTTTATTTTCTTAGTAAAATAAAAAAATACACATTATACAACTCAAGCCACAACCAGCTTTCATCACACATACAATCTCGCATTTGGGTCTGTCATCTGCACTAGACATGCACTTAAATGGAGCCATACAATAGAGTGAGTAAAACTTAGTTGAGATAAACTCGTATAGGGCTACTCCCCACCTAAGTGCACATAAAAAATCATGCACATATATTAATATCCATTCAACTCATGAATCATGATTATAAATATGGATGGAATACTTTTATGCTCTTAACTCAAGTTTCATCGACTCACTCACACATGCTGAAGCCATATGTGGCATATTATATATATATATATATATATATATATATATATATATATTATAGATACTCTGAAAAATATAGACTTTCTCCACAAAATAATATTAGACATTCTTCGAAAAATATAATTTTTTTCTTGGATATTCTCTAAAAATATGGACTTTCTCCAAAAAATAATATTGGACATTCTCTGAAAAATATCATGTAACTCGGTGTGGATGTTGTCTCATTTTGAGTTCGCATAAATAATATCCATTATAATTTATATATATATAAACAATGCACATGCTTATTTATTTGTGGTATCCCCATGCATATGAAATATAAATATATCATTTATGATTGAACTATATTCAAAGCACAGTTATAACTACACATATGTAATTCACATTGTAATATATTACTAAACCATACACATAAATTTTTTAGTAATTAACCATTCACAATTCAATTTCTAAAATTGTTCGAATTGAATTATAATTCACGGTCATTTATGGCCCTTAAATGGAAATAAATTCTAATAGTAATAAACCACAACCTCTTAGAATATTCTAGTGAAATTTCTTAAATTTGATACCAATACAAATCACTCATCAAGTAGAGTAACTTTTGTTATTGGATTGGGTTGTTTCAACACCAAAACAATCACCTAATAGTAAAAGAACATTACTGTTGTTTTGTATATATTTTTCTCATCATTACACCCTCTCTCTTCAACCCATGTCTTATTTTTTTTTATTTTCATGTTTTCCAATTTTCCCATTTTCCCATCCTTTTTGCTTTTATTATTATTATTATTCTATCAAAATAACAACAGCAACAATAATAATAATAATAATAATAAAACCCTTCCTTTTGACACATGGGTTAAACATGAGGGCAGCCATGTCGTTTCTTATTTTTTTTTTCTAATTAATAATAATACAATAATTAAAAAAAATAACTAAATTTTTACTACCTCATAATTTAATAAAATTTATCACCGGAGCTATATTTATCAAAATGAATTAAATGGTGAAGTCCATTTATTTATTCAGATTTTAAAAAATTTTAGATTTTTTTTCTTATATAAAAATTATTATTTTGCCTTATTTTTTTTAAAATCATATTATTTATTTAATCATTTTTTTTGCTATATTTCCCAAGAAATGACTAAAAAAAGCTTAACTTTATTTTTTTTTTGTTTAGTCATACCGTTAACTCTCCTTTCTACCATCAACCAAGATAATGTAATCTTTATGTTTGTCCTAGTGAAAAGCAACAAGATGATTGATGAATTTTTTTTGGAAAAATCAATCATCGATTATCAAAGTGGAGGATTTTCAAGCCAAATATTCTCCTATCCCATTGCTCTTTTATGTCATATTGAGGTAGCCCTAGCATATGATAATAGGGATGAGATATACTAATGAGTGTCTTTCCGAACATTGGATATCATGGAAAAAAGATTTGAAATAAGAGGAGGAAGCTGATACTTGGAGGAGAATAATTGGCATGTATTGGGTAAGAAGTATTAGTCTTTATTGAAGTAGAAACTAAATAAGTGAGGAGAATTAATGAGAATTTAGAAGCAAAATCATTCTTAAAATATGAGTACCAAAGGGGTTGAGGAAAGGAGACTTGGAAGAAGTCAAGCTTTGATGCGAGAAAAGGAAGTCAAGTTCTCACCCTTCTATAAAATATTAAAATGGAGGCTAATGATAGATAGACAAAACCTAAATGAGAGATGAAGATGATATACAATTTCTTGGTAGTAGAACTATAAAAAAGAGATAGTTGGTTGGAGGAAAATATGAAAAAAGATAGAGAGGATAACAAAACAAAAGCAAATAAACATGATGCATTATGAAGAATATATATCAAGAAAAATGAAGTAAACTTGTCAAAGAGAGAAAACATGGATGATAAAGACAATGAATATGTATTATGCATATGAAAATAATGCAGATAGGTATGAAAATAATGTAGATAGGTATGAAAATAATGTATATAGGTATGATGGTGAGTGCTGAAGCCTTTGGCACCCTCTACCAATCTATCTCTATTGAGTTTTATTGGATGATAAAGAATAGAGATCAAGAGATTGAAGCATCCATGAACTTTAGAGAGAAAATATGGATTGAAGATTTGAAAATATGTAATGCAAACCATAAAAATATGTATTATGCATAGGGGAAATTTAAAAAGTACCCTCAATTCAATCGACAAGAGTCAATATGAGCTATGTAGCATTATTTTCAAGATTATGAAGTGGGCGATGAGTAACAAGGGAGATGTGTGGGGAAACTCTCTGTATCCATGCCATGAATTGAACAATCTAAAGCCTAATTTCTACTAAAGAAGTTTGATGCAGTCACTCAGCAGCCTAGAGATCTTCTTCACATCATGGTATATTATGTTTTTTTCATTCTTCTTGCTCCTCTTACCAAATTGAATATCCAAAAGAGATTGAGATTATTTACTTGAGGATAAGTAAATATTTAAGTGTGAGATTTTGTTCAATACAAGTACAAAATTTTTGTTATTATTATTGGCCTTTATCATGATTTGTTTGTACTAAGAATGAATTTAAAAAATGAGTTTTTCATTAAATTATGATTTTGATGAATTTTTATGAATAATAGTAAAATCAATCAAAAATCGAATATAAATGATATACTTGGTTGAAAATGGAATTGAAGTGCAGAGTGAGATGAAGTCATTATATTTCTAATATCACAATATTATTTACACTAGCACTAACCTATGAAGTATTTACAATGGTCTTTCTTGGTCTTATACTTTACAAATTAGTCATGATATTTATTGTATATCACAACTCTACTACCTAGTTATAATATCTTTCTACTGAGTAACATATTCTTCATGATCATGGTATTATTTTAGAGTCGCAACCATATTTTTCCTAATCATATTTTAAGCCACAATATTATATTCATATCATGATAGCCAATCCTTGATCGATATGTAAAATCATGATATATTTTTTGTGCCGTGACATAATTATTATAGAACCAAAATCATATTTCACTAAGTGAGTTAATCTCATGATACTTTTTAATGTTTTGACTTTATTACTCCAATGAGCAATTTCACGAGTCTTGGAATTTTTCACAATCACGACATTATTTGTATACATGCAAAAGTTATGATTTTTTTTCATGACATTCAACAACATGATGATCCATGAGTGATTAGAAGGCATTCTCTACTGTGACTTCAACTTAGCATCATGATATTGAATTCATTAAATATTATAATCAATGATGGGATTTGATGATATAAATAATTGAATAAATGAATTTAATGAAAAAAAGAAAAAAATGAGAGAAATATTCAAAATGAGGAGGAAATGAGCTCCACCTCAAATTTGGAAGACTTCCAAGCTAATCATTGAGCATGGTAGATTGGAAAGTAGATTTGAAACTTTGATCCTGATGGTGACTATCCTTGGGGGTACCTCATTCATCAATCTTATTGCTATAATATTTTGTCACCAATGGAAAGCATTGAATCACTTGTAGAGCTATTTGAGTCATTTTCAAATAGATAGCAGAAAACTATGATAGACAAATATCAAATAATGGAGGAAAAAAGCATACTATAGAGAGAAATAATAGATCAAATATTTGAGGGGATATTGTTAGAATCATGGACAAATATACTTTACACTTGGTTCGTTCGAGGATTCACTAAAATTTTTTGGAAAGTGGCAAGATGTTATGTGCAATGTGATTGTGTACAAGGATTCACCCCATATTAGCTAAGTAGGGAAAAGTTCCCATTTAAGGATTTAGATCATTGTGGGCAATAATATTATCCTCTTGTTCTCCATGTTTAGATATTATATATTAGTTTTCCTTGATGATGTGTACTTTGATTCTTCTTGTTGTATTGATTATTGTTTCAAATGTTTATGTTTGGTTAAGAAATGGAGGGATATTTATTACTTGAGGATGAACAATAATTTTAGAATGAGAGTATATTTGATACTCAATGTATCACTTTTTAGGGTGGTTTTGGAGTATATTTAATCATGTATTTGCATGTATTTGTGCTTTTATTATAGAGATTTTACAAAATTTATGTTTTTGAAAGATTTTGATAAATTTTAGTGAAATTTTAGCTATTTTGGGTAAAATTATGATATTTAGTTGAGAAAAGGCTTGGGACGAGATAGAAAAGTGATGGAGAGTCGTGGTATTTTCAATGTTGTGGTTTTAGCATACCTTTAATTATCTTACTGAGTAGTTGTGATATCATTTCATAGCTATAACTCTACAAATCTTACCATGATAATATTTGTATATTATGACTCTAATATTGAGTTGATTGTTGACATAATCCTTTAACTTTGCAACATAACCTTTTAACTTCGCAAAACAATCTTCATGATCACAGTATTTTCTTGGTGTCATGGCTATATTTTCTCTCAACTATATAATGACCATTATGTTATTTTTATATCGAGGCAACGAAATATTCCAATTGTTTAATTAGGCATGTTAAATTCTAGTACCATGAATCTTTCATTTACTGAACCAAAATATCAATAGTTTTGAGTTGTAATATTTTTTTTATCACAATATATTATTCCAATGAATATTTACTTCGATCACATCCTTTTCCAATACTATAACTTTATATTCTAGAAAGGAATTACTAAAGTTATGGTTATTCCCAATGCCAATAATATGTGCTATAGAGAATAGATGCATTATTCATGATTATTCTTAGTGTTGTGATGTTTTGCTACAAAGAGAGAATATTAGTCATGGTCATTCCTAGCACCGTGATACTTTGTTTTGGAAAGAATTAGTCTCTTTATTGACCATTATAATTACCACAACATAATGCTCCATAGGCGAGTTACTTGAATCATGATATCCATTATTGCCGTTACTTTGGTACTCCATAAAAGATCCAATGAGAAACAAAAATTATGACTTCAAAAAATTATGACATCAAGAAAAAAAAACAATGACTTCTAATTGAAAACATTACAAAGAATTCACAAAGTATTTAAACAAACCTTAGAAGAAAACCAAAAAGAGAGACGAGGGAATTGGATTTTGATCCAAGAATAACAACAAACCCCATGTAATGCAATTCCAATTTTTTGATTAGGTGCAAATCCAAGGTTTTGATACTTAGAGTGATTAATGACTAATTAGGTTTTGTACACATTTTTTTTTATAATTTGATTGATTCTGATTCAATTGATGTTCTAAGAGTTCATTGACCAAATAGAGTAAATGATGGTGATCAATGACTAATTTTTCTATGAGGAGAAAAGAGGAAAAATTATGCTGATAAAGAAGAAACAATGTTGTTCGACCTATCCACTAATTTTGCTTAGCAGACATCAAATAAAATAATTAATACCATTGATGCAAACTTAACTCTTTAAATAGCAATATCATGAATAATAAGATCTTTATGGTTTGATTATTTAGCATTTGTACAAGCTATTGATCATCCCAAGTTGGGTCAACATGAGCTATTTGAGAAGCTTATTAAAGTGGCTTCAAACTCCAGCTCATCTACAAATTCAATAACTAAGACACATAAAATTTGTTTCAAATTTGATAAATAAAATATTTCACTATAATATTCAATTTTTTCTCAAACTCTACGATTGATGAAGTCATAATGATAAACTTACAATATGAGAGAGAGCGAGCAACAGTGTCAATTAACATATAATAATTGGTTGAAATCTCATGGCAGTTGTTTGCTTTTTTTTTTTTTTTTTGATAACTTTGAATGTTCATTCTAATTTATGCACAAATGATCCACTAATTGCATGGAAAATGAGCTTTCACCCTTTGGGGTGAGTTGAACCATGTGCATTTTAAAAAGTAGGAGCTGTAACTGATACATTATTTTTGATAAGCGATTTTATCTAAGCCCAACCATAGTTTTTTTTAATAATTGTTGGCATCTAATAGTTCAGC
Organism: Sapria himalayana; assembly: GCA_029783825.1. Taxonomy (NCBI): domain Eukaryota; kingdom Viridiplantae; phylum Streptophyta; class Magnoliopsida; order Malpighiales; family Rafflesiaceae; genus Sapria; species Sapria himalayana. Next base: position 514,337 of record JAREIK010000357.1, on the reverse strand, counting down.
ATAGGTTTGTATGTACCTCAGCTATTCTCATAAAGAGACAATGTTCCTTCCTCCGTTATAGTTATAAATATGCTCAAACAAAAGAAATCACTATAGTTAAAAAGTGATATTTGAACTTGAGACCTTTTAAAAACTTATTATCCAAAAATACACTTTTTCTAATTAGACTAACTCGTATGGACACTCAATTATGCAGACTAGTCATGTGAGTGAGAGATATTGAAGTTTATAAATGAAGTTCTATTATGAAACCATTAGAAAAATGCTCAAGCAGAATTTTGATTGGTAATTGATTAACAACTAAGATTAGTTGCGTTGTTTTAAATTCAATTAGCAATTAAAATAAAAAACAAAAAAGTGGAATTATGCATTAGAATATCAAAATTGGAATATTTGTGTTTTGAGTACCCAATTTTTTATTTTTAACTTGTTTACAAAAATAATAAAAATATTTATATTTTAATACATTATCAATTATAATATCAACCATGCTTTTTATGATTTAATTTATCAACGACAACATGTATGAAAAAAAATATTTTTTTTATGGTAGACATTTGTATATCACGATATGATCATGATATATATGTAGTATATAAATAACAATATATATATATATATATATATACATATATATATATTGACATATATACATGTATGCATACTGTGTAACTTTATATAGTCATGTATACATAACTATTTATATAAATATATAAATATCTACAAGTTATATAAATATCTTCCCTGCTCTATCTATTTAGACAGACACACACACACACACACACACACACCTATATATATTCGTGTGTGCGTGCATATATATCTATATCTAGATATCTATACATTGTGTGTGTGTGTGTGTGTGCACTTTTTATTTTTGTTTGTTTGTTTTGATAGTGTTGAGTTCAATAGACCAAAAACATGAGATAAAATTTCACATAAGGAGTGTTGCATTTCTAATCTTGTGCTTGTTTAACTATTAATTTCAACTCTCTATCCACATTAGGAGTTTATCCTTAGAGCAAATTTTGTTTACTTAATTACTTGTTTAATTATTAATCTATAGAAATATAAATAGTATAATTATAGTTTGTTTATTTAAACTGTGTAGCATATATTTTATCTGGTTTATAATTTATATAATTTTTGATTGCATATTATAAAATTATTATTATAATTATGTAATTTGTATAATATATTTTTGTAGCATGGATAATATTGTTCTTTATTTTGTTTATATGTAGGATCGTGTATTATGAGGAATCATTGCTTGCACAATATTTGAATATTTAAATTATTATAAATAAAATTTTCTCTCAGTCCATTAATCGAGACTCAACCACTAAACATGAAAAAAGATTCATAACTAAATTTCTAGAATTTTACATCATATAAAATATATTCAGTCTAAAATATAATTTTAGGGTTTTATATATTTTATGGATTTTATGTAAGTATGAAAAAGGTCTTAACACATATGTTGGATATTATTTTGTACTGTATTTAATTTTTTAAAAATTGTATTGTTGTGATTTTTTACTTTAGATTATTTTAATTTTTAATTCCGTTATTTATATAACTAAGAATTATTTTTAATATTTTGTTGTTTCAAATAAATTATAGTATAAATGTCCTACTCCCAATAAATAAATAAATAAATAATATAGTATAATATATATATAAAATAAATATTTATGTATATACACTATAATTTATTTATATATATATAATACATAAATAAATTATAGTATATATACATATTATATATTATATATTATATATTATATAATATATATAATATATGATGATGATGATGTATAATATATATATTATATATTATACATAAACATGATGAATGATCCGATAGCGACAGAATGGCATTGGCCACTCCGCACTCTCCCACTCGACCTTGAGCGTAACTTGTAAAAGAAGTAACAGCTGATAAAAATGCCACTTTTGTTGTTCACGTCCGGGAAATCGGGAAAATCCACCACGAGTATTGTCGCTTTCAGGTACCCTGGAACAGAAGCACCCATTTTATTCGCCTTCATTGGCAATTTTAAAATCAGATTCCTCAGCCTTTCAAGGTCCCCCATTCCTCAGTCGTGTCTTCCACTTTTCAACCCACCACCAGACATCAGTGCCAGTAATATATATTAGTTCTTTTTTCACTGATTTTCCACGACGTGTCTCCTCGCCGGATTTATTCTAGGTATTGGTTGTTCTTCTGTGTTAAAATGCAAGATTAAACTGTGGTACTGAATGAAGATGTTTTAGGGTATAAGTTGCCGTTATTTTTTTTAGGTTGTTTGTTTAGCAGGGATGGTGTCAGTGTGAGTGTCAGTCAATACCAACTTTGGTAGCTGTTATGGGAGATGACATTTCGCTTCACGTATATTTTTAAGCTTAACGAGCCTCCCTGCTCCCATATCCAATGTTTATCGAGGTTCTGCTAGTTCTGTTAATCTTAACATGGCCTTCAAACAAGAGGGGTGCACTTACCACGTCTCGAATCATGTGTCTAGCTTCCTATCTTTGACACTTGGCATGCCATCCGAACTTGAACTCTGACAGGTAGCTTTTAGAGAGTTGGTATCTTTCCATGACCACTTCGGTTTGTTAGATAACTGACGCTGGTTACATTGTTTGTCTTCATGGGTTCATGTTTGTATGTGGTGCAACAACAAAGCATTTTGAAGTACGATATAAGCGTGGTACCTTGTTTTGTGTTTAGGATTGCTGCTAAATGTCAATTAGCACGTATGTTAAGGTTTATGGGTCTGGGAAGACCTTAAGGAATATGAAAACTTGCAGACAGACAGCCTTGTGAACGATAGTTATTAAGAGCTTTGGCTTGCATGTCCATGGTTACGAAATTCATCAATTTTGAAATGCTCTATCATGAACGAGAAAATAATTCTATACGTTAAAATATAATATATAAATGACAATTATAGATAAGCTAACAAATAATTGATTATGTACTAATTATATTTTTTTATGAAAGTTTGAAAATATAATAAATAAATAATTAATTGATAATTGAATAATTATAAAATCAATATATAGTTTGAAATATTTTTGATTGATCACATTTAATTGTTGTAACTTGATTTATAAGTTTTAATATAAAATATTTGATTTTTTTTATAAAGTATTAATTTATTTGATCTGTAGAATTCAAAGCTAAAAAACTAATAAACAATAGCATGAAACAGCATAACACAGAAAAGAAAAAAAAGAATGAGGTTTTAAATCATAAAATTTTCACCAAGCATATGAGTAAATGTCTTGTACATTAAATATAGAGAAAAAAAATAAGTTGTTATTTTTTGGCTACTTAGTATTTGAATATATATGATAGTATTGATTATTTCTTAAATCTTTTTTCTAAGAAAAAATAATTTATTTTTATGTTTACAATCTATTCATAAAATTTTATATTAGATATTATGTGATTTGTTGCTTGACTGTTATAATAAAAAATAGTGAGGGGGGGGGGGGGGGGGGGGATAGATATTTGATTTTCTTGAGTAGGTGTTAAATTTTAATTATTTTACATGTGACTATTATTATTTTTTTGAATTTTTTATTTGTGTTGAATGTGAAAATAATTTCTTTTATTATTTTTGTTACGAGACTATTATTTAAAGAAAAAATATAAAAATTAATCAAAAATTATCTCAAAAGTTATTGCCCAACTCAAATCTAAAATCTTTGTTAACTATTAGTTCTTGTGATTGCTAAAATCAACTAGAGGAGTATCATCAAGGAATATTTGTTGGAGTACAATTTAAAATTTTTATTCTTATAAGAGTATTAAGTATATATTTATTCATGATAATCTAATCTCTCATGAAATATGTTGCATCTATCATAAGAAAATATTTGTTTTATAAGATATTGTCTAGAACAATGATTGAATATATTCCTTGAATTGAGTAATTTCAAATTTGTTATTTTTTGTAATTAAAATATTATTTATGCATATAATAACTAATCTTATTGTATTGTTAGTAGAGATCCTTTAGAAAAATAAAGATAAATCTATAACATTGTTATACATATGAAATAAAGTGATTATTTATGAAAATCTCATAATTCATACTCGGTGATTATTTTAGATTTTACAATACTTTTCATATTTTATCATTTATATCTAACTATATTGTTTGAAGCTCATATGATTATTTCATATATACTTTCTTCTCAAGTTTATTATAAAAAATATATTATCTTATTACTGTATTTTTTATTTGAGAGATACTGTTAATGAAATAATAATCGAAACGAAGATAATATTAGTCATTATAGAGAGTATTTTTATAATTTATATCAAATATCTGAGTGAATATCCTTGCTATAAGTCTTTTTTTAAGGTGACTTTCTCATTTTGATCTATCATTATAGTGAATATATATATGTAATTAATAAAAAATAATTTTGAAGATCATAATACTAGTTTCAAGTCTCATTGAACTTGACTTGTGTAATTTTTTTTGACATAATATTCTAGAAGAATACATGAATATCTTAGTATTAGTAAAGAACGATAATAAAAGAATAAAATAATGTAGATGATGTGAGTATGATAAAATTTATAAAATTTGATACTAAATGTATCTCCTATGTTCTATCTAAGAATGATTGAAAGATCAAAATCAAAGAGATTAACTATAATATCATTTGGCTCTTTGGTAAATTTGCTCTTGATATGAGTAGATTGCATATGTAGTATACAATGGAAATGTAAAAAAAGCAAAGAAAGTCATATGGATTTTTTTAGATTATAAAAAATAGATCAAATCTTAAAGATGTAGAGAGGTTATATCTTTTGGCAAAACCAATAAGCTTGATCTTTTTTTTCATATAAATTAATAATAAGCCATTATGAACCAACAAGGACACATATCTAATAGTGATCGATATGAAAGGAAAGCGAGAATCTCCAAGTGAATGAGCATGGATATGGTTTGGTGTTGAGCAAATCTATTTTTAGTCTTAGTAAAGTGACTAAAACAGGTATGCTTAAATTGGAGGGAGTGACTACTAATTTAAATATTAGGTTTTGTATTTCATGGGCTAGTAGATCATTTATAACCCTATTGAGTTTAGATTTAATTATTAGATGATTCAATATCATAATATTTATCATTAATTTGGATTTAATCTAAGATTATTTTATTTTCTCTTTATACTTTCAAAGTGATTTATTAGGTTTCTTATCTTTTTGACTATGAAATTAACTATTGAGTTTGAACAAGTAATGAATGATATGTAGTATCATATCATGACCTCTAATTGATTGGAGAGTTAATAATTTGATTACTAAGTTTTGAGCATGAATATTTGTCATTGCCCACTAGATTGACTATGTAACACCTAGTCAAAATGATTAATACTTATTATTCGAGACTTATTACTCAATTAGATATGTATTTGAAGATTTTTTTATAGCATTTTTTTTGCCAAAAATTTGAGTAATGAATTCACCAAAGGTTATGAGTACATGAGTGATGAATTCTATGTTGGTTACTTAATTATATTTGAATATATCAAATTGTGCACAACCATCATCCTATGAATGCTTGCTAAAAGGTAATAAGGAATGAAGTTAAAATATAGAATTAATATTAAGATATTTATAAGCATATTAAGTTTAAGAATACTTGTATCACTATTATGATGAGACTATCATTGATATTTGAATAGATAATTTATTTGAATGTTTTATAATTGATCATCCAATGTTTTAAAATACTTTTAACAAGTATTGATATGTTCAATCTAAATATTTTATACTTATAATTAATGAGATCTACTACTTAATCAAATTAAGAAGTATAATATTTTCTAACCTATTCATAACTAACAATGTTCATTCTTGTTGATCTTATGTCACACTTAGATAAGTTGATCTTATGTCCCACACCTTGTTATTGAGACTTATTATTCATGGAGTATATTTTTAATCATCATCCTATGAGTGACTATTATAAAGTAATAAGAAATGAAGTTAAAATGCAAAATCAATATCTAAGATATTTTTGAGCACATTAAGTTTAAGGATATTAGTATTATTATTATTATAATAAAATTATCATTGATATTTGAATAAATGAATTATATAAATGTTATATAATTGATCATCTAATATATTTAATTATTTTTAGTAAGTATTAACGTGTTCATTCTAAATATATCATGCTTATAGTTTATAAAATTCATTGCTTAATTTAATTAAGAAGTATAGCATGTGCTAATATATATGGATCAACAATAATAATTCTTGTTGATATTATGTCTAGAGATAATTTAGATACTAAGATAGTTATTTAATTAGATTTTTATCATGATTTTATCATAATTTTTTATACTATATTTTGTATTATATATTTTATTAATTAATTTATAAAATAAATGAATGTTAGATTAATGAAGGTGAACTGCATTAAACTGATAGGTGTGCCTTGTGGGTGCTTACTTTTTCTCTTCACTGATATTGATTTGACTAATATATTGGTGTAAATCTAAAATTAGTTCATGATTGCTGAAGTGTGTGTTAGTCAAACTCTCCTAAAAACACTTCAAATAATACTTGTCTAGAAGATAAAAATATTACTTGTCAAATTTTAATTCAATTGGTGCTTGTATAGTCAACATAATGATGGTGGTTAATGGAAGTCAATGACATGGTTGTTGGTTGTAGTGTCAGTTGGATAGATAATGACATTGATTCATCTTACTACATGCTATGATACTTGAAGAAAAAACTTAAAAAAATCATTTCTATATTTATTTGCCTCCATTTAGGGCTTTGGCCCTTGGTGGTTTTTGGAAGAGAAGAGAGAGGAAAGGGGGAGGAGAAGAGAAATAAAAATTTCATAATCAAAAAATAAAAAAAAACTTGAAAATACAATCACATTATATATATACATTGTTTGGCATATCTCACATGGGTGTTCCTAAATAATGAAGAACATAAAAAAATAAATTAAATATTAATACTTATCTTCAAGTTGATGTTTATATATCACAATCATTCAGCTTGAAAGAAATAAAAAACTTATAATTTTTAAAGAATCATTATGAATGTATATTTAATATGCTTGTTGATTTGTATGCAAGCAATGATGATTAAATCATTATATTTTTTTTTTCATATAAAAGTATAATAAACTTCAATATGTTTTGTCTATTCATTAGATATTAGGTTAATATCAATATGTTGAATTATTTGACTATCATAGTAAAATATTATTGATATTTGAAATAGTAAATATAGCTCATTCAAGAAGTGATTGATTTATTAGAGTTCTTAAGTAGCAAAAGTCAATTTGCTACTTTGTCTTTGTATTTTATTGAAAATAATAATTTTTTATTATTTTTTTTAGAGATAAGTTTGTCTCCAAGAAAAAATATAAAATTTTGTGTAATTAATTAGAAAATTCTAAGAATTGCTTCTATATGAGTTTGTTTGAGGGAATTTATGAAATATTTTTTTATATATGTAATGATTAGTCTGGTTATTATTAGATTATTCATTTTTTTTATGATTCTCATATATTTCTTGGAATTAATTAGAAAATTGATGCATAGAACAAGCATATGCTCAAATTATGTGATGAGGTAATCTGTATACATTATGTCATATCAAGATCAGATAAATTATCTAAAATATATTTTGTTTAAGCGAGAATTCATATATTTTGTGTATCTGACTTCAATACCAATAAAATATTTAAAATTTTTAAAAATTTGTACTTGAAATTTTATCTAATTAAATAGTTTTAGTTGAGATTTATTTAATTGATCATTTATTATAATTAAAATATTATTAATGTATATTTTTAAAATCAAATATTAATTTTCTCAATAATATTGAAAAAATAAGAATAATTCGATATATATTTTCTAAGATTAAAAATGATAATTATATAAGAAAATTTGCTAAATTATATCTTATGAGATTATTTTATGTTATAAAGAGTCTTAAGTATTTTATACACAATGCATTTGCTCTTATGAATAGTAAAACTTGGGATTGAAAGATAAATATTGCTTTTTGATATAATTATGAAGGAATATATTTCTTATATTTACTTAATATACAGGTTATCTATGAGATATAATAATACAAAATAATAACATAATAGGAAACATATTGGTCACTTGAAAAAAATATCCTAATAATTAATATCATAAATTTGTGTAAGTTACTTGTTTACCATTCTAGTATTGAGGTCATTACTTTTTTTTCAGATTTAATCTTCATGTTGTATACATATCTGCATCTTATTATTGATTAATATGAAAATTTTGAAATGAAATACTAAATATGATTGAATGTGATTATAATTAGTTTATTCAACATAGTTTGTTGGCATATTAAATGACTATCTCATGAAGAGTATCCAAAATTTCGTAGTTATCAAGAGAAGATAAAAAATGATAATACATAGTGCATAAAAATAATAGAGTATGCGTGCCAATAATTATGGATTTGAACATCCTCTTAGTTTCTTTCATAGACTTATTGGATAGTCCAAGTTAGCAATTCAAACCAAATCAATTGATGTGACTGGAGACTCATTTAGGAAAAATTGTAGATGTATTTGTCTAATATTTCTTTTGGTTGGGGTTATTAAGTTTATCAATTTTTATTTTTCATTCTTATGAATACTCATTTAATGTCAAATGAGATACTCGTACTTAACTTTTTACTTGAGCACAAAACTCTAGAAGTCTTATTATTATCTAAAAGAAATGTATCACTACTCTCTTTTAAATTAGTTGCATTGGTAGTTTCAAGTGAAGAGGTATAGGAAGGAGTAGGAGTAGTTGTTATTATGCTAGAAGTAACAGTTGGACATGAGAATGATCATGGCATAATAATATCTAAAAGTGTGTTTTTTTAAATTGAGTCTCTGAAGAATAATACAAATCACATCCGTACTAGTAATAATAATATAGGTTTTTGTTGAGTAGTATTTGCTCCCCTTTTCAGTATTAGGGTACTAAAAAAGATACACTCGATGATACGAGCAATCATCTTTTATCTATCGAATAGAAATCATTAACAAAATAAGAAAATATAAAAATTGAGTGAAAATTATAAAAGTCTCCTAGATAAAAAAATTGTTATGAGATATAATTTAAGAAAATAAATGATGATATTCATTCATTAGGAAGTTAGTGTGTAATATTGTTTCACCTTAAATGCATCTAGGAATACTTCTATATGGTAGAAATATATTTTTTAATTTAATTAATTTCTATTTTATATTATTATTTATCTTATTTTGCATAGGATTGTTAACATATATTTTTTGGTGAATTATTTTATTCTCTTTAAAAAATAAAAAAATTAATAATAACTATATTTCAAAATTATTTTTACTTCTCAATTTTTTAATATTACAATCAAATTTAATTTTTATTTTTTTTAAATTTCATAAATATAAGCAAAATTTGAGATTTTTAAAAATTGATATTTATGTTTTTTTTGTATAATTACTAATAAAAGTAATGACATATCTCAATTTATCATACGTGATTATCTTACAAGATTGTTAAATATCTGAATGAATTATGGTGAATGAACATCTCCTAGTACATTTCTAAAGTTCTAGATGTGAAGTTGTAGTATTATTTACTAATTGGTACATGTCATAATTAATAGATATCACATATTTGATGTTTGTATTTAGAAATTTTTAGCTTCTTCAATGATTAATAGCTAAAATAAGTGTATGCACCTAGCGAAGAAATAGTAGCTAAGCACTTGAAAAGGCTCTTATGGCTGAAGAAAAATAAATATAATCTATCCTACACAATGTCTAGGATAATTATCTACTTGGTCCATTAATCTCGTATAAAAATATTAAAAGATTAAATTATGACAATTTTAGAATAGAAAGAGTTTATATTAAAAGAAAAGACTCAACATTAATATTATTATGTCCTATGCTTTGTACAATAGTATATTTTATAATTTTCTTATTTTTGTTTTTTATTTATTATTTTTAATAGGCGTATATAACTTGTTGGTTGTCCAATTATTTTTACCTATTATATAAAAATATTTGATATATATATTTTTTATATGAGTGTTATTGTACATAATTTATATATATGAAATTTATATTGGTATTAGAGTGATGTCCGAAATCCTAGATAGAAAAAGTATGTGTATTGTACTAGTACAATACATGTATATATGTTAAATATGAAAAAAAATAAAACATAAGGTTTGGTAGGCATGCGCTTCGTATAGGTACACACACAGTGCAAGTGTGCGTAAGGTGAGAACAAAGTGCAAGAACACGTAGTGAGGGTAGAGGCATGTAATGGTGTACAAAGGTGTGCATAGGCACATGTTTTTTTATTTGTGTGTGCATAGTAATTTATGTACTGCACATGGTGGCGAACTTAGTGTCTTGTAGAAGTTTTTGTGGGTAGAAACCTTAACTAGGTTTTTATGTTTTTTTGATAAAAGTAATAAAAAAATTAAATTCTAATTTAGTTTGATAGAAATTAAGATTTAGTATTATTTTATGTTTTGGATATATCATCATTGATTATCATAGTAGAAATTTGAAAAGGAAAGTTTTAATTTACTCAACTCATTGTAAGAGGATAGGATACACTAGAAACTATTGGATATTATTTTTGGAGAGGATGCCAAAAGTTTTACACAATTGTGAGAAATATATGCTGACTATCATAGTTATTCACGAGTCCTCATACATAGAATTCATCTATCTTGATACTTGCTAGAGATGAGTTTCTTTAAAGTAGTAATAAATTTTTATATTTTTTCAGCTGTCACTAGTTATTTTACTTATTTTTCATTTCAAATTTTTGGATTATAAATACATAAAAAATGCTCATATTATTAGTAATTATATCATATTCTTTATATTTTTTTATTATGAAAATATTATTATTATTATCAATGATAAAATATTTAAAAGTTATTAGATGTGTTATTATTTTAACTTAATTTTTTGTTATTTTTATGTGTTATGTTTATTTATCATTATTCAATTAGTGTATTTTTTGTGAGTTATATTTTTAAAAAATTTAATTTTTTTCTCTTCACTAATGTTTATGTGTAGAATCAGAAGATTTTAAGAAATATTTCATATAAAATTGACTAGGTTGGATTATTAATTTTTTTTAATGGTAAGATCTTCATCTAGATGTTTTAGTATTTTTAACTCATTTTTTATGTATTCTTAACTTGATCACTCGTTATTTGTCAAGTTTAAAATATTTTATTTTAGTTTTAAGAGTATTTCAACCATAGAATGTAAGATATATTAGTTAGGAAAGCTTACTAAACATGCAGTTAAAATCACATGTAATCTATATGATAGTTTGTATTGAGTAGGGATTCATTCAATTTGATACACTTAAATAATGAGGGCATAGTAGAAATGTAATCAAAGAAGAATTTATGAATCTGCTATCTTTTATTGATAATTATTCAAGATATATATGAATATATTTATTTTTTGATAGATCACATATTTTTTTGTATTTTTAAAAATTTTAACAAAATTAAATTTAATTTTATAAAAATATTAAAAAATAAAATGTGACAATGCATAATAATATATGTGAGATTGATTTAATATTTAATGTATAGGTCATGATATTATAAACCAGCCTTTATGTATTGATATACCTCAACAGAATGAAGTTGAAATTAAGAATATACATTTGATTGAAATGATTAAAATATTTCTACTTGAAAAAATTATTCGAAAATATTTTTGTGGAGATGCCATTTTAATAATAATCCATCTTATCAATCTGATATTTTTTTTTATTTTCTCATCATATATTATTTTAGGTCCTACATATAGGAGAGAGACTATTTAGTTTATATTATATAATTTTTGGATATATTTATTTTATTCTTGATTATTATTTAGGATGAGATAAGTTGATATTTAGGGTTTTGCAATATATATTTTTTGGAATTATTAATATTTAAAAAAACTATTAATGTTTCTTACCAAAAAATGATTGAATTTTAGTGAGCGTAAATGGTATTTTTTTATCTTAACTTATTTTTTAATGAGCTTAGGAATGATGTAAATCTAGATATTACTCCTGGATCCATTATCCTTATTTTTTTGTCTGTAATCTTGCATGGATTATCAATTTGTAACGAGAGTCACAAATCTACTAAATCTAAGCATTTTGATATTCATATGATGTTACTATCATGTAGCTATCATACATACAAATATATTTAAATAATATTGAGTCTGGAGAGAGAGATTTTTGAGTATGGAGAACTCATTCAGACCCATATGATGTTGTAATCTATGAGCTTTTCAATAGAGATTCATATTGAGTCGGTAACTAGGAAATTTGATCATTCAAGATTTATAGTTTATACTAAGATAAAGAGAGACATACCCAATCTTTTTAGGTTAGAGAAATGTCTATTGTGGAACTTGATAATTCTCTAGCTCGTCCTAATATTGACATTCTGATCATTTTTCGAAAAGGATAAAAGTAGTACTAAATACTTGATTTCATACATTTAGTTGTACTTTAATTTTGTTCTATTTTTTATTTGTTTATTATTTCTCTTGTTAGAACTAGGATGCTTAAGTTTTCTTTTGAGATTATATCTCATTTAGGATCGTGTTAGGCTATGATGAAATAGATTCTTATCTTCTACTCTAATGCGACATAGAAATTAGTATTATGACATTTGAGAATGTTTGTTATTGGTTGCAGGTGCTTTCATGTGAAGATATGTCCATATAAAAAGGTAAATTACCTAAAGCCAAGATTTGTAGTGAGGGGATATACTCAGACATTTAACATAGACTACTAGGATACTTACTCTTCTTTGATTAAGATAATTTTGATACATATTCACTTATTTCTTTTGTAGGATCTCAAAATTGGAGATTATACTAGTTAGATATGAATGCATTTTTTGATGTAGAAGGTACTGTACGTTTTGAATCAATCATCAAAAGTTGATTTGAATTGTAGGGCTTTCATAGACATTCAAATTTTTGGGTTATATAGGTGTATTAATGATTTTTTTAAAAATTTTTTTCGAGGAGTCATAATGGAATAATGATTTTGTTGTTTATCTACGTGAATAATATTTTATTTATGGGGGACGAGTTGGGAATCACCAAACTCAAGGAGCACTTAATAGACAAAATTTTATACGAAGATCTTGTAAGACTCATCCACTCACATATATTTTATTAGTATGCTGGGTTATGCTTATTATTCACCCAACTCAAGGAGCACTTAATCACCCAACTCACATATAATATACAGGTAACTTATTATTCATATATTCAATGTAATTGATATTCATATAGAGATTAGTATGTTGGGTTATGCTTTAGTATCTTCTCTTATTAATATATGTATTGACTTTATTTTTAATGTGATATTTATAGTTATCTATCTTATTTATAGAAGAATCATAATACATATTATTTGTTTGAATCAGATCAAATATAATATATGATAGGAATTCTACTTTCAACATTTGTACTTTCACAGATTAGAAAAAGAAGAGAATAGCAAATGATATATCCACAATCACAGTATATCAAATCACAATCCAACAGACCACAATAGAAAATCAAACCATAGCAGAAACACAGAAAATAATGTGGTTCATTAGTCGTTCAGCATAACTAGCTATATCTACTAGAAAAATATTTATGTATTTACAGATTATAATCAAAAATAATATTTTACAGAAGCAGCAATCATGAAGAAAAATCACGTGGAGAGGAGAAGAAAAATAAACAGTTCTGTGAAAAATTGACAGTAGCAAAAAATAGAAATAAAAATCAATTTATATTAAACAGTTTCTCGATATCAATAATAGAGTGGGTCAGATCATTTGGATGGACCGGGTTGTGTTACAAAATTTTTTTTTATCCACTGATCGAACAGTGGGACCCATGTTATTATGCAAAACAAAATAGTATATATAATCAATATATACTGCACGAATAGAATATTTTAACAAAAAATAATTTGATTATACAAAACAATATATCAAAATAAACTTTATACAATAATATATAATCAATATTATTAGTTATTTATAGATTTTTCTTAGAATGTTCACTTTGATAATATTTTTTGTACATTGAACTATGTGAAAAAATTTTCAAGAATTTGCTCTTTTAGGGATGGTGAATATTTACTATTAGTCGAATATTCAAATTCAAGTTGAGCATCAGGATGTACAAAGTGAGGATTTGTGATAAAATTTTATATTTTTTCTTGAAAACAATCTTATTTTTTGGAAAAGTATGATATAAATAATTATTTTGAGTTTAAATATAAAAATAGAGTAAGTTCATAATGATAACGATAATTATTTGTGAAATATTTTGAATGTGATATCTATTCTAGTAGATCATATATTTACTATATTCTCTTTTTTTTTATTTGAACAATCAAGTAGTGTGATAGTCTCTTATTTGATTTTTTATGCCTGAATGATATATAGAGAGGATAATTATTTTTTTCTCATGAAAAAGATATAATGAGATTATTATTATAACATAAATTTCAACAATAGAGTAGCCAGTGAAAATCTTAGACAATTAGCATGATGATAAATGTTTTTTTATTTTGTTTTTTATTTTTGATGGGAACACTTGATCATATGATTATCCTAAATCCTAATTATTTTTGTCTTTTATATAAATATATTTGATATATATTTTTATTGAGTATTATTATATATTATATTTAGTTTGTGTTAAATTTAATTTTATCTTTGGTCAAGATTATTTCATTGTCATGAAAATTCTAATATTATCTCTTATATGAGTATTAACTCTTGAATCTATAACTCAAGAGTCAAGAGAGAGGTGGTGGAAAGAATGAATCATAGATGTAAAATTGTCCTAGTTAGAGCTAACAACACTCAAGGAAAGAATGAAAAAAATTAGTTATTGGGTAAGCATAAAAGGCCTATGGCCATGCACTAGAAAGTCCATTAGTTAATTGTACAACTTGTGAATCACAAAACATCTTTGATGGAATTAATATGTCGATGTAGCCAAGACTCAACTATTATTGTATGTGTCGTAAGAACCAAATATGTTACACATACTTGGGTTAATCAACAACTATATATAAGATTTTATTCATGTATATAACTCATATGACTTGCCTTGATGTGATTCATCTGATAGGTATCTCACATATTTTAGTTCACAAGCCAAATTCTCATTGAAGTAGACGATAAAGAATATTTGTCCACTTTTAATTTTCATTAGGTTATCCTTATCCCAAATAGTTTGATGCTAATTATGGTCATTATTTTTTTTAATAAAAGTTATATAACAAAGGAAATTCTCTAAAAATGCCAAATAAAAATAAAATAAATAATACAAGTCATTGCTTCTTTCCATCTAACTTTTAAAACAAAAATTCTACACGACTTCCATAACAAAAAAATATATATATTTTGTTCCATAATTGTATTTGTGCCTCCATGCCAACGACCTTGGAGATTGTTGCCTGAAACTATCATTGTCTTCTGTCACCACAATCTCATGTTTGCATGTCTGATGATCATGACATTGGCACCCTATGTCAAACCCATTCAACAAAAGATCATAAAAACACACATTTCCTTCATGTAGCATAGTGGCATTGTTGTTATTGGTGCCCAACACTACATTGGTAGTAAGTGTGCCACACCACTACGAGTTATGTGCACCCTTGATTTACCATGACATAAAAGTGTGAAATGAGCCATGCTGTGTCGGCAAGACTTATTTTGGGTGACCCAGTAATGTTGTGTCGTGCCTGGCACGACACAACTGATAGTTTGCCCAGCCCATCATAATTAGTATGATTTCGGGCATACTCATGCCTAATATGCTGGGTCATCTCGAGTCATGCCGGATCTTTCTGAATTTGTGGGCAGCACCACTATATGCACTGTTCATTGGCTACCGCCACTGTTACCACAAAAAATTGGTAACTTGATTTTTTGTGACATGTGATATGTTCCTGATCCTGGATCACTGTCACCATGTTGGTGGACCATGCCAATGAGTCATGCATGCAGCTCGTGACAGGCATGATATGAGACACGACAACCTTTGGCTCATCACAGCACGAGCCAAGCCTCGGGCCGACACATCTCAGGTTTCTGCATGGTTATGGACCATTAAGACATGGTCTAGGCACTTACTAGGCACAACTAAGTTGGGCTATGCCTCCTGCTGTGTCTGGGTTGCCGAACACACTTGACATCTCTACCTTGAAGTATTCTATTAATACCATATTTGTCTTTAATTAGGGATGTTGGTGATTGGTGGTTTTCATGAATGGAAGAGAGAGGAGAAGGGGAATGAGAGGAGAAAATTATTTATTTAAAAACTAAAAAACTTAAAAATTTAATCATACTATATATATGATTTGAAGCGACCCACATGTTGGGGGCTCCCAAATAATGAAAAGAAGAAAAAAAAAAAAACTAAATCGAACTTCAATGATAACAAACCTCAACAATATCAATTATATAATATTACTAAAATGATATATATATATCATTTGAAAGTAAGAAACAACATTAAAAAAAAACAAAGTTATTTAGATATCAGTAAATTTTAATATTGTTTTTCATGTTCTTGTACTTGTGATTTTATTGTATTTTTGTCTGGCTTTGAAGTTTGTTTTTCTATTTGATTTTGCAAAATAGTTGTCCGGTTTTGTAGACAGGAGGGAACCCCTTTTGTGGTTGTGCTGGTGGCTAGATCCAGATGTCTGGGGTCAATGTTGTCGGCAATAGAGGGTGGAGGGTTCTTCTATTCCTCAGCTTCTGGGCTTAGCATGGGCATTACCCTGCTTCTTTTGGGCCAAAATCAAGAAGAGAAATCCATGAGCATTCTGCCGTTGAATCAATTGGTGAGCCAAGAAACAAAATCAAACTTCCAGCCGAATACTGTGAAAGACCAGCTTTCTTGTGGGTGCCCCTCCTTTGTTTGCTTTACTTGCAATTCTGCTGGACTGAATTCTCCTTCATCCCTCAAAGCAGAGTCTGTTCCACATTCAACTGTGCTGTCAGATCCTACTGTTGTTGCTGACAAGGACATAGAGGTTAAGGCTGATCATGAAGAAACTAGGGTGTTCACAGCTGCACGTAGGTGCTTGAAGAAATTACCAACAAATGCTTCTTTTCGAGATGAGAATGATAGTGATCATGGTGATGCTTGGGTAGAAAATGGGCTTGGTAAGCAAGGGCACGTAGAGAACAGGAAAGTGCGGTGGACAGATACCAGCGGGAAGGAGCTTTTTGAAATCAGGGAATTTGTGCCAAGGTATGCAAACATTGCTTACATTACAAATATATGTATTGGGCATGATGATTGACACATTGGCTATTTTTTGGTAAAAATAAATCCCCCCCCTCCATTCCCAAAATAATGATCCAATTGTTGATGCACCCTTCCTTCAAATCTAATCTAAACAAATCGAAAAACAGAGCCTAAGTGACGCAAAGAAAGATCAAACTTGATGGATGTGGAGGCTGTTTCCAGTGCACAAGAATCCTGCTTTATCTCGATAGTCTTATTTCTAAAAATCAGAGATTGTGTATGATGAGCCTCAAATCTGAGACTTATTATTCTTAGATGAAGACCAAGACATGACCTCTAATGCGCTTATATTGGAGATCAAAGCTAATAACACTTAAAATAAAAAGTACACAATTAATCCTAGTTTTTTGAAGAAAATGGTTGGTCAAATGCTTATCGTAGTGCATTATAAAACCGTCATTATTCCATATATACATATATAGAGCCTAAGTGAACTTGTGAAAAATATAATAATGAACTATGTTTTGGAATAACTATGAGTTGGATTAGGGTTCTATTATTTGGAATGACTATGAGTTGGGTCAGGATTTGATATTTGTATAATGCAATCCCACTTGCTTTTAGAATAAGCATATTCAAGGGCTTACAAGCTTGTATGTTTGTATGATTTTATTTTTTAATTCTCATCCTTTCTGAATAAGCATATTCAAGTGCGTGAGTAAGTGTGTTGATATGGGTTGATTTTACTCTGATTGGATGGTGGATCGGACATATAATATTTTGCTACATCTCCAACCCTATTAATTTATGTGATATTTAATAATCATATTAATTATTTTTTTTTTAGAAAAATTTTGATTAAAAATTTATTCTGGAGTGTTTTGAGATATTTTTTATCCGTGGACCTAAATATAATATTCATATTAATTTTTGTTGGTTACTCAAATAAATTTGATTTAGATATTATAATACTTTATTCCTTCCTTCCAGTTGATTTGGGTTAGATGAGGATGAGTCGATCTATTTATCTGTCTTGGTAGTAGGCAAAAAAGAGGGAACATAATTGACCCATATTAATCACATCATTGGTGGATTGGACACATTAATTAAATTAAAACAACTAAGAAATTCAATTATATTTTTTATCATTTTATTATTAACTTATTATAGCATATTCATATATGTAAAATGTGATTAGGAGCTTAATTTAGAGCATTAGGCATGCTTTAGGAAATATACAGGTTACATATCATTTGCATCACAAGATCTTACCTAATGTACAAGATTCTTACTTATCATGAGATATGTGAGATATTAATATCTCAATAGTCTTGTTCCTGAAAATTAGAGAGGTTGTATATGTTGTGTCTTCACCATAAAATTTATTGTCCTTGATCGAAATACATATTATCACACCAATGCATAACTTCAAACTATTTGACCTATCATGAAACACACACAAAAAAAAAATACTTGACCAGAACTTGGCCCAGCCCAACTAAAAATGAGATTGGATGAAAATGTGCAAGACCCAGCTTAATGGAGTAGTTTAGATGTAACCCTAAGGGTAATGCGTGTTCCCTAATGAAACACCTTGTTAGGGTAAGCATTGGTATTTTTTTAAAACTATTAAACATGAAAAATATAATATGATAATATAAAATTATAAATAAAATGCAAGCTTATATATAATTATAAGTGTATTATTATATACATTTTTTATATTTTATTTTGAAGTTTCGTTTGCATGTACTTTAAGCCATTATTTTTTTATTTATATTTGAGCTTGTATTTCATATATTATATCTATATGATGATGTTTTTTTGTTCTTCATATGTAAAAAATTTGACATGATATTAGAGCCAACATAAAAACTTTTTGGTGTAAAATGTTTCATATGTAAGTATTTTCTTTAGAAAAAATTTAATTAATATTTTTTGGAGTATTTTATCTGTGCACTTGAAATCTAATGTTCATTGTAATTTAGTTGGTTCCTCGGATGAATTTGACTCGATAGATATCATTGTAGATATAATTGAGGTTTTTATTTTGATATAATTTATTCTTTCATTCAAGTTGGTTTTATTTGGATTAGATCATAGTTGTTAAATCAAGATTCGAATTAAGAATCAGAATGTTTGATTAGTAAATTGAGAATCGAATTGAATCGTGAATTAAATTTTTTGTGATTTTTTTTTCACGTTAATTAATTTTTATTTTTTATAGTTGATAATTTTTTTTAGAATTTTAGTTTTTATTTTTGTGATTTTTTTAATATTTAGTTTGTTTTTCATGTTAAATTCATAATGCCAAAAAGTTAGAGTTATTTTTTTCTATGTTAATTAATTTCTACAGTTGATAAATTTTTTTTTGTATTTTAATTTTTATTTTTGTGACTTTTCGAGGATCTTAGTTCCTTGAAAATTGGTATTAAATTGATTAATGTGAATTAATTCGCAATTCAATGATTTAGTTTCTAATTCATGCATATTTTTGATTCTTTTAAAGAGGCAGATCGTTTATCTTCTTAATTGTGAATTGAACGTGAATCAAATTGTGAATCGTATGATTTTGATAACAGTGGATTGGACACATTCATGATTCTTGATGGATGTTATATCTCTAGTAGAGATGGGCTATTTGATAGAATGTCAAATTTGAGATAGATGACTCATACACTCCTGAGGGTCTACACATAGTCTATTTATGAATACCATCACTATTTTTAAAAAATAGTGTTAGAGACTCCTCTGACCTCACTCAGTTAGATTAAGACATATCCTATTCCTATGATTTTTTTGCTTATTGTGTGATTCTTATTCCTGAATCATTGGTAATTAATATGTGAATCAACATTCATGTTATATGTATTTGTTTTTTATTTTTGATCATCTTTTAGTATTGTTGATATTATTATAAACAATGACAAACTCACCTAGGCTATTAGTTGGAATTTAATTTATATGGTTCGTATAAACTTTGAGTTTCCTACAAGTTTGATAAAATGTATAAATATTTTATTATTTTGTTATCATTTCAAATATATATATATATGCTCAAATGTATGTTTGAAATTTTTTATAAATCATGTCAATATAATTTAATCATGATATTAAAATATTAAGCAGTACAATATATTAGAATATATTAGACTTAACAATTTATTTATTTTGAATATAATTTTAATCATAGCATGTTTGATCAATTGGATGTATTTTTTTTTTTAATTTATGAATTATGATAGAGTTTTATCTAATATCGTATATTTAGGTGAGAGTTTTTGGTCTTTCACCCAATGTATCTATGTGTATGTTTTGTACATGATCCTCATTTGGATATGAAAAGATGGTACAAAAAAAGCAATTAGATATACTTTTATTGCACATATAATAAAAGTGTCAGTAGCATTGTAGGATGTAAAGTTTTATTATAGCATGATGGAAGGAACTTTTGATTGAGTTTTTCCTCCTAAAATTTCATTTGATCAATTTAGCTCAAATTTTTATTGAATAATGAGACTTTGAAATTACATAGGATAGGGAGAATCTAGTTTTGGATTCATTGGCTTCTTAGAAGTATCATAGGAAGCAAAGAAGGTGTAAGAGCGACTCCATTGGTTGTTGCTAAAAATGAGGTGCCAAATGCCATTTTGCAATCCTGAATAACGTTTTGGCACAATTGAATAGTATTTTTGTTCCAATGATATGTGTCAAAATGGGAAGCTATTTAAATAATTTAATATTTTTTTATTAAAAAATATAATTAAACTTAATAATTATATTTTTATGTGTATATTTTTCACAATGATCATAATTTAATGGATATACTAATGTAATTTATCATAAGGATAAAAATTATATTTTTGTTTTTTAAACTATCATATATAAATATTAAAAAAAATATAACTCATATATATATATGATAATTTTTCTCATGTTTTTCATTCATTCATCTTATATTCTCTCTATAAATATAATATTTCATTTTTTTTTTTGACTATTTGTTCTTATATTTTTTCTATAATTTTATAGAAATTTGAATGGAATATAGCCGTTGAGAGTCGTTGAGATGAATAGTAGTTATCAATCACTATTTTGCATCCTTTCATTTCTTTCTCCAAAGTTGCTAAATATGATATTCCAAGACCTTGGATGATATTTTGCCACCTCTGATGTCATCTCATTGGAGCATAATTTTTTACTGTTTAGGTAATATTTTAGCGGTTATGGAGACGACACTTTTTATAGCAATTCCCATTAGAGTTGCTATAAGGGGTTATATTATTAGGCTGGATTATATTAGATCTCAGATCACAAAAAATATCTTCTCTCTTAGAAATTTGTGAGGTTGGATTATATTATTAGGTTGTTTCAATTTTGGATTTCTCTCATCTTCTAGTAGGCGTGCATGGTGTTGAGTCTAGTAAGGGTGAAGACATTTCTAATTGTAGTAGTTTTTCTAATTTTTTTTTTATTTTTTTTTAATGTATTTTTGAAGGGAGAATTTAACCTATGTATTATCTCAATTACTTTTGCCTACCATATAAGGATATTTGATGTATAGATTTCATAATAGTGTCATTATATTTATATTTTTAGTATTACTTTTTCACAAGAACAATAGTTGTTGGCATGTGCAGTGTAGATAGTAGGCATGCATGGTGATGGCATCACATGCATGCATAACATTTAAAATTGTCAAAATTATGTTGATCGACATAATTTGGAGGTTATGCATGCCTAAATTATTATGTAAGCATTTAATTTTAAATTTATTTAATGATACAAATATTCATAATATAATACATAATCCCTTTATTAATTACATGATTTATTATATATTTATTTATAATTAAGCATTGGGAGAAGTAATTTATAAAACAAAATTGATTTGATTTTTTTAAAGACATTTATATTAATTAGTAATACATAAAAAAAATATAATAAATATAATTTCTTGCGACAATATAAATAAATGGTGATCATATGTTTCATTATATATTGACATAAGACGAAGATACTTTGTATGTTAATATTTTGTAGATTTAGATAATTTGTAATAATTTTTATTATTTATTATTTATAATTTAGCTTTGTCCACGCATATAATCCATTCTTGTTACTTATAATTTATTATTTATATTGCATAGATATTTTATTTGTATATTTATTATGATGTAGTAATAATAATAATAATAATATTTTATATTATTTTAATAATATTAAATAATGATATATTTATATTATTAAGTATTCTCATATCATTAAAGGCAATAAATTCTAAGGTAATAATGAACTCTTCGTGTGTGCGTGTTTATATATTTGAGAATTATTAGATGGAAATTATTAAATAATTTATTAATTAATTAAATAAATCATGATAAAATGCTCATAAATTATAAAAAATGAAGAAATACCATATTTTCTAAATACTTATAATACCTCTTACCACAATTAGAATTAGATATAAACAAAATTATTTTTTAATATCACTTAGCAAAATTAATTTTGATTAAAATAATAAATTTAAAATTCAATTATTGTTATTTTTTTATTGTGTTTTTCAAATATTATAAAATAATAATAAATGATAGAATGTATTTTTGTTTTTTGTTCAGGATCGGCACTAAGGACGTGATTTTGTGAAAACTAAAGTGATTCATTTTACAATGCTTGTAGTTGTATGAATTTAGTGAGCCTTACAAAGGACATGCTCAACCCTATTTTGATCATATATTTTAAGATGAAATATGATTGGAGTTTTATAGAACATAATTATACAAATATTTATATATTGAATCTGGTGATAATTCTGAAGCTAATTGTATCTGGCTGAAAATGATACTTGGATAGCTGATCACTTTGAAAGTTCTTGTGTTACATGTATATATTGGAGGATATGCCTCGATGCGGAGGTCAGTGATTTTGTTGAAGGGTGATATATTTTGGGTTCGAGACTTGGCCGACATAATTTATCTGTTTTTTAGGGATAAAATTGTCAAAATATTAGTATCTCCTAGATCTCTCGCTTAAGTGAGAGACTTGTGTACTGAATACGAAGAAGATATTTGATATTGTAATAAAATAGAGGTGTCAAATGGGTCATGTTGGTTTCTGGGCGGCCTAGTCGGGCCATTGTGTCATGCCCGGCATAGCCTGACTCGACATCGAAGTCTCTTGCCTAAGGTCCCGGGTTGTCTCTGGTCGTGTCGGATCATACCGGTTTTATGAGCAGCGCCACACCACCACAGGGACAGGCACCATTTCAATTGACATAAATATCCTTCAATTCCTCAATTATTTACCCATGTTTTTGAAAGAATAATATGTTTCTTTACGAGAAAAGAATGTAAGGGTATTTTTGTCCAAGCCAAGAATTTTGTGGGTGGGGGGGTAAATCTGTCCATTTTAATCGGTTATCCTTCTTTGTGCTGTTATAGATCAAGTGCAATTATGACCCAAATGTAATTAGCAACATCATTTTCTACGAATGCAAACATGCATATAGGCGTGTATATGATGTGAAATATGTGTAATTTATTTGGTGGTTAAACTGGAAAGCTGGTCCATGGCAGTGAAGCAGGAAGATCTGATGAAGAACTTGAGAGTGGAAATGAAAGAAGTTGCTTGTGTGTGATTATGTGATTTATTTTTCTACTGGTGGGATCATGCTTGTAAATTTTTATTAAAGCATAGTACTCTTCTATATTAATTACTTCCTAGCTAATCTACTAAGCTTATTTTTTCTGCTTTTGCCTTCATATCCCCTCATGTAGTTGCTACTAGTAGCCAATTGCTTAATGCATCGCCATTTCAAACAACTAATGCATGTGTGTGTGTGTGTGTGTGTGTTGTGTGTGATTGTACACACACATAGGTGCTTGTGTATAGATGTGTGTGGCCTAGCCAGGCCAAATTGGACAGCATTGCACATCTGGCCTGAGCCTTGTTTAGTGTGGGTGTGCCAATGCTATATGCACTTGTATAGGCATTTGTGTGTGTGTCTATAAAAGCATATACATAGGTGAAGTGTTTGTGTAACTGGCCTGAGCTTTATTTACTGTGGGAGTGTGCCAATGCTGAGCCTTATCTAGCATGGGTGTGCCAATGCTATATGCACTTGTATAGGTGTTTGTGTGTAAATGCACACACACACACACACACACATATAAGTGCTGATGTGTAGATATAAGTGTGACCTTGGCAGGTAAAATTGGGCAGCCTTGTATAACTGGCCTGAAGCTTGTCTAGTGTGGTAGTGTGACAATGCTTTTTGCACTTGTATAGTTGTGTGTGTGTGTGTTTGCATGCATGTGCATGATAAATTGTAGATTTGATATCAATAGCCAAAATTGAGCATTGGGGGTAGGTTTTTATTTTCTGATTTTAAAATGAAATTTAACATGATATTAAATCTAGACTTGATGGGTACATTAATTTGAGGATAAGGGTGAATCAAAGTGGCCATTTTTTTTACAAAAAAAAAAAAAAAATGATGATTAACTTTTAACTTTGATAGTGGAACGCCACTTTTATTTTTCTATTTTTTATTGTAAAAATATTTGGCAATTATTTTAAATAACTCATGATTGAACTATAACATTATTTTAAAAAAAAAATTTTTTTTTGGAGACGAAGGGGGCCCAATTTAAATTGGAAATTAGGTTTTAAATTCTAAAGGATGTTATATTTCAATCAAATGACTCAGGGGCTATTGATGTTCATGAACGAGTATTGTTGTTGTTGATGATAATGGTGAATGAATATGAACTTGACAGATCATCTCGAGCCTTCATGCATGGCAATGATCTTGATGGATATTTTGATGGCTTAGTTTGTTGCCTTGGAAAACCATGAAAGTATGCCAATAAGTCTCATAATTCATGCCAACCAGAGGTCATATCTTGATATGATTATGAATGATACTTCCATCAAAAGGCAGTAGTATTCTCGAATTTAAGATTCATAAGAAATAATATCTCTGATTTTTGAGGATAAGACTGTTAAGATATTAACATGTTCTAGATCATATAATTGTATGTTGGCAACACTAAGTCCCTGGTTTTGAACGAACAAGTAAATAAAATGTGCATTTAAATGCACATTATTTTACTTGTTCAAATTTAAATTTGAGGTTCTAGTTGCCTGCATCAATATAAAAATTAGTTGCAAATTATTTTCAAATGCAAGCCACCACTTTATATATAGATGGAGGCATTGAATTTGTGCCTCCTCTTTACCTATACTAAACATTAATTTTTTATAGTTTTCTCTCTCCCGGTCATCTAAATAAATCTCTTATCAACATTACAATAGTATGATTGGCGAAGGGAAAAGACATCTTAACCCTAGAAGAAACAAATTTGATCCTCAGGGATGATAGATATGTGCTTTAGGGTATCTTTTCCAAATACCCTTTTCATACTACTAGGTCGGAGGCTTTACCTACTCTGATCCTAGGGCCCCAAGACCCTTATATAAGGGATAGAGTGATAATAGGGGATGGATTTCAATCTTTTGGTTCTTATGAAACAACCCCTATTTATGACTACATGGTCATCATATCTCTCAATTAACTTCGTTCAAACCTAATATTCTTCATTATATGTATTTAAACGATTACTAATGCACTGGATCTCATAAGAACAAAAAGTTTCTCCCTCCTTTTTTTTTTAATTTTGACTTTTATGATCTATTTGTTACTAATCTTTTGGTTCTTATGAAGCAAAAATCTTTCTTTAATGTAAAGAATACCTTTCATATCTAGAATTAGCATCACTAGGTCACAATGGGTGAGATAGGTGCAGTAGCAGGTAGATTAAGATTTTTTTTTGTGTTATCCTAGTGCTATCATCACTAGGTCACAAGGCTGGGAGCAAGGCTATCCTTGTTCCCACACTAAGAAGAGTAGCCAATAAGGATCAAACTCGCGTCCCTAAGAAAGTATGAACCCAACATGCACCAATTGAAATACTCGTGTTGTGAGACATGGTAGAGAGATTATCTAGTGGATGAAGGGTGATCATGTCTTAAGTAGATGATCAAGAGACATGTTGTCTTCTTGTTTAGTTCCATAATTTATGAATTGATAAACATAGAATAATCAAGATCTGATATAATGAACAAATAATAAATCTAACATTGTCAAGTATCTAATGGATCTTCTCAAAGCAAAATTTAAACATAATTTGAAATTCTAGTTTTCTTTTGATTAAATCTAACATAATTTAATAAATCTAACATGATTTAATAAATCTAACATTTTAAAATATATATCGAATACATCAAAATACACACAATATCAAATTCATCAAAAAAAAATATTTCATTTCCCATAAATATATTTCTCATTTACCAAAAATATATTTTTTCTATTTTAATTAAAATTCTAGTTTTCACCAAAACTAATTTTCCCAAATTTGTCGCAACTACATTTTTTCACAATTTGTCCAAAATTAATTTTCTATAAAATCTAAAATTTAATTTTCAAAATCACCATCATCATGTCTTCATGTTTGAGCCAAAGTGCATGTTGATGAAGTTTACCTAGACCACATCAAAAATCTATTATGACTTTCTAATTTCAATTTTTGATCCCTAGTCCCCTCTATATTATTTTAGGTATATCCTTGATGTTTCACTAATAGAATAACTTATATTTAAATCCATAGATTGTTACCAAGGAGACACAATCATATTTCTAATTTTTAGTACACTAAATATGATGTATGTGTGCTTCTATTACATACAATATCCTGTATATATACATATAATGTATAAATATATCTTTATATATCTATTACACACACCCACACACACTACACACACACACACATACACACAATATGTATATATATATATACACATCATATATATATATACATACATACACATACATATATATATAGGAAGATCTATGTTCTAGTGTAGTAAATAAAGTAATAAAAAAAATCATTTTTTAAAATTAAGAAAAAATACAAAAAGCTCAAATTATTAAGTAATAATTTCTGGATTAAAAACTTAAAATTTGTTTGATACATTTGAGTGTACTAAGACTTGATTGTTTAAAGTTT
Organism: Sapria himalayana; assembly: GCA_029783825.1. NCBI lineage: Eukaryota > Viridiplantae > Streptophyta > Magnoliopsida > Malpighiales > Rafflesiaceae > Sapria > Sapria himalayana. The sequence goes on along the minus strand of JAREIK010000357.1, from coordinate 486,910 downwards.
AGTATATATATTTTTAAATTTTTATTAATAATTTATTATTATTATTATTTTTAGTTTTGTATTTGATGACCAAAACACAAACAAACCAATGAGGAATAACCATGATAGTTTTTGTATTGGGCTAATTATGTTTTTGTGTTATTCATTAAAAATTAAAAAAAAAATGAACCTAACTATTAATATTTTAAAAATAATGCATCATTCTCTTAAGTAATTAATATTTAGTACGCTGATTTATATTAATATGAAATTATCCTTACCAAAAAAAAAAAATAACATACTATCTGATGTGCTATTCTGGAACTCCATGTAATCACAAGCTCCAAGAGCCCGTCGAGCTAGCGAGAGCTCATCATCCTCATAAGGAGGTCGATGAGCTCCTGTAAGTTCCAAAGGAGCTCCTGGAAGCTACATCGAGTTCTAGGAGTTCATGGAAGCTCGTGAAGAGCTTCATAGAGATCCATGAGCTCTTTGAACTAATCGAGCTAGCTCAACCTCGTTTCGAGCTTGAAGAGCTCAAACAAACTCTAGGAGCTGGAACTCCTAGAAGCTCCAAAGGAGCTCAATGAGCTTGATGGGATCCTAGAAGGTCCAACATAGCTCGATGAGCTTCTAGAAGGTCCAAAGGAGCTCAATGAGCTCCTGGAAGTTCCAAATGAGCTCGATAAGCTCATGGGAGCCCACTTGACCTCATTACAAGCTCCAATGAGCTTAAGGAGCTTGCTGAGCTCTTGGAAGCTCTGCAATGTCACTTGTCAAGAAATATTTTTTGTTGATAATTGTGGTCTTCTTCTTTACCAAGCATCGAACGGCAACAACATTAACTAAGAAAATCAAGAATCACTTATAGAAATGAACAAGAGCGAGAGCTTAAGCTTCTCCAACACATCAGATTTTGAGACCTCATCATCATAGATAGCAAAGAAGTGTACTGCAAAAGGTGTATAAACAACATTTTACCATCTTATTCCATGGATTAAAGATTCATGGAAATTGAGCTGCAACCATGATGGCCCACACAGAGATAACAAAGAAGCCATGGACATGAGCAACTCAATTTATACAATGACATAGGAGTTGTGATTAAGCACAAAAATGGCATATTGAGTTCTTTTTGCAACAGTCATGTGCATGGCAACCACTTTCAGGTTCCAACAAGTGAATGAAAGAACTGGCAAGAGGTGAACTTATTGGGTCAAAGCATAGCGAGGATAAGAAACATCAAGGCAGCATTCGAGTTCATGAAAGCATTTCGGATAAGAAACAATAAGAGTAGTTTCATATTAACATAAAGAAGTATACCAAAAATTAATTACTCTAAAGTTTGATATATTATTTTTTAATATTAGAAGTTGAGTTTCTTTTTTTCAATTTTTTCATGAATAGTGCAATAAAACATAATTATGATAACTATGTTTTAGTACACTATTCATAAAAAAAATTTTAAAAAAAATGACCAAAATTATAATATTATAAAAATGGTGCACTAAACTTCTAAGTAATTATGTTTTGATGCTCTCATTTATTGTAAAACAAAACAAACAATGATTTTTAAAAAAAAAATCTAAATTCATAAACTCATCAAGCTATTAGAAGCTAGTTAAGTGTATCCAACTTCACAAACTTCTGGAAGCTCATTAAACTTATTTACATGAGCTCCTTAAAGCTTGAAGAGCTCGTCAAGCTCTTGTGAGCTCATTATGAGCTTGATTAGTTGGTGGAAGCTCTGGACGAGCTTCTAGGAGCTCCAAGCTCATTACGACCTTTGCTAGCTCATGTAGCTCCTAGAAGCTAATAACAAGCTCATTACAACTTGACAAGCTCCAGCGAGCTCGATGAGCTCCATCGAGTTGAACGAGCTAAATGAACTCTATCTATCTTTATATCTATCTAACTATATGTATACTAGTTCAGCTCCATTGAGCTGAACGAGCTCTATCAAGCTCCATCGAGCTCTATCGAGCTGAACGAGCTCTATCAAGCTCCATCGAGCTGAACGAGCTCTATCAAGCTCCATCGAGCTGAACGAGCTCTATCAAGCTCCATCGAGCTGAACGAGTTCTATCAAGCTCTATCGAGCTCCATTGAGCTTCATCGAGCTCCATCGAGCTGAACGCGCTCCATCGAGCTCCATCGAACTGAACATGCTCCATCGAGCTGAACGTGCACCTAGGAGCTTGTTAAGTTGATCAAGCTCCTAGGAGCTCGTTGAGCTCATAGAGATCTCACATTCCAAGAGCTTGGTGGAGTTCATCGAGCTCCTTAGGTTAGGAGATTGGAGCAGCTCATTGAGTACGCTTAAAATTAATTATGTGGAATTTCAGGCATAGTCAGTAGGAAGTTAGGCTTTTTGCTTATAAAAAATATTTTTTTTGTATTAACAATATTGAATACTCTATAAATTAATTAGTTAAGAATCTGATAACTAATTTTATAATTATTAAAATTTAGATTAATTATTTTCAATTATTTTATATATATTGAGAATAAAAATTTAATTAAGAATCTGATACCTAATTTTATATATATCTAGTACACTAAAGCATAATTATCATCATAATTATCATAACATTGAGAATTATGGTTTGGTACACTAATCAAAAATAAAAATAAGTGTAACAAAAAATTAAATAATTAAATTGCACCACACTAATTTCTTTTAATACCAAAAATACAAATAATCAAAAATAAAAATAAGTGTACCATATATTAAAAATAAAAACGGATCGACAATATTAAGTGTGACAAAACTTAACTCGAAAATTTTAATATTTTATTTTTAAAATATCTATTAAAATTTTTTTTTTAATTGGTAACTCGAAAACATAATTATCCACGCATTTTATATTTATGCAAACAAAGTGTATCCAAACGACTGCTTTTAGAAAGACAACCATGATTGAGCGAACTATCGATCAAATGACGTTGTCATCGTCTTGTTCATCGCAATTCGACAAAATTATCAGAAATTTGCTCTGCATGAGTCAGCAACACATTATCAGAATTTCTGGCAAAACAATTTTTGCGAATTTCTCCTTCCGAACCAGACAACACTCCTAGCTTGCCCATCTTGACCATGGCGAGCTTGAACTCCTCGAAGAACAAATCCTCGTCCTCAGCAAAGCTCTCAACAAACCGGCGAGTAGTTCGTTTTGTGTACAGATCTTGATCAGAAGTGAAAAGACCCTTCTGGTTCATGAGGTCTAAAAAATACCCGTTATCGAACTCGCGCGGTGACAGGACATCAATGGCAGTGATTGCGCTGGAATCAGCTGCGGGACAGATTTCTTTGAGGTGAGCAGCAAACTGATCATTCATGATGGGATCTTGAGTTGGGTAAAGCCTGTTAGTAAAGGAGGAGCAATGAGCAATGCCGATTGTGTGGGCGCCGGAGAGAGCAACAGTTTCCTTGGCAGTGAGACCTTTGGCAGCGAAAAATTGCAGAACAGTCGTTGCGTTGAATACTGGCGCCGGCAAGCTCGCTGAAGTTGCGTCAATGGTGGCAAAGGTAGTTCCATCTCTCCTCCCTAGTGGAACTTCATACGCTGGGCCACCAGACTGCGTTCACAGAAAACAAGATGATAAAATTAAGACAAAAAGGAAATTATCAGCAACAGGTTACCATCGAAACAGAATCTCTTGCAGCAATGGCCACGATATCAGCGCAGGAAACAACACCACTACACGTTTTCTCTAAGGCCTCTTTCAACTGGTTAATGATCTGGAAAGCTTCAGCACGAAGCGTGAGGTTCGGGATGGCTTGCTTTTCTGTCGGCCCACTTGCTGATCCATCTAACAACACTGACGCATCACATCCCTGATGAAATCCGTTAAATATAAACACTAAATTCACATTGAATCCTTTAAAAGATAACGATTCGGTAGTAGATAATGAACTACACTTTAAAGCGATGAACCTGAACAAAGCAGTCGTGGAAATGGAGACGAAGCAAACCAGCAGCTAAGCCACAATCCTTTTTGAAAGCTGATTTAAGATGTTTCTCTATTATGGATTCTGCGTTAGGACAGGTCGACTGGTAGAAATCGTAAGAGAGATTATGGGAAATTCGATGGTGAGGTTTGGCATGGGAGAATAGTGATGAGAAAAGGAGTAGCGGTGATAGAACAAGAAAGAAAGTTGATGAGCTTGTGGCGGCCATAGCTGAACTTCCAAATATCGGGAAGCGAGATAGAACGTATAAGACGAAGTCATCACTTATAGGAGTACTAGGACCCTATTCGTGAGTTGTGAGTGACGAACTGGTTATGACGTGGGTGGATAAATTTTCGTGATTTACTTTTTCTTTTAAACTTTATTGGTGCGCATTGCCTTGAATCAACGTCAGTTAAAATATTTTAATAAAAAAATATTGTTAAAATTTTTATGAGAAAATATATAAAAATTAAAAATATATATGTTTTAGCTTTTAATATAATAAAAAAGGAAAAGATAAAAATATTATGACCCACATTTTTAAAAAAGAGAATTATGTAATGAAATCTAAATCAAAAATATTTATATTTTAGTAACATCTCAAAAAATTCTAACAATTTTTTTTAATTTATAATGGGGTTTAATAATATGAAAATATTATTACCCACATCATAAAACTATATAGTTTTATATATATATATATATATATATATATATATTGTTTAAAACTCTAATTTTATATACACACACATACACAATTATATATATAGTTTAAAACTATATATAGTAAACTATGCATGTTAAACTATATAGTTATTTATATAACATATATATATATTTGTTTGTTTTTTTTGTCCCCTCTCCACAACCTATCCCACTATTCATATTATCACTTGGCTGCCATATATGAGCCTTGGGGGCCCAAAGGTTAGAATATTTAAGACCCCATTCCAGCATTATAAGTAGAGCAATTGACAAAAACATATTGAAGAAACTTATCCAACATTTCTTTGAATTGAATTTGTGTTGCTAGGGTTGAGCGATCTTGCCTCTTTATCAATCAATTATCAAATTGTTGGCTATATAACACACACACACACACACACACATGTAATTATATAAAAATTGTATGTTAAAAATAATATGTGTGTGTGTGTAGTTAGATTATATGCTATAGTTTAAAATAACTATATATACATATGTTACGGAATGGTTAGGTTAAAGACCTAGCCCACATCGGAAATCCATTTGGGGTTTTTAGAATTGTTTTTATATAAAGGAGGTTCACCCTCATTTATATTTCTCTTTTACTTGTATTTTGTTTATTGTGTATTTGTTTCTTTAGTATTGAATTTTTTATTTTTAAATTATTACGGGTTTTATTTTATAACAGTGGCATCAGAAGAAATTATATAGTAACTTTTGTGGCTAATATATGTTTAAAAAGTTCGGTCAAAAGGGTGATTAAAAACTTAAGTTCTATGATTTTTAAGAGGGTATTATATCCCTCCACTTAATTAGAAACTTTTTTGATGTAGTAATACAAATAGTTATTATTATCATCGGTTTACTGTTCATTATAAAAGTGAAAATTTGTAGCAAAATTTGAAATAAAAAAATACAATGGAAGTAATTTTTCATTATAAAAAATGAAAATTAAGATAATTTTGAAGGATAAATACTTAGATGCAATTGGAAAAAGATCCACCGAGTTACCTAAAGATAAGTTAAATGAGATGGATAATAATATAGTCACTAATTTGCATTTAGTTCTTGCTGATAAAGTATTTTTGAGGGTAGTAGAAAAGAAAATGACAAGAAAAAATTGGGATAATATTATAAGGCTATACGAGACAAAGTCACTTTATAAAAAGATATTCTTAAAAAGAAAATTTTACACTATGCAAATGATGGAATCTATTATGGTAACTGATCATATTAACAGTATAAATACTTTATTATCTCAACTTACTATGTTGGGTTATAAAATATATAAAGTTGAATGTGCTTAGATTTTACTTCAAAGTTTACTTGATTTTCATGATCAACTTGTCATTAATATGACGATTGGTGTTCTGATAGATAATTTAATCTTCAATAATATTGCATTTGCCATATTAGAAGAAGAAAACATACATTAAAATAAAGAGAATAGATATGCAAATGCACATCAAGTAGGTGCCTTGATGATGATATGAGAGAGATCAATGGAGCGTGGTCCTAGTGGAAGTTAGAATTATGGTAGATCAAAATCTAGAAGTAAGAAAAATATTAAGTGCTACAACTTGGACAAGAAAGGGCACTTCAAAAGGGATTGTTGGTTTAAGAAAAAAAGAGTGGATGATGAGTTATCGAATATTCAATAAAATGTTGCAAGTATCAATGATGATGATGATATTTTATATAGTAAGATGCTAACAAAAGTTAAAAGAAGAAAATAGTTTGGTAATGTATGATTGCTAGACTCAAGATCATCGTGGCATATAACATCACGGAGAGATTAGTTTCACAAATATGAACCAATCTTAGGAGGGTCTGTACACTTGGGAGATGATCATGCTTTGAAGATTTTTGGTATTGGTACTATAAAAATAAAAATATTTGATGGTATGATCATACCATTTAAGAGGTACAACATGTGATGGACTTGAAGAAAATTCTATTTTCTTTGGGATAAATTAGAGGTGTCAACCGGGCCAGGCCGGCACGGGAAAATCCCGTGCCCGGGTTAGGCACAAGCCGTGCCATGTCGTGCCTGGCCCATGCCGTGCCCGACCCGGCACGGTTCGGCCAGTGGCACGGCACACCGGCATGGGTTCGTCCCGTGTCGGGTGTCCCCCGAGCCCAACCCCGTGATAACCCCTCACGCAAAAAAGACCGCGGGTCGGTCTGATTGGACCCGACCCTCGGTCCCACGAAGCCCGACACGTACGGACAGGCCAGGCCTGAGTGGGTCGTGCCGGGCCCAGCTTTTTTAAACCGTGTCGGGCCAGGCACGGCACGGTTACTCAAAGGCACGCTCGTGCTCAAAAAAAAACGGACCGGGCTGGCCCGACCCTTTTGACACCTCTAAGATAAATATATAGTCTTGGATGTAAAACTCTTATTGAGAATGAGATGATAAGGATGGTAAGAGGTGCACTTATGGTAATGAAGTGAGAAAAGATCATGAAAAATTTATTCATGCTTAAAAGATAAACAATACAGGAAGCTGATGCATGTGTTGCATCAATTAGTAAAGAAGAAGAAACAATGATGATGTATCATCTCAAACTATTCCACTTGTTAGGATAAAGTTTGAAGATTTTTTCTAATAAAAGGCTATTTCTGGGGCTCAAATCAAAAAATTTTTTTTTGTGAGCATTTTATTACAAGTAAGCAAAATAGATTGACATTTAGTAGATCAACTATAAAAAGTAAAAATAGTCTATACTTAATACATTGTGTTGTATGAGAATCGCCTGAAATATCTTGAGGAGAAAAATATTTTGTATCCTTCATTAACGATTACTCAATGAGATGTTGGGTGTATCCAATCAAGAAGAAGTCAGATGTGTTTCTAATTTTTAAAGATTTCAAAGCATTGGTGAAACTTGAATTCGAGAAAAGAATTAATTATTTGTGGACAGATAATGGAAGAGAGTATATAGATGGCTAGTTTATTGCTCTTTGTAAGTAGGAAGGTATCAAAGGAAATTTTACAGTCACGTACATGGCACAACAAAATGGAGTTGCATAATGGTTGAATAGAACTCTTGCAAAATGGATGAGAATAATGTTGAGGACTACAAGGCAACCCAACTATTTTTGGGCAGAAGCAGCTAGAAATGCATGTTATGCAATAAATTGATTGCTATCAACTATGATTGATTTAAAACACTAATGGAGATGTGGATGGGTAAGCCAATAGATTACTCTACCTTACACTTTTTTAGATGTCCTGCACATGTGACATACAACACCCAAGAAAGAACAAAGTTAGATACAAAATCTAGAAAATATATATTCTTAGAGTATGTTGAAGGAGTGAAAGAGTATCGCCTATGGAAGCTTACTACTCATAAGGTAATTATTAGCAAATATATATTTTTTATAGAAAATCAAAGAATTGATGATAATATCACATTAAAAGAAGTTTCAGAAGCTACCACTATGCAAATAAAAAATAATCAGAGACAAGATGTTCCAATATCAATGAAAGAAGAACCAGAGCACAAAGCACAAAATCAAGTTGAGTCCGAGGCTCAAAAAGTTAGTCAGCCAACTCATGATAGAAGACCGCTAGCTTGGCACTCGAAATATATTACGAAAAGTAATATAACATATTGTCTTCTAATCAAAAGATGAAGAATCTTCAACATTTCAAGAAGCTTCAAATAATTCAAATGTATCTCTGTGGATGACAATAATGAAGGAAGAAATCGAAGCTCTACACAAGAACAAAACTTAGAAGCTAGTACCATTACCACTTGGAAAAAAAGTTATTGGTAACAAATGAGTTTACAAGATAAAATGTGATAGCAATGATCAAGTAGAATGGTATCATGCAAGATTTGTGATAAAGAGATATGCTTAGAAAGAATGTATTGACTTCAATGAGATTTTTTCTCTAGTGGTTCGTCTTACAACAATCAGAGTAGTAATGATTCTATGTGCTACATTTAATTTATATTTAGAGTAGTTGAATGTTAAAACTTAAAACTATTTTTCTTTATAGAAAATTTGAAAAAAAAAATTTATATGTTCCAGCCAGAAGGATTTGTTGAAATTGATAAGGAGAACTTGGTTTGTGAGCTGAACAAATCTTTATACTTTCTAAAATAAGCACCAAGGTATTGGTATAAAAATTTTGATTCCTTCATCATTAGTTTTGGGTATAATAGACTCAGTTGAGACCATTGTACATACAACAAGAGGTTTGAAGAAATGATTTCATTATTTTATTATTGTATGTGGATGACTTGTTGGTAGTAGGCTCAAACAAATATCAAATCTAAGAATTGAAGTCATAGTTGGCTAGGGAGTTTGATTAGAAGGAGATGAGACTGGAAAGAAAGATTCTAGGGATGCAAATTTATCGAGACATAAACAACAAGAAGATTTGGTTTTCTAAATGAAATTATTTTAACAAGATTTTGCAGTGCTTCAACATGCAAGGTAGTAAGCCAGTTTCTACCCTTCTTCTTATTAATTTCAAAATATCCTCAAGTATGTGTCTTAGCTATAAATAAGAGAGAAGAAAAAAAGTCTTGAGTATCATATGCATCATTAGAGAGAAGTTTAATAATTGCAATGGTTTGTATAAGATTAGATATTACACAAGAAGTGTGAGTGGTTAGTCGATTCAAGACAAATCTTGGCATAAAATATTGAAGTACTATGAAGAGGTTTCTTAGATATCTAAAAGGAACCTCAAAAACCATAATGTTATTAAAGGCTATGTTGATACAAACCATGTTGGAAATATTGATAATAGCAAGTTTACCACGGGTTATGTTTGTACTCTTACTGAATGACCTGTAAGTTTGATTTCAAAATTATAATATATTGTATCTACTTCTATGACACAAGCAGAATATGTTGCAGCTACACAATCCAGTAAAAAGGTAATCTAGTTCCAAATGCTATTGGAAGAACTTGGACACAAACAAAATAAAGATACTATATCAAGAAATTTAGTATTCTAAACTTATCAAGAAATTCAGTATTTTACTTATTAGGGTACAATATCATATTGTACAAGAGAAATTTGAAGAAGGAAGTGAAGATATACAAAAGATTCACGCCGATAAAAACATACCAGAAGTTTTGACCAAACTGATCAACACTGACAAGTTTTAATGGTGTAGAACTTCATGTGACTTAGCAAGAATTAAAACAAACATTAACAAGCTAGAAAGGTGATTTTCAAGTGGGAGATCAATGTAACGAAATGGTTAGGTGAAACTCACCTAGCCCACATTGAAAATCTATTTGAGGTTTCCATATTTCTTTTATATAAAAAGAGATCCCCCTTTCATAATTGAAGGAATCACAATCTACACATAATTAAGATTTATGTTTTGGTAAATAAAATACTAGTATTTAATTTTTGGAGAACTTATAAAATTTTCATAATTAATAAAAAAATACACCATATTATAAAATAATTAAGTTTTAGTATACTAAAATTTATCAACCAATTTTTATCCTCTATATTTTGAAAAATAAAATGAAATATTATTAAAAAAACTAATTTTAGAAAGTAGAAAAGCACATGTTTACATTGAAAGACATCGATAGGAATTCGAATCCACACCCTCAACACATAAAAACCGAAACAAATAAATCAGCCACATGATTTTTATCATAATATGTTGATACGACCTATTTTTTCAAGGCACAGCTGTGCCTTGGTCCATCGACCCAGCACGACATGATAGCACGGCATGATAGCACGGAAGTGTTGCATGGAGGTGACTTATCGATGGTAACAAGATTCTTTCGCATGCTGCGAAAGAATCTCATCGATCATGTGACTGATTTTTATAAATAATTAGATCATCCCATTGCAAGGTGATCTAATTTTTACCCCACCCCATCTTAGGTATGAGGTTAGAGTCTAATTGTTAAAAAAAATTCAAACCATGCCTATCTGATGGTCATCTGGGTCAATTTAACATGTCAATGGGCCCAGCATGAGACACTGCTCATAGCGGTCCAGCACGAGGCACAACTTGTGCCGGTCCAACACGGCACGAACCATGCCATGGGGCAGCTCAGCCTAGCACATAGCATGGTTTTAGAATGTGATGTGCCAGTCCAAGCACTACTGAACCAGGCTAGGCCTCGGGTCATGCCCAGGCCACCTAGCCCATTTAACACATCTAGTTTTTATATATACTAATTTTGATTTCATATACTACTACTATATCAAATCGAAATATTTATATATAAAAACAAATAAATGACACACACACACACACACAAACATATATACATACATATAAACATATATATATATATATATATAACACACACACACACAAAGAGACACACAAACACACAGAGACACACACACACACAATATATAATTATATATAAATATATTTATATAGTTATGTATAATTTTATATACATACATACATACATATATATATATATATATATAATATGTTGATTTGTTTTGCTAAAGTTAAAAACTATTTGATCTATTGGTATGTTGTGGTTTTTATAGGTGGAGGGCAAGGGCACGGGTTATGAATTGCAATGACGTCCATTCTATTAAATTATGTGGTTTCTTCCTTTCTATCATTAATTCTCCAATTAATAAAATTTTATTTTATTTTTTTTTAAGAATTTGGAGGGCAAAATTAAGTTGATAAATTTTAGGCACCAACACTTAATTATTTTAGAATCTGGTATATATTCTTTTTAATTATGAAATGGTTTGTGCACCAAAAAACAAATATTTTATGTTTGGTGCACTAAAACACATGTCTCACCAAGGAAAAATCTCAATAAATATTGAAGTGAGAACTTTTTTTATAATTTACAAATTTTGATATAAGATTTTTTTTATGAATTAATATGCTAAATAATATTTAGATTTTTTTTATAATTATTATTAAATGGTTTCTACCAAATCTAGTATACGTGTGTGCATGTGTTGTATGTATGTATAAACATATATGCAATTTAGATATGTTATATAGTATTCGACTATATAAATATAAATACAATGAATCTCATATAAACTATAAATTAAAAATATCTAAGCTAGAATAATATTAATAATTTTTTTTAACTAGGTGGAATCCCTCCGGTCCATTGGGGCATGCCAAACCACTTGTACCCTAGGGGGCATGACCTCCTATTCTAGCGATTTAATGATAGCTCATGAGAATAGAACTTGTAACCTCAATGGAAGCATACAATCAACATCTTGTCGATCATACAACCAAGTCATTTATAATAATATTTGGATGGTTGATCATCTATGAAATTTTCATATTATAGGCATGTATAGATGTCATGCTTTGTTGCGACAAGTAATTTTCTCTAAGGATTGTTTGTATTGAATTCGAGACTCATTAGATATTGCCTCTAAAAATGGTTGGTCTCGAATTTGAGAATTATAGATATAATCTCTTCATCTTTTAAATATGACGTTACCAATAAATTAACTTTGCCTAAGCCCCATGCTCAAACATAGCCTAGTGTACTAAGTACGATCACCTCTATTCCATATACATTGTACATACATACATATATTAACACACACACACACCACACATATCTACAATTCATATATACATATTCAAAATAATTTTGTGAATATATGGTCTAGATGGTACATATATGCACTAAGTATGATTGCTTAATGAGATCTCGATGATCTTCTTAGTTCAAATGAGATGTATCATTACGAACAATTGGGTCTTGCTCAGTTCCAACTTGAATATGATCTCTCACCTCCTCAATATGTATATCCAGAGGCATAAAAATATTAGGTATATCATGTGGCTAAGAAATGTCATATGTATCATAAGGCTTAGAAAGATCAAGTGTATCGAGATGCTCAAAATCATCAGGCAACAACACAATTCCTCCCCACTAAACAAACTGATCTCTAGAAGGAATATGTTATTACATATTCCTTACACAACAAAATGTGTAATAAAATAAAATTTTCTCAAATATAACGTACATTTTTTTTCTTATTTTATTTGCTCAACGGAATAAAACACATAATATCTTATTCAAGTCACAACTGGCTTTCCTTAACTTGTGCGATCCCGCATGTGGGTCTATCATCTATCCTAGAATTGTACTTAAAAGGAATCCCACAACAGAGTAAGCAAAGCTCAGTAGAGGTAAACTTCTACAGGGCTACTCCCTACCTATGTACACATAAAACAACATGCATATATATCTACACCTATTCAAGTATAATATTTATATGAATGCAATTATGGATGAAATATTTATATGCCTATATTCTTGAGTCTCATCGACTCTTTAACACGTGTCGAAGCCAACTGTGACATATTATATATAGATGTGTGCGTGTGCGTGTGTATCTATCTATAAAAAGATATATTTTTTTGGAATTATTCCAAAAAATATAGACCTCCTCCGAAAAATAATATTGGATATTCTTTGAATAAAATATGCTTTTCTTGGACATACTCCAAGAAATATAGACTTCCTTTGAAGTACCATATTGGACATTTTTTTATTAAATATTTTTTTCCTTAGATATTTTCCGCAAACTACCAGGTAACTCAGCCTGGATGTTGTCCCAATTCAATTTTGCATATTTATACTAGCCATGCTTCTGAAAAAATACCACACAACTCCGTCTAAACATTGTCCCAATTCAAGTTTGCAAAATACAATTCATTATACCTTTATATGTATATATATATCATGCACTCACCTATTTATATGGAATATTCTTGTGCATATGAAATGCAAATATGTCATTTATGATTAAACCATGATCAAGACACAGTTATAACTATCTAAACTCAATTCACATTGTAATATATTTTACTAAATAAAACACATAAAATTTTGACCAATTAACAATTCCCAATGAAATTTCTAAACAATTCAAATTAAAATATAAATCATGATCATTTAATATCTTTAAATAGAAAGAAATTCCAATAGGAGAAAACCACAACCTCTTAGAATATTTTAAAAAAACTTTATAAATTTGATATTAAACTGAAGATCTCGTCGCATAGAGTATTTTTGTTCTTAGGATATTCTATTTTGACTCTAGAATAATCCATTATGATCAAAAAAAGTTAATGAACCTTTTAATTTTTTTTTCTTTGAACTATTTCTCTTTCTCCCAAAGTGTTGTGTTTTCTTTTTTTCCTGTTATCCCATTTTCTGGATTCTCATTGTTTATTTATTTATTTTTTCTATTATTTTATTAAAATAATATATTTAAAAAAACTTATTATTATTATTATTTTTTGACACTAGACCGTGCATGGCACAACCACTTGCTAACATCATGGCGTGGTCTTTTCTTTTCTTTTTTTTAATTTCCTAATTATTCTAATAATAATAAATAAATTTTAAAAAAAATAATTAAAATTTGATTTCTTTAGAATTTGATGAAATTTGTCACCGTAGCTATATTTTCAAGATGAATTCAATGACGACATCCATTTTATTATCAGGATTTTAAAATTTTCAGTTTATTTTTCTTATTGCAAAATTACCATTTTGCAAATAAAAATATCTACCAAAGCACACTCCTATCTACTCGGATGAGTTCCATCCACAAATTAGTCCTCTAGAAAAATTATATCTCTACTCTGAATAAGTTTCTTAGCAATTAGGTCCCATAGTCTATACCTGAATTCTATGTGTGTGTAGCTAATGAAGATGCATGCCAATGTAGTATCATTGAGTTTAGATTATTCATATTTTAAGATATGAATGTAGACTTTGTAGTCAAAAACTTACAAGTAATCATATGAAATATTTTTTTTACTCCAAATTTTAATGGTAACATCTCTATTCTATCCAAGGTGGCAGCATGGCACATGTTGATTATATCAATAGTCATATATATATTTTTTTCCTAAAATTATTTGGGAAGATGTATATGAGAAATCATACACTATACTCTCTCCTCAATAGTATGGTTTATCCTATCAGTGATGCAATTTAATTGTGGTATCTCGACTGATGTTTTTTTATACCTAATAACATGATATATACAATAGTTATCGAACTGAGCTCTATATTCTTCCTTATTATTAAAATGTATTGAGATTAATTTCATATTAGTCTTTTTCTCTCAATTCTTGTATGAAAATCCTAAAAGACAGAAAGACTTGATTATTTTTTTTTGTGTATATGTCCATACTTACTTAGAGTTATTATCAATAAATATAACAAAATAAAATACACCACTGAGTATGCTGCTCTGCATGGAGCAGACATCATTATGGAAAAGATTGCGGATATTTGATATCCTCGAAGGTGGACGAGAGTAAAAAGATGCAATAAAGTTTTCTCCAATAATGCTTTTCATACACTCACCTAGAGAAGGCCCTTCTCACTTATGTGACTAGATCTCCTATGCCAAAAACCAATATTGCTATTTTAAAGAATAATATTTTTTTGATCTTCTAACACTCTTTCCTAAATTGAATACAAAATACAATGCTTCTTACCCCCTCACAGCAACTAATGCACCCTTGACCAATTTTCATCTGACATCACCAAAATGACTAACATATCCTATGTCATCTAATATGCCAATATACATCATGTTCACATGAATATTCAGCAAGTATCAAACATTTCTAAGTATCAATTGATGTTATGTCTTCATATGATGTTTTTTTATTACTCATCTTTACTATGTAATATGAAATGAAATGATACAAGGTATAGGCAATAAAGAAGACAATGTATAGGATAATATGAAATGATATTGGGTAAAGGAAATAAAGAAGATAATGTATAAGGTAATATGAAATGATACTCCTGAATCAATAAGCCATTTACTTTCCTGAGATATTATATTAGCAAAATTGTGATTTCTAACTTGCATCAAATCACCTTCCTAGGTGATGTTGGCTTATCTCTCA
This sequence comes from Sapria himalayana, assembly GCA_029783825.1. NCBI lineage: Eukaryota > Viridiplantae > Streptophyta > Magnoliopsida > Malpighiales > Rafflesiaceae > Sapria > Sapria himalayana. Next base: position 471,370 of record JAREIK010000357.1, on the reverse strand, counting down.
GGTTTATCTCCTCTCATGGAGCATTGTTGCAATTTTTTCTAAGAATAATAGGTTATTTTCATGTCTCTCATCTTATTATAATGGTAATATCTAACTATTTTTCTATTTTATGTCTTGCCTCAAGAAGAATGAGTTTTTTTTTTCTCTAGCTATGTATGCCTTTGTGGTGCTCCAATCATGTCTCTTAGAATTGAGAATACCATAAGAAAATCATCCTTTCTCATATCTCTTTGCTTATTCAAAAAAAAAAGTTTTCTTAGATGAGGTGTATTGATATAATACCTCCAAGTAGTGATATTCTCAAGAAAACTACAAAGTTATCTCAATTGTCCAGAAGTGAGATTAGCATTAAATAAGCTAATAGCTCATCTTTCATGATTATTTTCTTTGATAAAAACTAATTTACTAGCCCTTAAATGATATTGATGTGCATTGATATTAGACTATCATCTTTAAACTTTAGGTTAACTAGATCTCCAATGATTAATATTTTATTTCTAAATGTGTGTTATTTTTTAATATAAATCTATTTTTTCCCATAAATTATCTACCTTTATTTTATTAGCAACATGATGATAATTATTGCAACTTATCCATTACTGATTTTTGGAGGTAGCACTAAATTTCAGGTTTTTCCATTCTTCTTCACTCATTTTTTCAGGTTTCTCCTTTTTCCTTGTTGGGTCATATAAATGTATGACTACAAGGTAGTCACACATTTTTTTCAAGTATAATAATTATTCACAATTAACTTTATTATCATATAATGATCTTTGATGTATAACAAAGCATAATATGGACCACAAATAACCAATATAAATAAAATGGTCCCGAGGTGTGATCAAAATTATAGTATTGATATCGAAATAATCAAATATCAATATAATGATAATGAATAGACTAGATATCATCTCAGTATTAATGAAGAATATTCTCCTTTGCAGAAGTTCATATACTACTTTTTGAGTGAGATCAAAACTCCACTCTAATACCAGTTATTGGGGGTAGGATATTTGGACCATAGTTTATTCGAAATTACAAAATATCAAAAATATCAATTAGTTAGTAAAACAATGGAAACAACAAATTCAAGAAACCAAAAATAAAGAAAACCACAATATCCAAATTCTGAAAAATCCAACATAATGAATAGCAAAGTCCAAATTATAAAATTGTAAAATTTAATAATATGTGTTAAAGATTTCTTCATACATACAAGAAGTCCATATAGCACATAATATTCAAAATTATAGTTTAGACTAAAATTTATTTTCTATGAGATAAACCCTATAAATCTAAATTCCAATGCAAATACATAAACCTAAGATTTTATAGTGAATGATCCGGATCTCTTTTCATATTATTTCATAGGTGATAATTGGTTCATCAAATTTTTGACTCAGAATCAGCAACATGGTCATATCTCCATGTATGGACCTAATAGGAGATTCCATCGATATTTTTGGAATCTTTAACATTGTCCAAGCTCTTATTTTTCACGGCATTCAATTATACAGAAAAAAAATATAAAAAATAGTATTCACACTAGAAAAGTATTTTATACAAGTTAGATAATTAAAATGATGATTTTATATATGCACATACAAAATCCATGATCTATAAACTAAGAAAATACACCCTGCATAATTTAAGTAAACAAACCAAAATTGTATAATATATATTTTTATAAATCAATAATTAAATAGCATGTAATATAAATATAAGATGATTAATATATATATATATAGATTACCTCCAAAATAAAACTCTCGCGAACTAACACCTAGACAATAGAGAATAAAAATAAATGAGCCATAATGAGGCAAACCAAAACATTTTCTCTAAAAGCTATTGCACAAAAGGAGAGGAAATGACTTTCTTGAGAAGCCTTACGAAGAAGAGAAAAACCCAAACAATGCCAAATTTCTTGTTTTTCAAAACACATAAAGCACATGCTTTTCAAAACACATTTAGTAGAAAAAAATATGAATGAATAGAGAAAAAAACACACAGAAACAAAAAACACACATACTATGTTTATGTCTCATTTTTTTTTTTTGTGTTTGGACGGGGCACTCCCCCCATCATAGAAGGCATCACATATGCTCTTTGCGGGGGGTGGAAATATTCTCATTTTTAGAATTTTTTAAATTTTTATTTATTTAACAAAAAATCATATCTTCGGATTTTAACTCACTTTTTTAGTCTAAAGGACCATAATTTTAAAAAATAAAAAATAAAAAAATAGTCTGCCAAACTTGGGAACACCAACAAAACTAGAATAAGTTCGTCACTTACTTTTTGTGTTGTTCAAAGGAGACATGTAACATTAATATCTTTGGTTTAAGAACTACATAGATAATTATGAAGATAGAGAATATAATATCTCCAAGGATTTTATAGTTTGAAAATTAGCCGATGACCCAACTCATAAAAAATGTGCAAGCCACATCATGGCATTCAAGTGGCAATGGTGTGAGTCATGCAGGCATTTGAGGCACGACACACATGATGGTGATACTTATATAGGTGGCATGACACAATGTAACGTGTCAATTCACATGGTCCAATTTGAATAATGGATTCCATGCCAAGTTGGGTCATATACTTGGGTAAGAAAGATGCATGATCTACTAATTCTTCTAACTTGATCTGACACACAATCCTTTTTCACACAATGGCTATTCTAGTCACTGCGTCAAAACCCATGTCTTTGCAGTGGTCGATAAAATTTAATGAGTAGACTTTATCTAATGGTTGAATTATGTCTAATGGTCAAAAAAAAAAAAAAACTTATAAAAAACTTTTTATCTATAAATATTTAATTTTTCCCTAACAATGTACTCTCCTTACAATCAACTTACATGCTTCAAAAATATAACTTTCATTATTATTTGAAACTCCCAAAAATTAATTATTGGTGTGAAATTTTAAATTAAAAAATATTAATGAAAATTTGAATGAATAGATAAAAGAAGATAATTGAGAAATTTGTATTAACTTCAAATATATATAACATTGGAAGACATTCATTTTAAACTCTTCTTTATGTAAAATTTGAATTCTTCAAATATAGGATTCAGATTTAAAGACCCCAATGTCATATACTTTACCTCATAGATCTCTCCATGCAAGCTATGCTTCATTAACAAACTTTTGTTATATGGAACTTCTTCAATATATTAATAAAAAAACAAATATATTAGAGGAGTGAAGAAATTTGATGCAATATAGAGACTATACAAATATATACAAGTTAAATAAGGAGTGAGACATCATACCTTAGAATACGTGTCAAATAATATATATATCAAAAAAATATCTAACCAACTTAATGGATACAAGATTAATTGCTAATATGTGTTTGTCCCAATGAAATTGGTAGAAAATCATAGGTTTATATATTTTAAGCAAAAAAATATCCAACCCACTTAATGAATGATTCGAATGTCAACTTATTAAAATAATATTATAAAATAATTTTATTTTGATAAAGAATCTATAATTGAAAAACTTAAAATCCATAATTGCGTGGTGTGGGTGACATCAAATATATGAATTACTCAAAATAATATATTAATCACATATGTCTTAGTCCAGTATATTTATTTAATCTGGATACTAAAAAAGAAACTATTAGGGCTTTATCAGATATTTTATTCTAATAATGGCTCGGTCATATATCAAAATATGATCATCATATTAGTATGCTATGATATTAAAAATAAAATATTTTATATCTCTTTTGATACTACCAAAATTAATTATATGATAATAAATTTATTCATAAGAACATTTAGAAATCATCTCATAAATGAAAAATTTTCTATTTTATATATATGACACATTTATTAACTATATATTACTAGCTAAATCAAAATTAATTTTATTCTCATTTAAAGTTATTTGAGCGTGTACCAAATTTATTAATATGTCTAACAAATTATAAAAGAATTATAACTTAATAATGTCAGTAGCCAGTAGGCCTAAAAAATTCCAAGATGATATCTAACATATTTGGAATTTAACATACCTAATATTAGAATATTATATTTCTTACGAATAATCTATTCATTTTCATGAATAGTAAAATGAGTGACATATTAATAACTAAATATGATTGATAGATGATATTTTTATTTTTAAAATTCTAACATATTTTTTTATGATACGATGAATATTTTTTTTTATATACAGTATTACATATTACATTGAACTTGGGTGTATTTTTAAGTTTAATCATGTTTTTTAATAATATAAAAAATATATACTTTTTAATGAAATAGCAATATAAATGAAAGAAAATAAAAAAACATTAGGCAAACATTCTCTTGCTTCATTACTAAGTTGCCTCTATAGAACAAATAGTTAAGATATAATATAAAATATTTTAAGTTTAGTAGTCAATTATATGAATCAGCCACAAGAAATATATGATAAAATATATGAACAAATAAATAACTTATATGGATATTATGAAAATAAATATAATATTATCCCTGACAAGATTGTGACACTATAATATTCATAAATAATCACTTATTTATTCAATTAGCTAAAGAAAAATGATGAAGTCACCCATAGGCCATATAATAGGCATGAACTTTCAAAATATTTAAATATTAATTATTATTCATACTTATCACCTAAAGATTTACAACATTTTGATATATTGAGTTGTGAAAATGTTATGTATCATATTTTCTATATTATCTAAAATGACATATAATATACTAACCTATTTGTTGTCTGATATAGTATTATATCTATGTTTTCTATTCTTGTAGATGTAATTGCAAACAAGACAAGTCTAGTACAAAAAAATGCATGAAACTTAGATATTTTTGAAGGATTGGCAAGATGTATGAATGACACTTCAAGTTCTAGTTGATAATTTCGTGAAGACTTTGAAAAATTAAATATTTATGAATAGTAAGTTGGTGATCATAATGTGAAAGTTAGATTTGTAAACACCAAATAAATTTATGAAACTCAATTTTAATTTGTCTATTTTTTTTTAATTTTATATTCATTGAATAATTATGAATAGTCTTTATTTTTTTTATAGAATTTTATAGTATTAAATATAGTATATTTTAAATGTAATATATTTTTTTTAATTTTAATAATTGAATTTTGCCATTCCATTGGACACTACCTAGCCCAACTCATCCCCACTAGGCCAAAGCGACTTGTAGTGGCACTATTATAGTCTATTTCTACCTAGCCCCAACCAAAGGTGGCTAAACCCAAGTAGCATGTATGGGCTCGTGCTTGCCATCACCTGACACATGCTTGTGTCACACCCATGCCAAGGCTAGCAATGAGTCAAGTTGTTTTGAACTCGTAAAAAGCTGACTCACCTAACATGATCAACATGAACTTGGTTTCCATTGGCCATTAGACCAATCGATATTAGAATTAGGTTTATGTTTTATAACAAGTTATTGTCAGTAGAGCTTTTGACTTTACCATAATAATGATATTAGAGAAGTTTGATGTTAAAAAGTGATGTAATTGTGATGGATCTTTAGTTTGGAATATACTCTCCTACTTGAATTAGTCAAGCTTGACCCAACCATTTATCTAATCTAGAAGAAAAAATATTATACATTTTCATATTTTATAGGAGAGGTCGAATCTATATAAGATATTCACATGAAAAATGATGAAAATATCCACTTGAGGTGAGGTATAATGGTGGAGATACCCTCAGTAACTATGAGAGAGCCAAAAGAAAAACCCATTGGAAAAGGATGCATAATGATATAAATAGGATGTTTGTTGATTTTAAGAGATTTTCCACATACCATAAATATTTGCACAAACTTTATGTCTATGAGAATATTGGATCGTCCATGTGTTATTAGTTCGTTTGGAAGAGATCAATGGAATTAGAAGGTTCTCATATTATATCTAACTTCATTAATTGTAAAACTAATCAAAAAATAATTGATGAGTCATATTGAAATGAATAATTTTCATTTTTAAAATTCATAAAAAAAATTTTAAAAAGAATGACCTCGTATTCATTTATATAGACTTTCATGTCAATATAGCCTTAGGTTTTTATGCAATATGAGTAATTTGTTTAACCAATATAAATGACACTCATATTTTGATGACATGACTATTTATATGGGAAGAATACAAGGTGATTATTCTATTTCTTTATTATTTAGCTATATGTATGATTCTTAGGATAAAAGATAAATATATCAAAAAATACTATAAAATACATATGTACTTGCATTATCGACCATATGCTGTGAATAAAATTTATGAAAAATTAAAAAGATTATCTATATATTCGGAAAAAATAATTTATGATAGTTAAAGTGCATCTCCAAGTAGAGAGATTAATACTATATTTGGAGAAAATAATTTTTTTTTTCATTTAGTTAACTATAAATAAATGATGAGAAGAGCCTTCAAATAAGGATGAGCTATTGAGATACTTATATATTGATTATAATTCTATATTATCTCATAATGATATAAAAAAAATTGTGATCCTAAAATGATTCATGATCTATCAATTCCTTTAAGTCTAGTATAACATCGAGATCTATTTTTTTGTATGTTTAACAAATCGAGAACTTACAAAGATGAATCTTTAAGTATATTAACCAAACTGTAGTTGTTTCTATTCCTGTATCTACTTACTATGTATAAAAAAAAAGTATTTGTTCTAGGTAGGACAAGCAAGGACACATGTATGGGGATGATTCAATTTTCATATGAAAACAACACTCATAATGTTTCTCTGTATCTACTGTTAAGTGGACAACTCGTTCAACTTGGAAGAGGCATAGTGTTGTTTCATTTTCACCTCCTTTGCAGAGATAGATGATATCCAATATGATTTTCTCATGCACTTGTTTTGAATCAAAATGGATTCTCATAGATATCATATTTTGTGTGATTACTTTTACTTTAGCTACTATTTAGGATCAATCAGGTCAATGAGAAGCTTATGTATTATGGTGAAAAGAGATAGATTCATTAAGAAGGATGATATTCCGAGTTAATTTTTCCAAGAAAGATAAAATTTGAGAAATATTTATTCAAGTAAGGATTAGAATTAATTTCATGTTCATTAGGAAAAGTTGAAAATGAAATCCTTACAATGAATATATATTAAAAAAAATCATGAACCAACCTTAATCTACCTACAACAAACCTTATTGGGTATTTCCATAATGGGTAGAATAGGCTACTCAAACTAGTTTGTCCAAATCAATTCCTTAGATTAAAATTTTATTTCTATGTGATTTAATTTAATCTGGTTTAATTTGAATCTAGTTTAATTTTTTTTTTAAAAAATGTGTTATTTAAATTATCACAATTTACTTTGTTATTTTTTTTATTTTTTGTGCATGAAGCTTCTTGAAAAAGCTTGTAAAATAAAAATCTCATTTTCCCATTGAAGATGCTTGACAAAAAAAAAAAGCAAAGGAGAAGAGGAGGAGAAAAAAAAATGTGTCAAGCAGAAAAAAAAAGAAGAAAAATAAATAGACTCTCACATCTTTCCATCATTTTTAAATTATAGTAAACACAAAACAAAGAAGAAAAACAAAAACAAACTTCTCGCTCTTTTTTTAAGTTCTTCAGATTCTGCATATAAAAAATGTGCTATAAGAAATAAGAATACAAAAACAAAATTGCTTAAAAAAGATGCAAAAGGAAGCTCATTAGTTTCATATATGTCGAGAGGGTTACACATGATTTATTGTTAATTTTACTCATTGAAATGCGAGGAAGAGCTAACTAGGAGCTCAATGAGAGATTGGATCATTACACTTAGTTTTCCACTTGCTTTTCTTTAGGAATGATGGATGTTTATATTTCTGCTTAGGTTTTTGGTGTTATGGGTGTGCTCAACATAGAACATGATGTTGCATATAATTTATTTTGATTATTTGTTTTGAATAACCAAATTATTTTTGTTTTAATATTTTCATGTAAGTGCAGGAAAGAAAATATTAAGAGGCCGAGAATTCAGCAATAGCACAATAACAAAGATTCCACTAATTGGTCAGCGGGCCGAAGATTTTTTGGAGCAGAGTCTGGCCCGTCCGAGTGATCCGACCCACTCAAGTTAATTAAACTAAAAATTGTATTAATATAAATTGTTTTTTTTTTTTCGAGCCGCTATTTTTTGGGGTGTGTAACAGTTCATCTATTTCTCCTCTTCTACGTGATTTTATCGCAATTGTTTTTGCTACATAAACTATAAAAAAATTCTAGATATTTTTGGTTATAATCTGTAACACATAAATATTTTCTGGTAGATGTAGCTAGTCGTGTTGAACGACTAGTAAACCACATTATTTCGTGCGTTTCTGTTATGGTTTTGTTTTATTTTTTATTCTGCCATGGTTGGATTGTGATTGTGGATTGTATATATATAATTTATTACTATTTCTTTGTTGTTCTCTTCTTCTGAATCACAATCATGGAAGTACAATTGCCCAACACATGATTTGTCTTGCTTGAGAGTTTTTGTTGTTTATATTTTTCTACCAATGCCAAAGTCGTGATAATTGTTTACCATTGTGTTTTGGTAAACATATAGAGAACATTTCACAAGGCCACAACTCTTGCGCTCAAAGGAAAATAAAGTCATGACTTTTACATACTACATTTTGGAGAACATGAAAATAGAAAAAAAATACAAAGTGGGACTATGTGACCCACTAACCCAACCTGCACATCTAGCGGGGGTGTGGCACATTGTCACATTTTCTATCTGCAAACCACATATAATCATACTTATTATAAGTATGAGAATGAGGTATTAATATTTTTCTTTCATCTTTAATTTTCTCAATAAAATTGAATTGTTTCTGTTCAATGATTTTGTGGGCAAATTACGTAAGGGGTGTGGGCCCCACTTGACCATTGTTCTCGTGCAGCCTCAAGAGTGTTAACTAGTTACTTAGCCTCATCCATCGAACATGCTCATATTGTTCAATTTTCCCATAGGGTATATGATTTTACACATGATTCACAAGTTACTCTCATGTTTCCCATGTCGCACCCCCTAGAATTTGAACTACAGACAAGAGGTCGCAAGTTCAAATCATAGGGAAAACAACATGCGAGGCATGAGAATAAGTCATAATGCATGTATAAAATTATGTGCTCTGATGGACAAAGCACATGAGTACGCTCGGTGGTGGAGGCCAGACAACCAGTAAACACTCAAGGGCTGCTAGGGATTGAGGTCGAGTGGGGCCCATTGTATGATATAAATTCTTTGTGGTGTCTCTATAGAATATTACTTTTGTGCTGATGGTGATCTACATATTGGCATCTTTCTCTATTATCACGTGATATCGATCATGTAATCCCCCTCTATAATGCCAAGACATGCTGTATTTTCTATATTTTTCATATTTGAAGACGCGCCCTTTACCTAAAATTCTTTCTTCTCAACAATTTCATGAAATTTATTAAGCCTAGCTTCATAGATAAAAAGCAAAACTTATTAAATCTTTAAATAATAAGTCGATAGATCTATAGATTCTTTAATGATAGGAGTTACATGATCAAATTTTAACATTAAACTCCTCAAAATCTAACTAGCAACTATTTCATTACTTACATTGGGTGTGTGTGTGTGTGTGTGTGCGCATTTATTTATTTATTTATATGTTTATATACACGGTTATATATATGCTTATACATACAAATATATTTATGTATATGTATGTATAAACACACACACACACACACACACACACATGTATGGTTATAGTTTTTAATTTATAAATATATATGTAGGTATAAACATGTATATATATATATATATAAACATTAGTTTTATATTTAAAAAGAATGAACAAATAGGTTGAAAATTTTGATGTGGCAGACGAATATCAAAATTTGATGTGGCAGAGGAACAAATAGGTTGAAAATTGAGACAAGTAGTGACTACTAAGTTGCTCTATCACCTATTAATAATCCTAAGCAATTTGAAATGTTTGATTCATAAGTATTGACTACTAAACCATAAATTCTAAATCCTAAAAACTAAACCCTAAATCCCTAGACCATGAAACCCTAAATCCCTAGATCATGAAACCCTAAATCCCTAGATCATGAAACCCAAAATCCCTAGACCATGACACCCTAAACTATAAATCCTAAATAATAAACCCTAAAATCCTAGACCCTAAAACCCTAACCTCTAAATCCTAAACTACATGATAATAACAAGCATACATGTCAATCTATACGCATACATGTGAATAGATGGCACATGAAATCATCATTTGTGAATGCCTCTGAAATGCTAAATACAGAAGCAATATGTTTTTTTTTTTTTTAATTTTGTATTATTTTTTCATGTTGTTAGTTTAATGATAAACTGCATGAATAATAACAAACTGCTAGTTTTTTTTTATTACATATAGCCAATCTTTTTAAAAATCATCATTTGTGAATGTAGTTTCATTTTGTATCTCGCCATTTAACTCCTCTCATGTATACTACTTTCATAAGATCACATACATTTAAACATACATATCACATGCATGCTTGTATATTCACATGTATGCATCTATTCCACATTTATGCATGCATGTACCACCACATGTATTCATGTATTTTCACACGTATGCATGTATTTTCACATGTATGGATATATTTGAGTGTGTGTGTGTGCGTGTGTGTGTGTGTGGACAATAATCTCATGAGTATGAATCATTTAGAAGCAGCACAATAATGGCACCAAAGTGACGTTTGTTGTCTGCATTAACTTCAAATATTTGTGGGTTGGAGAAAAGATGGCATGTGATTGTCATCATCTTCTCTCAATGCAGAAGGTTGTTCTTGTTCATGGCTAGAAGCAGCTCGTCTTGCAGCACAGGCAAGATTTTGGATGATAGAAGAATGAAAGTTAAATTCTGCCTTGAGCTCAAAACATGCTGCTTTAATCCACTTCTCAGCGACGCTCGTAGCTACGCTATCTTGAGTGTCTCTCTCATGCTCCTCAATCACCGGCCTTATATCACTATATAAAGCATCCAACTTGGAGCTTGCTTCCATCTTCATGTCCTGCAAACTCATATCCTCAATGTGAACAACAAAACAATATTGGGTAGTATGCTATAACCGTGGAGACACAAGTTCGATCCCCATGAATGTCAAGTGCAATTCCCCAGGGTGCTTGCCATATCATCGCCTAACATGTGGTTGAGACGATGGGTTTACACAGGATGGAGAGAAGCTTCTAGAGATTTAGAGAGACCATTTCCAAACAAATTGTGGAACAATCTAGAACCTTCCAAGACTAGTATAATGTTGAGTATCTAGAACCTTCCAAGGTCCTTGACACTTCTATTGATAGGTATAAAAAAAAGTTGTTTAATTTGCAGACCACCATGTTGTAAATCTCTTTCTTCAATAATAAGTAATTTTCTTTCTAGTTCTTGTGGGTTCTCTTTGGTTCTAAACTGATAGCAGAAGCCAAGTATCACTTACAGGGCAAATAAAAGACTAACTTAGGGCCCGTTTGATAAAACTAAAAAAATTAAATGCTGAAAAATAAGTGCCAACAAATTAAGTGCTGAAAAATAAGTGCCAACAAATTTAGTGCTGAAAAATAAGTGCCAAAAAACCAAGTGCTAAATTTTATAAGTGTTGAATTTATATTGAAAAACTGTTTGATAAATTACTATTAATTAAATCCTGAAGATAAATAATTATTTGATAACTGTAAATGTTGAATACTAAAAAGTATGTATTTACATATTTATCCTTATTATCAATGTATTACATATTATCTAACATAAATAAAATTTTTAATGAACTTTTTTTTCACTATAATTATTAATTATTATAAAAAATAAAATCTCTAAAAACATATCCATAAATAAATCAAAAATTTAAAAAAAAATAAAAATATTTAAAAAATAATCAATAAAATTTAAGCTCTTTAAAACTATCCAAATATTTAATATAAAAATAAAACTTAATGAAGAACTAGTTGACTTACTATTTCTTCTATTAAATTAATCATGAAAGAGAATTAGACTTAGGATTTATTGTGAATGAGAAAGGAGGAGAAGACAAATTTACAAACTAAATTGTAACGTGAATGAGAAAATAAAAAAAAATAAAATAAAATGACAAAATAATAACTTGAAAAAAAATTTGTTGAAAATTTTCTCCATTCAAAATTAAGCATATCTCTACCTACTTAATATTTTTAATACTATTTCACTTAAAATTTTTAATTAACAGCTCTCAAATATTTTTTATCGAACACATTGATTTTTTCAAACTATTGAAAATTTCATTTTCATTGGTTTGAAAAAATTAAGTGGTCTATCAAAAAGCCCCTTAGCAACATCCAAGGAGTGAGCTACCTAAGTGTCATATGAAAACTTAGCAAAAAGACCAAGTCTGTGACAAAAAGCTTTGTGCACTAAGTATCACCTACACTATAAGTTATATCATTACCACAATGTAAATTGCACAATGTCTAGGAGCCAGGAGGGCTAACATTTCATCTGTCTTACTCTTAGAAATCAAAAAAACTATGTCTGATGAGTCCAAAACACAAGACTTATTACGTATATATGAAGGAACTTGTCATCACACCAAGACATGACCTCTAGGTATAAGGCAACCTAACATACATAGAATGATGAGATAACTGTGCAATGATGACTTACCTCATAAGCGGCCACTTCTTTCTGTGCTTCTTCCAAGGCTAGGAGCTTAATGACATCTTTTGCCTTAATTTGCCTTCTCTTCAAATTTTTTAGATTTCCACTAAAGATGTCTTTCAATTGTTTGGCTGTTGCTTGCTTGTTTTGGGATTGGTCATTGTGGCTCACGTCGATTGCACCGATTGTGAGTCACCACTTCATTGTCCCCTGCAAAGAATGGTTCAGTATGCTCAAATATATAACCACATGTTCGAGATGAGATATTTTTTTTTCTCATCCCTAGAATATTTACTCATTATTTGACAATCAGATTCTTTAAATCTCCTTTGAAGTTTTTAATTCTTTTTACTCATTTTGTGTAATATTTATATATGATATTTATTATTGAATACCCATTACCCATCAAAGCTAATACCAAGTATAATTCAAATAAAAATAATCAAAATATTAATAATGATATCTGCTAATCACATTTGATTCGATAGATAATCAATACCTATTCATTATAACTTTTTTATTAAATATAAACGATCAAAATATCATATTTTTTTAATTCAACAACTAAAATAGAAAATTATGAACAAAATTAAACAAAATTAAAAAAAAATTAAAAAAATCTAAAAATAATTAAAAATAATTAAAAACACTAAAAATATTAAAAAAATTAAAAAAAAATTAAAAAAAATTTAAAATTTAAAAAATTAAAAAATATATAAAAAATATAAAAAATTAAAAAATATATAAAAAATATAAAATATAAAAATTAAAAAAATTAAAAAAATTAAAAAAAATTAAAAAAAAATTAAAAAAATTAAAAAAATTAAAAAAATTAAAAAAATTAAAAAAAATTAAAAAATAACAAATTATAACATTTAGGTAAAAATAAATAAAAATTAACTATGTAATTAGATTAGACCAAGTACCTAGTTGTGAAAAATTCAATTAAATTGTATCTCAATTACTTATGATCAATTGTTTATATTTTAATTTTCCAATCTATCATATCAAAAATAATGTTCACTCTTAACCTTAAAATTTTTTTAATTTATATTTATAGTTTTTACTCAGTTCATGATAATTTTACCTCAAATAATTTTTTTCTAAGGGTAAATAAGCTCACTTATAATAGGTTCGCCAAGTACCAACAACATGATAGTTCAATTAGCAAAGAGGATATATACTCTAACCTCAGAGTGTTTATTGAGACACATTTATAGGCTGAGGGATAGTATAGGTTCACTAGGAGGCTTACATTCAATATGACCAAGCTAGTTCAGATAATTTTTCCTTGTCTGATCATGAATAGAAGGGAATTTCAATTTTCAATTTAATAATCAATAATAATGATCGGATATATAATTATGATTTTAGTAATTATAATTTCATGAAAATCAATCATATTGATAAGTCATTTAATCACTAATTAAAAAAAATAGAAAATCTATCTTAGTTCTACAACATAATTTTAGTGATTTTATCTGTAATCAAATCATGTTAGCAGCACTGATTAATTTTAATGTAGTTATTCTTCTCGTTCTCCATATTATTAAAAAATTTCATCTTTTCTGAGAAATAAGTTTAGAGATAGAATTAAGCTTATCACCACCTGGTCTACTCTTCAGTGGAATTGCAGGAGTAGCTTCCAATGGAACTGCAACAAGGGGATGAACAATTAGAGCACCAGATTGCGAGTGTTCTCTAGATCCAGTAGTGGAACTTGATATCTCCCCGCTCTCAATTCCTCTGCTGACGCCAGCCTCAGAAATGGAGGTACTTGTGAGTTTGAGGAGCTTTGCGGAGGGCTCATCTTCTGCAGAATCATATAGCGGAATGTCTTCCACAGAATACCTGAGATAACAACACAAAGTGAGAGAGAGATAGAGAGATAAATATATTAATATACATAGAGAGATATATATATATATAGAGAGAGAGAGAGAGAGAGAATGTGAGAGTGAAAGAGCAAGGGCGCAAGAGAGCAAGAGAGATTGAGAGGGGGGATAGAGAGAGAGAGAGAAGGGAGGGAGGGAGGAGAGAGAGGGGGGAGAGAGGAGCGAGAGTGGGGGAAGAGAGGGGGGAGAGAGGAGAGGAGGGAGAGGGGGGAGAGTGGGAGAGAGGAGGGAGGGAGGGATAGAGCGAGAGAGAGGAGAGAGAGAGAGAGAGAGGGAGAGAGAGAGGGAGAGAGCAAGGAGAGAAGAGGAGGGAGAGAGGAGGAGGGAGTGATAGAAAAGAGAGAAAAAGGAGGTAGAGAGAGAGGAGAGAGGAGAGAGAGTGAGAGTGAGTATTATATAGGCATAATATATTGAACGAAACTATCATCAAGAGGACCTATCATCATCATCTTCCCAAAGGTAGGTATCCTCCTGTTGAACAAATTGAAAAAAAAAAAGTAAATTTCAAAAAGCAAGTATAATAATCTAGAAATGGTGTTCTAGATCACCAATAGCATGGTAGTTGGATTGGTAGAATGAGGAACACACAAGCTTTGGGTTGCAAGTTCGATCCCCACCAGCTACCCTCTACCACTGGGATGGGGCAGCCGTGCCTTTCCATGGGAGTCCTGGTAGTGGGCCCACGGCCCAATTAGAGTGTGGATCCCACCTAGCAACAAGAAAAAATGATGATCTAGATTTACCCACGATGCAATTAGTCCAGTTGGTGTGGATTCTAGAGTTCGATCCTCACGGGTTACACCTATGAGCGAAAAGACAAGTATACCCATGGCCCACCTTGGGGCCCAATGACTGTTCGAGGTGCTCGCTCAACTGGCTCGAGAAAGCACCAAATTACAAAAAAAAAAAATGGCATTCGAGATAATCAAAGCTAATGCTTTGGTATAAACAAATTTTGGATCCAAAAACTCACCTGGAAGCCACGAGATTTTGCCCCAAGGAAGCCGGAACAACTGCCTGCGCCACACAAGCAACGAACCTTTGCTCCACCGTACCACTCGAAGTTATAGTTGTATGCGAGTTCAGTGCCCGCAGGAATATCATGCTTGGCAAATATCCCAACTCTTAATTCTCCCAAAACATTCCACTTCCTCGTCTCACAATTCGGCATGCTTCAGGGCACACACAAGAACAACAGGCAAAAGCAACCATCTTCACAACTCCAAATGAAAAGTTCACAAGCATAGAGAGAGAGAGAGAGAGATGATGATGATGAGTTGCGCAAGAAGAGCTTGAGTATTACAAACAAAATTACTCGCCATGAATGGTTTATAAGGCGAGCCAACGTTCCTTTTTTAGTTGCATCGATGCACTCACAAGAATTGAGTGAAATGATGAAGGCGTCTTTCAACCCTTCAATCAACAAAGAGAACTCTTAGGAGCATTGTTAGTAGATAAATAAATAGAAAAAGGAAAAGAACAAGCAAAAAGTATTAATCAAGGTCATGGAGATCATATCCAGTGAGCAAAGCTCGTGCTTTAGCACGGGCCTGGTTGAAGTTAATATCTCAACAATCTTATTCATGAAATTAGAAGAGAATATGTCTTATGAGTCTCGAACCCGAGATCTACCGACCACAAGGACTTCTCTAATTAGGAGTAATCTCAATATTATTCTCGCTAAAACATATTTTACTTTAGAGTTCTTATATTATGAGATCCAGTATATTAATATTTATGTAATTGCAGTACTAAGAATATTATTATCATCATTATCATCAAAACTACTAAGAATATACAAATGTTCACCATATGTGCATCATCATCATCATCAGAGCTCATTCTTAATATTATGAAAAATTATGTAGACATAATTGAATATTTCTTTTAAATGTGAAAGGAAAAATCATATTTCATTTATTAATTCATTTTAATATTATGGATTCCGATTTCCATCCATTCACTAAAACTTAACTATTTAATTTAGAAATTTTTGATTAATTAATTATATCCTATTAATATTTTTAGCTGAGAGAAAAAAAATATAGAAAATATTTTATTTATTTTTCATTAGCCCTAAAAACATAAAGTAATATATATACCTATATATACACACATGTGCGCACGCACACACACATACACTAGATTATGGTAGCTCACATGTGGGGTACATTATACAAATAAAAGAGAAATAAAATAATAAATAAAGATTAAACATCAACACCCCCAAGTTGATGAGTGCACATCATAAATACTCAACTTAGAAGAAAAGGTGTGTATGTGATCCCCAAAGCATCGTCATGAAGATGTCTGCAATATTCTTAGTGATAGGTAAATAGATTGTACTTGTCGTCATAAAATTATTATAGATCTTCTCTCATATGAAATGATAATTAATCTGAGAATATTTTATTTACTCATGAAAAATTAAATTAATTGTATCATAATCATACTAAGTTGTCTAGCTAACAAAGTAAAGTGTTACTAGGTTCTAAAAGAATAAATTCATCTCATTTAAACCCATAAATAAACAATATCATATCTTCTTACTTTGTATTTATTTTCAATCTAAAAATTATAGTTTATAGCTTACTCGTTCACAAAATAAGAGTGTTTCTAAAAAAATATAAAATACAATCACAAATATCTTGATTATGGTGGCATGTGTCCAACTAAAATTAAAACAAATATATATTTAATAGTTCTCATGATCGTTGAAAGAAATCTCATGTATTAGAATTATTATGACATATCTAAGTATCTAAAAAATTATGTTTATATAAATTTATAAAAAAAAATCTAAGAAATAATTAATTATTCTATTAATATAAGTGATTCCAATTAAATAACTATTATATAATAATGTTTTTCATCTATCTTTGTATATCTAAAAGAATTAACTAAAATATTGATATTCATAGATGAGTCTGCACAAATCTATTAGTACAACTGAAATGTTGATATTAGCAAAAATCAAAACAAATCTATATCAAGTAATTATAATGATCATTGAAAGAAATCTCATGTATTAGAATTATTTTTATATATCTAAGAACTAAAAAATTATATTCATGTGAATTTATAAAAAAAATCTAAGAAATAATTAATTATATTAATAATATAAGTGATATCTAATTTGATTACGGTTACATAGTTAAGTTTTTTATCTATCTTCTTATATATGAAAGTCTATAGTTGTTAAATCGAGATTCGATCGAGAATCAAAATGCTTGATTAGTGAATCGAGAATCAAAAATCAAGAATCGAATCGTAAATATAATTTTTTATGATTTTTTTCTATGTTAATTAATTATTATTTTCTATAGTTAGAATTTTTTTTTTATATTTTAGTTTTTATTTTTGTGACTTATTAGGTATTTTATTGTTTTTCACATTAAATTCGTAATACCAAGAGTTAAAATTGCTTTTTTCCACATTAATTAATTCTTACAGCCTATGTTGCACGGATACGCCTAGGAACTGCCGTGTCGCCGTGTCCGACCCGTGTCGCCGTGTCCGACACCTGGACACGGGTCGGATACGCGTCCAATACGCCATGTGGCGTATCGGTTACGCGTCGGAGACATATCCGACGCGTTGTTCGGAAACAGACGTCTATAACAACAGACGCGTCGTTTACCTACAGACACGTTGTTTACCAACTGACGCATTTTTACGATTCTAACGCGTCGGAAATACACTATATATTAACTATTACTCATACATTTCCAACAAATTGAGGAGTACACCACCGACAGTGAGTTGCCGACAAGCCGATTGCAAGAAATAGTTGTCAATTGTCATTGCGTCAAACGGGAAGGAGCACACCGCTGAGGCGCCGACAATACCTAAGGTAACCTAATTCTATAAAGGGAATGAGGGGTTTGAAATCTGTATCGGGAGGGGGGGAGAGTTCAAAAATCAAAACTGTAAAGGGAGGATAGTGGGGGGGTGTTAGAGGGTTTAAATTTTTTTTACATTATTTTAAAATACAGAATTTTAAATTATAATTAATAATTTTATTTTTATTTTTATTTTTATTTTTTTTATCATGACGTATCCAAATCGTATCCGTATCCTAGTTTTTTAGAATTTGTCGTGTCCCCGTATCCTGCCGTGTCTTATCTTCGTGTCCGTATCCGTGTCCGTGCAACATAGCTTACAGCTAACAATATTTTTTGTATTTTATTTTTTGTTTTTGTAACTTTTTGAGGATCTTAGTTACTTGAGAATCAATATTAAATTAATTCATGTGAATCGATTCGCAATTCAACGATTTGATCTTCAATTCGTGCAAATTTTCGATTCTTTTAAAATATCAGATCATTTACTCCCTGAATCATGAATCAAATTATGAATCAAATCATGAATCGTACGATTTTAATAATGATGTTTAAAACAATTAACAAAAATATCTACATTCATAGATGAGTCTACACTCAAATTTTTTTAGTGAGTCAATCAATACATAGCCCATTATCCCAAGCTTAGGTTATATATTTAGAATATGTTTCCTCAAAAAAATCATGTCTCATAAACAAGCAATCTCAAAAATCATACCTCATAAACCCATTATGTCAAGCTCAGATATCTAATTGAACTGTGTCATATCGAAGCTAATTGTAAATTCTCATTTATTATTGAAGCTAATTGTACATAATTCATCTAACATGATATGTAATATCTTAGATAATTAAGTATCTTAAAAAAATAGTTAGACTCCTATAATTATTAGGAAAAAATAAAAATAAAATAAAATATATAATATCAAAGTGAATAAACAATACACATAGCAATGAATGATATATTGAACACTTTATTTGTTACTTCCATTAAGCAAGCAATTAGAAAATCCATGTAGGAGTCCTACAAATAACTCGACTAGAGAAGTCTGACATATCTACTTAGGATACATCTTTATGGTGAGATCATCAAATCTGTTAATATTAATCAATAAATTAATAATCACATATATATAATATAATGAACAATAAAATTATAATATAATTAAATATTTTAAATCATCATAAGTAGGAGTCCTACAATACCCACAAATAATTAAAATAATCAAATAGAATAACTTCTTTTTAAATAATATATCAGATAGAAAACAAAAATATATTTTCTTAAATGATATGTCTCACAATCAATAACAATCACCCCCTGCATACTTAATTTCATAATTTTTAATTTATCTAATAATGAATATTTAAACTTAAAATATATAATAAGACTACCATAAACAAATTATGACAAAACTAGGGTACAAAAAATATATTTATCAAAAAAAGCAACTCAGCATCAACATTATCATACTCTTTGAGTGATACACCTGTGGTACAGTTGTGCACGTTCACCTCAACTGAAACACTGTTGCACCATTCACAAGCTCTGCGCATCCACAGAGACAGAGCCATGAACCACAGTTTCACCACTTAAACAATGTGCAAGTTCACTGCACAGTGCATGCCAACACACCCACTGCACAGCGCACACATCACACATCCACAGCACGACTTCCACTACACGATGCACATCATCATGAGCCACCACCATGCACAATTTAGGGTTTTAAGAGATTGATTTTGTCCAACTAGGGTTTCAAGGGGGGAGGGAGAGAGAGAAAGAGAGAGAGAATATTTTTTATGTATTTTATTAACCACAAGAATAGAGAATAAAATAAATTTATACTATTTGTGCTTGCATATTAAAAAGAAAAAAAGAAAAATAAACAATATCTATGGTACAAAAGATTATTCTACCTTGATTCTCATAAGCCTGAGTCCTTAGTTTTGCTTCCTTCCATGATATAACTTCGCCACAGTACTCAATAATAAAATGTCCTGCCTAAATTAGACAAGGGGCAAAAATGTACATTTTGTGAAAAATATTAACACCAAGAAAAAGCATCTATGATACAGAAGACTTGTTCGTTTGGGTTACCTGTATATCTTCATCAGCAAGAAGACCCCAGCCACAACCATTGGTTTTAAACAACTTTGTTTTAGCATAATCACATTTTTGAAATCTCTGTTCACACAAAGAATATAAAATGTAAAATACATGCATACACACATAATGTGGGTATAAAACTTAACATGGTAATAGGTAAACAATATAATCCAATTGTCATATCAGCAAGAAAAAAATATGATATTGAGTGTTTAATCCAATGGAGGTCAAAAACTTAGTGTACAAGGTTGCCACTTTAGCATGAAATCTGAGAGATTAATATCTTAATAATCTTATCCCTAAAATTCTAAGAGGTTGTGTCTGATTAGTCTCAAACCCAAACAGATCACTCTTAGACAAATGTATTCATCAATGCACTAAGATATAACCTCTAATAGATACATGAAGTATGAGAACTTTTGAAGTAATCAATCATCTCGGTATTATTCTCGCCCAAACATATTTAACTCTAGAGTATTCAAGCCAACAATATTTTCTAAAGATAGGCTTGAATTTGTCCAAAAAATCTTTCATTTTATCTACCACTATTCTATGATAATGAGTGCTTGGTGTCTGTTTTGAGTATCAGCTTATAAACAATAATAAACCCCAACCACAACCATTAGTTTTAAATAACTTTATTTTAGCATAATTACATTTTTGAAATCTCTATTTACGCAAAGAATAAAAAATTTAAAACATATACATACACACATAATGTGTGTATAAATCTTAACATGAAAATTGATAAACAATGGAATCCAATTCTAATTATCATATCAGCAAAAGAATATAATATTGAGTGTTCAAGCTAAACGAGATCATATCTAATGTACAAGATTCTCACTTTAGCATGAAATCTGAGAGATTAATATCTCGATAATATTACCCCTAAAATTCTAAGAGGTTATGCCTGATTAGTTTCAAACTGTGACATATCACTCTTGGACAAGTATATATCATCATATTAAGATATGACCTCTAACACAGACAGGCAGCATACGAAATTCTGAGTTGATCAATCATATCAGTTTCTATTCTCACTCAAACATATTTAGCTTTAGAGTGCTCATCCAATGTTGCAAGATTTTCTAACGATAGGCTTGAATTTTTCCAAAAAAATATTTGATCTTATCTACCACTATACTATGCTACTGAGTGCTTTGTGCCTGCCTTGAGTATCGGCTTATATGACAGTAATAAACCCCGGCCACAACTATTGGTTTTTAACAACTTTGTTTAAGCATAATCACATTTTAGAAATCTCTAATCACACTTTTTAGAAAATTTAAAATATATTCATACACACATAATGTGTGTATAAACTTAACATGAAAATAGATAAACAATGAAATCTAATTGAGATATCAAGAAAAGAATATGATATTTAGTGTTCAAGCCAATTAAGATAATTCCCAATTTACAAGGCTGTCACTTTAGCACGGGATCTGAGAGATTAATATCTAGATAACCTTACTCCTAAAATTCCAAGAGATTGTGTCTGATTAGTCTCAAACCCAAGACCTATTACTCTTTGATGAATGTATTTATCATCACATTAAGATATGACCTTTAATATATATATATATATATATATATATATGAAGTATATGAACTTTTGAGGTGTTCAATCATATAAGTATTATTCTCACCGAAACATATTTCATTTTAGAATCTTCAAGTTAATGGTGCAAGATTTTCTAAACATTGGCTTGAATTTGTCCAAAATATCTTTGGTCTTATCTTCAAGATATGAATTATGACATATTACTCTTTTGAGTGCTTGGTGCATGCTTTGAGTATCATCTCATTGAACAGTAATAGACACCATTTTATAAAATAATAAAATAAATTAAAGATCAAAAGAAGAGTGATTTGGGTAAAAGTTTTGATTATGTTTCATGCATGTTTCAAGATCTTGCATTTGTAATTAACGATCAGGATGGAGTTGAGAGAACTATACATAAGACTATTATTTTAAAAACCTGATTCTTGCAGTGGACCCCACAGGGGCAATACCCATGGGTACACTCTGTACTTGTAAGCATATTCAAGCAGCTTTCTCCGCATGCACTCTCAGGATTGTTGGCATCAAATTTGCAATCACAAATTGCAATGTCTTCATCTTTTTGCTTCTTGTGCCTGAAACAAAGGAGTGAAAAAAAAAGACAAATTCTCATCAAAGGAGGTTGTAGGAAACATGAAAACAACAAAAAAAGAAAGTGGGTGTGGGTGATAGCCTTGAGTTGACCACGAACCTGCACTAGGCTCGAACCATGCTGAAACTCCCAGTTCAAGCCATTAAAAATTTATCAATATCGACTACGCTATTTTCACCAGTCCGGTTCATGGCCATAATTGGATTATGGTCAGGCAATAATATTCCGAGTTTGGTTAAATTAGAGTGCCAGATTATATTTTGCTAGTAAAATCAAAAATAAATTGTAAATAAAATAAAGAAAAAGAAAATATAACTTACTTTCGATGCAAAAAATCATTTTGTTTGATGTGTTGATATTGTGGTACCGAATCATTCCATCCGCCCTAAAAAAGAAATCAATATCAGGCTCATAATTGTATGCATCCTGTGAAAGTATGACTACAAAAAAAATTATTTTAACTTCAAACTCAATGCTACACATATTTTAATTCTATTTAATGTTTTTGAAAATTGATTGGTATCTAGAAAAAATTAGTTGAAAATAATTAAATAAAACGTTATTAAATTAAAAAAAAATACAAAAATATAATATATTTCATCATCAAAATAGCACACTTGAGAGAATAAAATATACAATATACCAAATAGAAAGCTACCCCTATTGAAATAGTTATTATTAAAAAAAAAAAAATTACTTATCTTATTTGTGACAATATAATCTCTCTTTTAGAATAGACAGATTCTATCACAAGAAAATATATGAGTTGTGAAATTCTCAACTTATTATTTCTGAAAATAAGAATGACATTCACGTACATAATAAGCATGATTATCT
The DNA here is from genome assembly GCA_029783825.1 of Sapria himalayana. Classification (NCBI taxonomy): domain Eukaryota; kingdom Viridiplantae; phylum Streptophyta; class Magnoliopsida; order Malpighiales; family Rafflesiaceae; genus Sapria; species Sapria himalayana. The sequence continues at coordinate 447,847 of JAREIK010000357.1, read as the reverse complement.
TATCATCTTAGCTCCTATAAAGAAATAAAAAAATTATAAAACACTTTTATAATTCAAAATAGGCAGATGATAGTAAAAAACCTCGCAAATTAAACTTTCGATAGCGGCTTCAAGCCATGCAATTTCTTTCTGAAATTTTTAAATTAATTCTAACTGTACTACTCGAAGCTCTGGTAATTGCTCCATATATATTTCCTCCATGATGTCATTATGAAAAAAGATTTCTTATGCCTAAATGTCGGATCATGCCAGTTATGGGAAGTTAGAATACCCAATTAAATTTTTTTAAAACATTAATTTTTTATATATTAGACATATTATATATCAAAATAATATTATTAAAAAATACATTATATTAGAAACTTAAATGAATCAAAATCAAATAAATAATTAAAATTATTATTTTAAATTCAGCTCAGCTCAAAATATCATATGCAAAAAAAACTAATCTAAAATATGTTACATAACAAAAACTAAAGTAGAAATAAATTAGAATATGAATCATAATCACATCAGTCACAAGTCCATATCTATAGTATAATATTGCAGATGCAGATCATTATCGTTATGTATGATTCTTAAGGAATCGCTAGTGATGACCTCAATATCTTCGATGTTCCATGAGTCATCATCTTCCACAATTCTTTTGATTTATCATGAATGACTAATCTTGAATCTTTATAATCATTCAAGCATGCAAATATTTTTATAATATTTAATTAATTAAAATTACTAGTATACAGCACAAAAGATGAGAGAGATGAGAAAATAAAAAATAAATTTGATGAAAATCAAAAAAATTGTATTCTATATTTATAAAAATTTTTATATTAAAATTATTTTTTTTTATTTTTAAATTTTATTTTATTTTAAATGAGCAGAAATCTATCAACCATTAGATTTCTATTGTATAGTCATTGGAATGAAAGCCAACAGCTACACAAAAATGATTTTATTTTTATTTTTTAAAATGACATTAAAAGCAACAAACACGACATGTCATGGGTTTTTTTAACCAAGCCATGACTTGTGACTTGTGCACAATCATGAGTCACCATTCCTATAGATCATGCCAACAAATATCATATGGACCCATGCACAACATGAGGCATGTCACAGTCTAACACAACCATGATCCAGGCATGGTTTTGGACAGTATCATGATGGGTCAAGAATGACTATTTTGGGTTATGTCTCATGTCTAACACAACCCACTTGACGAATTTATATAATTCACAAATATTTGAGTGAGCCTCCTCCCAACAAATTTCAACTTAAGATGATCTACTTTTTTATCTGGACTAATCTTGATATAAAACACTTACATGCAACCAACCCATAATAATCTTAGGCTCGTTAAAAAATAAATCATACTCAAAAAATAACATCAACACTCATTAATATTATTTCAATTTCAAGTGAATAACACTACTACCCTTTCTTAATATCATAGTAAATAAAAAATATAAACTTAATCATCCTAGAAATCATTATATCACATCTTGTGAAAAGATTCAAAATAGAATTAGTATTCCCAAAAACTTTGTTAAAATAATTAAAATAAATTATCTCTATAATACAAGATCTAAAAAGATAATATTGAGAAAAAATATATCCAATTAATATAATAATTTATAATTAAGACTACATCTCAAAAAAATTTCCCAATATTTTTACTAAAAAAATATGTATGAGTCAATACAACCAAATATTTATCCTTTATTTATATAATATCATTATGCAAATGTGCTAGCATAAAAAGTTTTATGAATAATATGATAATCAGTATAATCTAAGAAACACGGACATAGACACAAACACGAAGATACAATACGGCAGGATACAGGGACACGATAAATTCAAAAAAAACTAGGATACGAATACGGCTAAGATACGACATGATTAAAAAAAATAAAAATAAAACTTATTCTTTATAAATATTGGGTATTTTATAAAATAAAATAATATATTTTATTTTATTTTATTAAATAAATATATATTTTTTTATTTTATAAAATTAAAATATTGCATTTTATTTTATTTTATAAGATAATATTTATAATTATCTTATTTTATAAAATAATATTTAATAATAATCTTATATTATATAAAAATTTAAATTTTATTTTATTTTATAAAATAAAAATATTATATTTTATAAAAATCAGGCCCCCCTACCCCTCCCCCTCCAAAATCGCGCCCTACATCTCCACAGAATCGCACCCACCCCCTGCCTCCCACAAATCACGCCCGCCCCCTGGCCCCTCCACAGAATCGCACCCACCCCCGCCGCCCCATAGAATCGCGCTCACTTGCGCTGTCTCACAGAATCGGCCATTGGCCATAATAGGCAACGTCGTCGGGCGTTGTCGACATGGATACGACAGCCGACGCATCCATCCGATACGCCACGTGACGTATCAGATAGGGATTGATCAACAATACACCATGTGGCGTATCGAACACGTATCCGTGCCATGTCCGTACCGTGTCCGAGTGTCCGACATGCAAACACGCCAATAGGGAGCCATATCAGTGCTTCCTTGAGTATAATAAATATTAAAATTATCAGAGATATACTAAAATCTAAGATTACTTACAATGATTTTTTTATTTTTAAAGTAATTTTTATTTTTTCTTATAAAATAACTAAAAAATAAAAAAGAATATAATCAAATAGAAGATAACTAACCAAGAGAAATATGAATAATTACAAATAAAAATAACAAAATATTTAAATCTATCAAGTCACATCTAAACTAGATTCCCATAGACCATAATGTATCACATCAAATGAGTTTTTGCTCATAGAAATCTGATGAACTAGAAAGAAAACTCTAATATATTTTGCTAACTGACATGTCTTATATTATAATCTAAAGATACCACTAATATTATGATACAACATTCTCAACTTGATCAAAGATAAGTAACCAAATCAAGAATGAACAGATAACAAATCAACAATACTTAAGCCCCTATAGAATAACTTACCACAAAAAAAAGAACATACATGATACAGTTAATATTGCTCTATCCCAACTAAAGTCTCCCTTAAGGTCTTTCAATCCTTTAAGAGAATATCAATAAAAGAAAAAATAAAAATAAACTTTATGTTTTAATGCAATGTTTAGAAAATAATTATAAAAAAAGGACACACTTTTTTAAAAAATTAAAAAAAGAACACCAAAAATAAAATATTTACATTTATGTGCACTAAAAATCAAGTATACAATTTTGACTCCACATGTGACATATTTTTATAACATGAATTTCAAGTTTGAAAACAACTTTCGAATTCAACACAATTTTCAAAATGTATAAGAACAAAAATTATTTGAACGACAACTTTGGAATCATTCCAATTCCAAAATTGCATTTCGAATTCAAAAGCAATTTTTTCAGAATATATTTTTTTAAAATTTCAAAAAATTTCAAAACTTATACATGTGTGTGTGTGCGCACACACACAATAACATTATAATAAAAATTTTAAAAAAAATAAAAAAACACTTATTTGAAATGTAATTTTGAAATTGTTACTGTAGTTTTGAAATTCAAAATACCACCATTAAAATTAAATTTTTTTATACGTATTTAAAAAACCACATTTGAATACGAAGGTAGTTTTGAAATTCAAAAGATGTATTTTAATTTTTTTATAATGATGATGTGTCACACATGTGGAACAAAATCAGATATGAAATTTTTAATACACCAAAATAAAAATATTTTATATTTTAGGCATATTTTTAAAAATTTTAAAAACATTTTTTTATAATTATTTTCTGAACAATACACCAAAACATAAATATCCCAAAAATAAAATTATAATTAAATTGCCTTAAAAGACAATTTAATGAAATAAGATCATAAGTATAATCATGAATAAAAAAAATATATGAAATAAATAAAAACTTAGTTAAACATTATTATAATTAATATTTTTGATGATTCATCATTTGTTATTATAAAATTAAAAAAATAAAAATAAAAAATAAGTAATTATCTATAATAATTGTTGGTTCCTAGATCTATAACTCAAAAAACTGAAGTGAAATGTGGGTAATAAAAACTATAGTAAATAAAGGTCTAAATGTATTTGTTAATTTTATATAGAAGAATTTTATATTTTTTGAATATTAAGTATCATGATGAAGGAACTCTGTAAGAACTAATGGATAATTTTAATAGTCAATCTATCTCTTTCAAATTTTTATTATGCTCACGACCACCTCTCAAAAAATATATTACTAATAATAAACTAACAAACATATCACCTATAAAAAACTAATAAAGATAACTGATTTCTTATCAAGTAACAAATTATATGATGTAATAATAATTCTCATTTAATATTTTTTATTGGGCAACCCTCTTAGTCTATGTTAGGGTTTGGGCCAATAGAAAATATTTGAAAAAATAAATTTTATAAAAATGAAATTTAAAATTTATTAGAATTTATTATTTCTCAATAGTGATAATGCGAAGCTATTAGATTGCATAAAAATATAAACAATACTCACCACAATAATCAAATATCAATTTTAACATGATTCGCTAACCGTTCAACATGACTAACTACGTCCACCAGAAAAATGCTTAGCTCTGATAGAATAATAATCAAATATCACAGTACAAAATCACAGAGAGAGAGACGAAGAACAAAGCATGCTAAACAAATTATGCATACAAAATCCTATTATTATACAAATATCACGTGATCAATCTCTCAATATATCAGTACATACACCTTTAAATAAAACAGATAAACAAAAAAATAAATAGTTAAATAGATTAAAAAAAACAAATTATATACAACAAAATTAATATACAAGATAAGCTATATCTATATAATTTGGGGCGACGCACAAATTGAATGCTCCCAAATAATAAAAAAATAAATAAAATAAATAAAATCAACATCTCCTTTCAAGATTAGTCATACATATCACAAATCTTAAGCTTTGAAAAAATTAATGTAATATTTGATCCTCTAAAAACATTCATTGGAATATAAGCAATTTAATTATTGATAGATATATGGATTATAACTATCAAACCATCATAACATTACTTTCTAATAGAGTAATAATCAATCTCAATATATTTTAATTACTCACTGAACAGCATGTTGCCCATAATATATCAGCCTGTTTGATTTTCATAGTAAAATATCATTGATCCTAAACTGATATCCATAATTCTTTCAAGTATTAATTACTCCATTGGATCTCATAAATAATTGATGTCATATTCTTGTATTATATCTCTACACTATATTTCAAAGTTTTATGTCTCTTGTTCTTCTAGAAGATTTGTTGCCTGCAAAAAAAAAACATAAGAACTTATAACGGATCTCCTCTTTATAATCATAAAAGTTTAACTAGAATCTAAATATTTTTATTCGACTATGTCAATGATCTCTAAAAATAATCCACATCCTAAAATTTTTTCCCCAAATTTTTAAAATTCTAAACATTACACTTTATTCATAAAGAGGAGTACACAAGAGACTAGTGTGAAATGCTAAGAATTTTATTATATTATAATAAAAAATTGATAATGTTTTGTATTAACTTGATTTATCACAAAAACACAAAATACATTCAATATTACATGTGAGTATGCTGAAGCTATTCTATGAGAATCAAGGTGATTCAACATGAGATGAGTCATATAGAGTAACAATAAGAGTGCAAGTTTCTTATAAAAAAGTCATAGAAGACATTTTGACAAAATATATTATGAGACAAAAAAATTACATGTCAAGACAATAATACTTAAAAAAATAAAAGAGACTATATGATAAAGAGGACAATTAAAACTCACCATTACATTATGACAATTTCTGAAAGATATTAAAAAATTTCACAATTATGCTTTGCCAAAGACATTGAAAGATCAATGAAAAAAGAATATCACGGCCAAATATTATTTCAAAAAGTAATAGATCATGAGATTGACTTTAAAAACTTGCGACTTGAATAAAGAGGATCCATAAGAATCATAGAAAGCTCTAAAATTTTCAATATCTCTATTCATTCTAGAATATTCTAAGAATTTTTAATATAATATAATTATAATATGTGACAACCTTTACTATTAGTGAAATAAAGCTCTCACCATATAAGGAAACTCTCATTATTATGCTTACTCAAATTTCATTTGTAATGTATTCACTCAAAATATTTTCTTTCCTGATAAGTTTGTGTGTTGATTTTGTGGGTTTAACTCTAGTGAGATGCAAGAAGAGACTGGCTTAGAAAATTGAGAAAGAAAATCTACTAACAAAGTTTACACATCCAACACTAAAACTTATGATTCATGACACATACATCTAACTGATATATAGTACACCTATAAAAGGTTATAATTGAAAATAACAACCTAATATTAATTATTTGTGACCATAAGAGAAAATATGCCCAGGTAAAATATTTTATAAGTTTATGTACAATCTATCATTACCAACCTAGCCTCAAGTCGAATGATTTTTTTTTTTGGATCTTATCTTTATCATTTACACTTATCTATATTTCACTATTAGCTTACGTACCAATTTTGGGATGAGATATCAATAATGAATAATTACACTCATTTTTTTCTAACATAAAAACATATTATAATTCTAGACAACTAAACAACTCAAAAAAAAATATCCAAAATCTTAGAACTATCAAATAATGATATACTATAATTTATGATATTAAAACAAAAATAAGAAAGTATCGAGAAAAAAAATATTAAGTAAAACATAACCTTGATTCATTTCATAATGCAATAGGAATGTCAAAGTCTTTTCTCCAAATTAGATCAGCTAATACGATAGAAAATTCATTTGGAATAGGTTGTAGACTTATTCATCTAGTATATGTGCTTATATATTGAGATCATTAAGTCTTCTAACTCTCATTACTCCCTCTCGAGAAAACTAATCCTTAATATCCAAAACTAATCATACTAGTCATATCATGAACATGCATACAACCAGGGTCAATCACTACTCATCAATAACAAATAACAGATGGACATTAAAATGAGTCTACTACTGCAATGTCAAAAAGGTATATTCTCGGGCATCAAATTCTTAACGAAAGATTTATCCTTCAACATGGTATTAGCACTCGCAACAACTCTCCTAATCTCTAATAAATAATATATAAATCCTTTTTTGAGTATTAGAGTACCCAATAAAATAGATATACCTAAAACTCTTGAACAAAAAAAATTAAAAAATTCATCTCAATAGTATTCGAGCTCAAATGGGATATGACCTAAAAAATAAAAGACAATATCCAATTAATTAAAATTTTATCAATTAACATTAACATCACTTCTCCCCATAAATATTTAAGTATACTCTTATAAAATAAGAATGACCTGATTATCTCAACAAAATATCATTTATTCCTCTCATTTATTTTATTTTATACAAAAATACTTGTATAAAATATCTGATGAATCATATCGTGCTCCTCAAAAAAATAATAAAATTAATGAAAAGTGTAATCTAATATATTATTATTTCTCAATATTTTAATAATACATCATAATTAAATTGTCTTTCATATAATTTCACAAAAATTAAAAATTTTGATATTTATTTTTTCAATTCTTAAATATTGATAACTATGTAAATTGAGTATATTCATTAATAAAAATAATAAAATATTTTAAATCTGTATAAGTGATTATATTATAAAATCCCCAAGTGCTTGAGTAAATAAGATAGAATGGGTTTCCTCATAATATCCTCCTTATCTACCAAATAAAAAGCCCTAACATAATTTTCTAACTAATATGTCTCATAATTAATTTACATCACATTCATTTGATACTCTGCTCTAGAATCTTCAACTTCTTCAATAAAGAATATCACAATTGAGCATGAATCACTTATAAATCAATAAAAGATATGCATCTATATATATTCCTATGAATCGAGAAAAATAAGAATAATTCACCTCACTCAATTCCTAGAAAAGTCATATGTCTGATCATACGATAATACATAATAATATCAGATAAAAAAAATAATATTACAAATTATTACTTTGTAAAGAAGCTGATAAAAAATATATTATAAAAAAACTCTAGTACAAATAAAATATGTATTAAAAAATTAATTAACATCGATATTATCTTATCTCTTGATCCATACACCAATATCATTGGTCACAATAATATCAGAGACTTTAAACTATAAAATAAATAAAAATAATGCATTTACCTACAACATGGTTATTAGCTCCTGAATAACTACCCAATAAGTTGAAATAAGATAGTGAGTAGAAAGTGAGGTGGATGTATGCATACCTAATCTAGATGCTCCCATGGAACAAAATTTAGAGTATTCCTAAAAAAGCATCAATGTAACATCTCCAATAAACATGATAGTAAAAGATCCAATATGAGTAGATCCAGTGATCAATTAAATAGCCTATAAACTTAGAAAACTCCATCATAACTCAGAATGTAACATAGAATACTTTTCCCAAGCATGTCATGATCTCCCAGAAAAAAATAATATCACTATTATCTTCTCGCCTCTTTTTGTTCCTCGATCAAGTCTCATAACTCTCTTATCACTATTGTTAGACTAAGATGTCATGGTATTACAACTAATAATATCAACTTCACTCAAACTAAACATAGCTTTAGCCACTTGAGTCATTCTTTCATAAAAATCTGAGAGAGATGAAAGTATCCTCTCCCCATGAATTTACATCCACAAACCTATATATTACTCACCTAATAAATGCATGTAAAGATTATTAAAAGCTTGCTCATCAAGTTGACTCGGTGTAGTCTGGTCTATAAATATTTGTATCATACTAATAATCCTCTTACATAAATCATAATTGAGTTCATGGCGCATAATGATCCTTTTTCCTAATCAGTTAATTTGCACATCCACGACTAAATAATAATATCACTGAAAAATATATCAAAATTATCATGTCTCAAATCCTCTTAAAAATGATACAAGAACAAAAACACTCAATTTACTATGAACAATAGACTATCACATATGTACTAGTCTTTATGCATCAATCTGTGTTCACTTATTAGTACCAATTTGAAATAAATTTTTCAATATCTCATATATTCTTGGACCATAAATCAGATCTTTACCAATATAGTCAAAAGAGAAAATATATATGACATTAATTTCCACTAAGTTATCCCATGTGGCCCCATATTGATTACAACTATCTTTTTATCTCATAATAATGCACATTACTACACAGAATACAAATAATTAAATTATACAAATAATCAAAATACTTTATCCAGCACAAAGAAAATATGGTAGACACAACAATTGTGGTCTGCCCTCATTTGTTTACAAAGAAACTTAAAAAATTAAAATTTAACTATTTTAACACCCAAAAAATATTATATATCCAGAAATTATGTTGATGAGAACTCTGTGCCATCACCATCTGCCGGCAACCATGTGTTCTCTAACATTGACGAAAAAAATTTACACATAATATCATCTAATGTTCGAATACCTCAAACTATCAAAATCAACTCAAAATACCCACTTTACATGGGTATTTTACTGTTACAATGTGGCAAAGCTACTGCCACGATCAAAATTCCATGTCAATTACTATTATTTGTGCTTCTAAAAAGTGCATCGTCACTCACACACACCAACAACAGCGCACCTTCGCCAGAGAACGTGCTATAATACCATGTTAGACTTAACAAACCTAGGTTAGGATTTACTTCATCAAAAAAAAAAAATAAAGAAAAAATAACATTTAAAAATAAAAAACAAAATTATTAAAATGAAAGTTAAAATTAGAATATAATATAAATAATATATATATATATATATATATATATATATATATGATTTGAGACGTATCACGAGTAGGATGCTCATAAATAATAAAAAAATAAATAAAATAGTAAAATATAAACTAAAATTCAATACATATAATTTTAATTGTACAGTAATTTGCAATGATTTTTAGTAATAATTATGGGCTTTTGCATAAGTGCAATAATCAAGACACCTTAGCAATAAAATAAACAACTAAATTAAAGCTACAACAAACAGAGTGATAATATTTTACATGATATGAATGTAGAGTGAGATAAAATATTATGGGTGAACTATCTATCAACATGTTACACATGACATGTTATGAGTAAAAAATAAGTCCTGTAAATATTTGAACCTCGTTACACAAACATAACATTATAATTAAAAACTATAAATTTCAATAAAGCATATATATGTGGCTTTAAATTTTTTATAAATGTTAAAAATTATATAATAGACATGCCCAATGCATGAGACTTCATCATCCACATAAAACATGAAAGATGTAAATCTCATCAAACTTTACCCTCTATAAATTGAGGACAAATCTAACAAGTCTCTAATTTGAGACATTATGTTGTTGAATGAAAATATTAATCATCACAACGAAACATAACCTTCAAATGTTAAATCATATATAATTTCTTAAAACTTATAGTTTTAAATGATCACATTATATTTGTATAACAATGATCAAATGCTAATATGTATTGGTTCAATTTGATGAGATTGAAGATAATGTCATTGAACTTAAAGTGATAAAAAAAATATGCTAACCTAAAAATAAAATACTATAAAATAATTATTTGAATAATTATATATGGTTCAAGATATTAGATTATAATAAAATACCATATTTATAAGAGGGTCGTGGCAAAAATATGTATATTAAAATGAATATATAATAAAACTCACATAAATAAAATTAGAGATATGAAGCCTAAAAATTATTTAGGTATCACAATTATAAATGATAAAATTGAAAATAATCATCCCACATAATTTGGACATAAAAATGAAAAATCACAAAATTTAAATAAAAAATATTTAAATTGATAATTTAATAAAATATATAGAACATAAACTATAACATTAAAATTTTGAATGAATATGATCAAAGAAAATATACAAATGATAAATTTATGTTGACCTTTATGTGATAAATATATTACTTAAAAATCTAAAATTGATATATATGACACTAATTATATCATCAATGTGATTTGAAGATGCTGATAATATATGATTTCACATTTTTATAACCGCACAAAAACATTTTTATAACCACACCAATTATGTCATCAATGTGTTAACCTTTATAATCTTTTATTAATAATAAATTTTAGGTCAATATCATAATATAGATCTCGGAAGTTTCAAAGTTTATAATTTGAATATTTTGCCAAGAACACAATATGTATTACTTATTAAATATTATCATTATTTGTTAAATAGAGTTAATCAACATTTGTTTGATTTAATTTTAAACAACCAATTGATTAAAATTTGGATTCAACATCACAACGTCACCTTACACTTTTAACTAATGACTCAACTTGAATTTGAGAGTTTCAAACATGAAAAGTAAATGGGTTGAATTTGAGTAGAGATATCCATTAGACTGTGACGGCATAGGCATGGCATGGCATGGCACGACCCAGATTTTTAAAAAACCCAACCAGGCCACCATGTCAAGCCAGCAAGATAATATGGAAATGAGGCTTGCCATGGCCTATTGGCCCGCAAAGGTAACCAGACGTGGATGACATGGCCCATGCCGAACCCAGGCTAGCCTGGGTTCGCCAGCTTGTGCCAACGGCCTACCCTAGGCTACGGCTACACCCTAGCCAGTGGCCCAAGTACTGGACTGGCTAATGCTCGGTCCAATAGACTAGGCTGCTCTACTATCTACTGGAAGTAGTCACAAAAAGTAGCCAGTGGCCCATAAATAGTAGGCTGAGGCTACCGCCTACAGGCATTAGCCAATCGAGTGTCCAGTAGGCACTGCAATAAGCTAGGCTGTATGTATTTTATAAAATATATATTATAGATATGCATAAATTAAATTTAAAAAAAAATAATTTATTATTAAAAGTGAAACTGCACATTAGTACAAGTACAAATTAATATATATGAAAATTAATGTACACAAAAACAATAAAAATTATGTTCCAGTTTGAATTGAATATATATATATATATATATATATATATATAAAATTGCGACTTTGCATATAAAATTTAAAAATAAATATAAGACTGAAAATAATATGTCAGTGCAATATTATTAGCAATAATATAAACATAAAAGCAATAATTATCAATTAGTCTGGTTTAAATCATTACAACTCTAAGAATCAATAATAATCATTTTTGTATATGATATCCACATCCTTTACTTCATCTTGAAGATTTGTCCAAATATTTTCTCAATCTTTTAAATACAATAGAATTTTAATAATATTTGAATATAATATACTTATTCTATCTAAAATCATATTCATAGTCATAAAAAATAAATTCTAATACAATGTTAAATATCAAATATGTCAAAAAATTAAGTGTTATTTTAGATAAATAAAAAAGATAGATTCGTATGATTTTCAATAACTCGATATATTAAAATTTTTCATATCATTGTTATCATTAACCCTATAATTTATTCAAGTAGCTAAGTAATATAAATAAATAAAATTAAAGATTAATATTTTAATTATTTTATTTTTATTTCAAAAATCATATCATTAAAATATAAATACTCTATATTGATAAAAATATTAATCATATTATATATACACTTAAATACAATACAAGTCATGAGAGTGAATAACAACAAATACATGTTAGTTGTATTATAAAATATTTTCAAAAAGTTTAGAAATAATAATTATAAAATATAATCCAATTAGTTAATCTTAATTATTATATCATCAATATTACTACTTACGTATTCGAATATTACATATTAGTAATAAATACATAGGGTGTCAAACAAGAAGGGCGAGTCAGGCAATGCCCGAGGCCCAGCTTGGTTCAACAGTGTGTGGCCCAAAATGACACCATCCAGAACCGTGCCTCATGCGGCATGTCTGACTCGATAACACTATAAATCAATCTGGGTGACCGCCCATTGGGGGCCCCATCGAGCATGATGTCCAGTCACCTGGAAAGTTTGATTTTTTAATTTTTTTTTATGCAATTAGGCCCCAATGGCCCAGCCTCATGCCCATGGCAAGGCGGTGTAAAATATTAGATTGCCCATCACAAGACAGTCTAATTATTTTATAACAATCGGTCAGATAACGATTGTAATTGATCAGTCACGTAAGCCAACCACCCGATGTGTTTTCATGCAATGAGTTTCACATGCACCTTCGACACTGTCCAACATGGTCATGCACTTGACCATGTCACTGTGTCGTGTTTGACACGACACAGTGGCACATACCTTGAAAAAATAGGTTGTGCCAGCATGGCACAACCCATTTGAAACCTCTATAAATACATTAATCTAATATCATATATATAAAACTCCAATAACATTTGATATCTAGTGATAATTTTTCTTATTTAGGCTTAATTACTTGTATACATATAAATCTTAAAATTTATATATTTAGGTAACCTAGTATATTTTAATATATTATATATTTATTCTAATGAGTAAGAAATATTTTTTAAGATAACTTGCACTATTAAGTTTATTTTGTAATTCATATATCTAATATGAAAAATCTCCATTAAAAAATATCTCAAATAAATCTCACAAAAAATATTTATTAATATATTATTATTTAAAAATTATCAAATATGATATTAAATATTTTATTTTTAATCTTAAATTTTCTAAAGGCTCTAGACAAATATTAGAAGTATCAATTAAGTCATGTTGTGTCACACACAACACGAATTGAGTACTCAGGCCATGTCGTGATAGCACAGCATCATGAGATTGACCCAGCACAACACAATAGCCTGCCTTCTAAAAACAAACATACCAAATCAAAGTCGTGTAAGATTGAACTATATCATGTCGGGCCTAAGTAGCAGCGGGACAGCACTGGCCAAGCCAGCCAGTGGCCCAACACAATTTCGAGCTAGTCCAATTGAATGCCCACTATCACATAACGACATTGGCTTTTATCTTTAAAATAAAATTTTAATTTTTAAAATTTCAATATTAAAAATAAATTTTATTATATTGTAAATATAAATAAATAAAATTTACAACTCAATTAAAAATTTAAATTAATTTAATAATTTTGATTTAATCATTATATCAAAAATAATAATAAATTTAAAAATTATAAAAGTACTACATAACTATGACATCAATAATAAACATTAGCCAACAATAACAACATGAATGTCAGTCTTCTAATATATATGATCAATCTATAATTATTAAAGGTGCATCTAGGGCATGCCTAAAGCACATGAGTAACAAAATACCAGCAAAAGCACCTTGCCTATGACAAGGCACAACCATTTCTAAAAGCACTAAAGGTGCCAGAAATAAGTGCACATTGCTTAGGCATGTCTTGCCTCATCGAACGAGCTATTGCACCTGATACTTTGAAACTAGCTAATGTAGCTTGTCCTTTAGAACAAGTTGTCTGTCACACCACAACTTGTGTAGAGCCTGAGAAACTTTTAAAAACATGATAAAATCTTTCTTATAAAATAAAGTGTACAATATTTTATAAAATTATAATATTTAAAACTTTTCAAAGCTCTAGAGATTAGTAAAGTATCTAAAATTTTCTAAGATTCTAGACATCTTCATTAACATGTATAAAAAAAAAAGAGTGCCTCACTCACAAATCATCAAGTTGTAATCTTCTTTTTCTAAATCATAATTTCCTTTTCATTTTTACATTATTTTGAGTACTCTTGTTTCTAATTGTTGGGGTAAGCAAAGTATAACTTACAAAACAAGCATGAAGCTGACTTGGCAATATTCGATAAGTGAGTTATCTAAGTATTGCATGAAAGCTCAGTAAAAATACTAAGTCTGTGATAATTGATATCAAAACCAAGGTTCCATATGTGAAGTAACTCAAAAGAAATAAAAATAAACTCTCATATAAAAGAAATCTTCTTTGAAATTTTAAGAAGTGACTTTGACCCTCAAGAGTAAGAGAAAGAATGACAAGTCATGTGATCCTCTTACAAGTTATGATAATCAAATGATCAGGCTAGAGATTGTTATAATAGACACCAAAGAGAGAATAAATCTCATAAAGCAAAACAAAAAAAAGATAATGAAAGATCTCAAAGTGCATATCCAAGATTTTTAAGAGGAAACACATAGCTTGGCAGTTCCAATGGTGTTAGATGAGGAGTTCATTAAAGTCATAGACATACTAACTAGCTTGGAGTCAAGAATAAAAATTTTGATTAGACTTAAAAATGAACTAAGACAAAATGTGATAATTTATAAGATAGTATTGTCTACTCATGTGATGACCACAAATAAGGTAAAGAAGGTGAAGGTACTAATGTCACACATATTTAGGAGACAACTAGATATCAATGAGTTAGATAATTACTTACAATAAGTGAAAACATACTTTGAGATAATTATATTAACTAATAAGACAATAAAGATACACATCACTATACTTTATCGCATTAATAATGTAATTCTATGATAGCATATACAATTCATAGAGATAGAAAATAAGACATGTATAACAGATATTAGGACTAACTTTAATAAAGAGATCAAAAAATAATTTTACCAAGAATATGTGACATGAATGACAAACAAAAAATAAAAAAAATATCTTAAACACACGAGATCAATTCATGACTATGTCAAGTAATCTTTCCTAATGTTTGAGACTCATGATATGAGTGAAAAGAAACTATTATAAGAACTTGTAAGATTGGCAAAGAAATAGCTGAGGCGATAAGGTGTCCAAGGCTTAGGCAACTACCATGAAAATAACAAAGGCACTCATGGATTTTCAAAAGAAAGATTGATCTCAAGCAAAGTTACTGTTCAAAGATAGTTATGCTAAAGGTGAGAAAGAGAATGTGTCCAAAAATTATAATGCTAAAGAACAATTAATTATGACTTTTACTAGCAAAAAATAAAAATATCAAGACAAGCACAAAAAATTGAAGCCAACAATCAATAATTTTCTATGCGATGGACTACAATGAGCTCATGAATATCTCAAGAGAAAGTCTTTCAATGCTATAAACGAGATGAAAACAAAACAAGAGGGTGATGATGCATACATGAGATCCAATCAATTATTGAATATACTAAAGATCAAGCCAGCCAAAAAGCAATCTCAAAATAGAAGACTTATGAAAATGAAAATCAATATAAATGGAATGTTAACCAAAATCATGATTAATACTAGTATCACACATAATTTTGTCTTTAAAAATAAAATAGTGAAACTCAAACTCAAAACATCTAAAGTGATAAGTTGGCTTAGAGAAATCAACTCAGCTGTCAAACTATCATCAGAAATAACTCATAAGATAACAATAAAGATTAGGCTGTAGAAAAGCAAAATTAACTTCGTAATAACAAACATGGAGGACTTTGTGGTGGTAATCATGATAAATTTCTTATGCCAAGTAAATATTATGCCCTTACCTTTTCTATGCTTGAAGGCTATTTTAGAAAAGGAAACATCATGTATAATTCTCACAATCATCAAAGACAAATCAAAGACTCATATAATATATGATATATAATTAAAGAGATTGTTGAAAAAGAATAAAATAACATATTCGACATCTCTAAAAAAAATATGATTAATCATAAAAAAATTTTATATTCATAAAAATCAAAAAGGTATTTGATGAGTTCAAAAACATAAAGTCATTAAAGTTCCCACTAAAGTTCCCACCAAGAAAAGAGTAAAATCATAAAATTGAATTAGTGCTAGAAACCAATTCCCCTATCATGGTACTCTATTGGATGACATCCCCCAAAATAAAGAAGTTAAGACAACTAAGTAAGTTGTTAAAAGTTAGATTCATTCAACTATATAATGCCTCATATGATACACCAATCTTTTTCAGAAAAATATAATGAATCTCTAGGGATATGCATTGACTATCGAATGCTCAACAAAATGATTATAAAAAATAAGTATTTTATTCATCTTATTACTGATCTATTTGACCAACTTAATAGGACAATATATTTCAATAAATTAGACTTGCGATTAGGATACTATCAAGTAATTAAACTGAATAAGACAAATTAAAAATAATGTGTATGATAAGATATAGCTCCTACAAGTTCCTAGTAATATCATTTGATTTTACTAATGCACCTACTATATTCTACATTTTAATAAATAAGATATTCACCATTTTCTAGATAAGTTTTGATAGCATATTTAGAGAATATTATTAAATATAGCAACATATTGTAAGAGCATATTGATTATTTAAGAAAAATATTTCAGCTATTAAAACAAAATGAACAATATTTGAAGAAAAAAATATTCCTTTTCTTAATAAAAAGTTGACTTCCTAAGGCATCGTATTAAATATAAAAAACTCACGATAGATGAAAACAAGAACAATGTTATCCAAGAATAGAATCCCTCAAATAAGGTGCTACAGTTAATGTCTTTTATGGGCCTAGTTGACTTTTACCATTAATTCTCCAAGGGATATTCAATAAACACAACTCCATTGATAAATTTTTTCAAAAAATATAATACATGAACATGAAATAAAAAGTACTAGCAAACATTTAATGACTTAAAAAAAATTATAATAGATGAGTCGATATTGATATTACCTGACCACACCAAGGTATTTAAAATACACACTGATATCACTACCTGACCACACCAAGGTATTTGAGATACACACTGGTATCACTATCTTTATTATTAGAGGGGTTCTTGTGCAGAAGAGACACCTCGTAACTTTTGAAAATCACAAGCTCAATGATACAAAGAAGTGATACATAGTCCAAAAGAAAGAGATGATTAGAATCATCAATTACTTGTGAACATGAAGATAATATTTATTGGTGTTGTATATGTAATTTGTTTTTTGAAAATTTATTTGTATAACCAAATATTTCTGTTTCTATTTTAATATTTTCATGTAAGTGTAGGAAATGAAATATTAAAATGCCAGAAATACAGCAGTAGCATAATAACAGAGGTCCCAAAATTTTTGGAGCAGAGTCTGACCTGTTTCATGATCCCACCCACTCCGATTAAATGAACCGAGAGATTTTTTTTATTATAAAATATTTGTAATTTTAATTTTCAGGTGACTATTTTTTGGACCCAGAGAACTGTTCATCATCTTTCTTTCTTCTCTCTGCATGATTTATCACGACTGCTCTGTGCGCTGCATACTGTAAGACTATTTTAGTTGGTTTAATCTGTAACGCATAAGTATTTTCTGATGGATGTAGCTCATAGTATTGAGCGATTAGCGAACTACGTTATTTTCAGTGTTTATTTCTCGTTTTTTGATTCTGTCATGGTTGGTTGCTGGATTGGATATATATTATTTGTTTTTTGTTACTTCTATTGTTTCTATATCTTAATATCACTACCGTGAAAGCGCAATTGCCCAACAATTGGGATCATATTTCATAATAAAAATGAACAAGGTTGTTATCAATTACTTTATGGCCCAGAAAAAAATAAGCTTAAACAAGCAAAATGTGAAGACTTCCTAGCTGAGTTTGACTATACATTGAAGTACATTCAAGGTTGACTAAGTATTCGATGTCTTAAGTTACAAAGGAGAACTAGTATCTATGACTAATCAGCTATAAAGAAAGATGATAAATCTCATAAAACAAAGATTGCAACATGATCCAGTGATGATAAAGAAACTTATTTCCTTAGCTCATAAAAAAAACAATATAATGTTAGATAAAAGATAACCTATTGCACACAAAGAAAAAGTGACTTTACATATTGAAGTGGGAAAATATCAGAAAGAATCTCATTAATAAGTATAATCACTCCAAATTGACTAGTCAACCAAAATAACGACGCACAAGAGCATTAATAGAATTTATCTACTGTTGACCACAAGTATGAGATGATATTAAAACTTATGTAGAGACTTATTTAAATGTCAACATGACAAAAGAGAACAACATCATCCAAGAAAATTATTGAAGTCACTACCTATAGTGGAACAACCTTAGGAAAACAACAATATGGACTTCATTACTAGCTTATCCAAATCTGAGTGACATGAATCAATCTTAATAGTGATTAATCATTTTTCTAAAAAACTATTTTCATAAGAACACCTAAGAATTGCATAGTAAAAAAAAGAGTCAAGCTATTCCATTAGAATATGATGAAATATTAAGGACTACTAAAACTTATCATAAGTAATTATGATCCACAGTTCACTTGAATATTTTGGATAGAATTCTCCGAGCTCATGGATGCAAAGCTTCATTTCTTTACTAGCTTTCATCCTAAGACTAATGAGCAGACAAAATGAGTGAATAAACTCTTAGAGTTATATTCAATATATTTTGTGAGAGCTAATCAGACTGACTTGGTGAAATTATTGGATGTGCCTCAATTCTCTTACAACCTACTGTGGGGTGATAACCGAAAAAAATTCATTCAAAATAATAATGGAAAAACACCTTATAATTCCTAACACACTAAATAGAGAATAAATAGGAAAGAATATTACAACATATAAACTTGTATGTAATAACATGAGTAGGCTAACATAGCATGCTCATACTTGAAAAAGACTGCTAGAAAGAAAAAAAATGAGCTGACAATGAGAGGAGACATGTTGAATTCTATGTTGAAGATGTAGTGCTTATCAAAATCATATTACAATAATTTAAGTCATTTCAAAAATTACATAAAAGACTTATAAAACAATAGGAAGACTCTTTTCGCATTTTGGGACAAGATGATAAGGTATTATATAAGGTTGAGCTAATAGAAAGACTAAAGATTCATTCAATTTTTCATATTAGTAATATCAAGTCATTTCATAAAAATAAAAAAAATTCATATTGAGAAATTTATAAGAGTACTCACAATAATGATAACAACTTATGACAAGAAAGTGGGATATATCATGACCAACCAAAACATGAGAAAGAATATATTCCAATCCTACAAGGAATACTTAATTAAAATGAAATAAACTACCAAAATACAAAGTTAGTTTGAAGTTAACAACATTGTGACAGTTACAAAAACAAATCAAACAGATTCAAGCAAAAGAATCGATGATGATATTTACATCATTAGTGGTGAAAAATGTTACATCACCACCTATAGAGAATTTGGGAAACTTTTAAAAATATAAAGAAATTTTTATTTCCAAATAAGTATTAAAGATTTTAAAAAATAAAAATATCTAAAATTTTCCATGACTATAAAGGATTATAAAATATCTAGAATGTATCATGGTTCTAGACACTTCCATTGACATGTATAAATGAAGAACTAGTCTCACTTATAAACCATACATAAACTCATTTCTCTAAGTTATAATTTTTTTTCTTTTTAATATTATTTTGAGTTATTTTTATTTCAAATCATTAGTTGAAGTCAAGTATAACTTACAAGACAAGCAATAAATTGGCTTAATAATATCTAAAGAATAAATTATCTAAGTATCATACAAAAGCTTAGTAAAAATATTAAGTCCATAATATGTCATAACTTGTTGTTTAGAATGAGCCATCGCAACTCATCTTTTAGAATGAGCAATCGCAGCTCATCTTTTAGAATGAGCTATCATAGCTCATCTTTTAGAATAAGCAGTTGCAACTCATCCTTTAGAATGAGATGACATAACTCAACCTTTGGAATGAGCTCAAGCAGCTTGTTCTTGGAACAAGCTCGAGCAGCACATCCCTGGAACAAGCTCGGGTAGCTCATCCTTGGAACGTGCTCGAGCAGCTCATCCATAGAAAAAATTCGGGCAACTCATTCTTGAAACTAGTTTGAACAACTAGTTCATATACATGTACACACACACACACACACACACACACACACACATATATATATATAATACACATATGTACATATATGTGCATACAAATGTACATATATGTATACATATTTATATATCTATTTTCATAGTTATACATATACATATATACACACACACTCAGATATATATATATATATATATATATATATTGAATTATTAAAAATATATTATTTTGTTTTGAAATTTTAAATGTTTATATTATTAAAATATACTAATAATACTTTATTTTTAAGTTTAATGTATTTTATTAATATATTAAAATTATAAATAATATTTGGTAAAATATAAAATTTGTATATATATTAGATTAAGTGTGCTTCAAAAAAAACTCACACTTCAATGTTAATTAAATTTTGTGTCTCATGGCTCCAAATGACTTTTGCATCATAATACACCTTACAATGATGAGCACCTTAATACATCTTAATTATATTAGATTGAAAAATACTAATGATACTCTAACTCTGAAGCTCGTAGTCATAAATGTTGCCTCAATATTATATGAATCATCATTTATTAGCAACTCTTTTATTTTATCTTGAATCCTCTCAATCATTAAAGCATAATAATGCTTTTAAGGTATTTGGTTACAATTTTGATCTTCAATCTAAAATATAATTAACAATTATAAAAAAAATAGATTTCAATAATATACTAGATACTAAAAGAGTCATTAGATCATATGTCATCTTAGATTACATAAGACAAATTAATTTATATAAATTTTATCAACTTAAAATACCAAAATTATTATTATTATCATATAATAAGATCGAGCAGTAATCAATATATATATACTGAGATAGCTCACTCTTATTTGATAAATCACCATAATATTTGTCTCTTACTAATTCATAGACTCGCTAAAACTATAATACATTATATCATAATATTTAAATATATTATCTAATTTTTTATAAATTCTAGTAACTATTTTTTTTGCTTAGTTCATACAAGTAGATATGTATATTAATTTATTTTCTACTCATTTCACCTTAAACTTATGATTCATTTAGATAGTCAAAAAATAAAATGATAAAATTAAAAACTAATTTTTTTAAATACTTAATTTTTATTTCAATAACCATGAAACTAAAATTATGATGTCATCTATATTTGCTAAATATACTATTAATATTACATATATCACATAAATACTCTAATTTTCATAAATATATTATTATTATGACTGATCCAAATATCAAACGATACATATATCACTTTACATTGTATTTTAAGTTTGATAATAATTAATTATTTTTTTTAAAAAAAAATTATTATGTCATCTTACTAATTATCCTAAAGATCCTACAATATGCATTATAGAAATATTTTTGTATAAAATAAATTAGCCAAAAAATTTCATGCACCTATTTGGACCATGCAGTCCATGTCGGCTCCATGATTGTTGTGTCTAGTCATGTTGAACAGCCCAAGTGGCATCATGCATCAGCAAGGGGCCATTTTTCCCACCCAACATGGTTTATTGGGGTCAAGGTCAAGCTGCGAACAGGGCTTGAGCCCATTGACAAAATGGACACCTCTATATATTCGAGTGACAAATTAAGACAAAATATATTAATCATGAGCGAACAAGAGGTTGTAGTACAATTTCAATCACTCACAACATACATATGCATTTGTGCACCCCCATTCACCATAAATCATGTGTTTTAGGAGGTTTGGTAGTGGTTGTTGGGCTTCTTAAGAAAAACTCCTGATTTTTTTTATGCAATATATCTTCATAAAATATAGTTAGCAATTAATAAAAAGATGTTGAGCTTTACCATGGTCTGTGTTGGAAGATTTAATGTTCATACATTATTCTTCAACTACGCAGATACAGCAAGACAAATGACTTTTTTCCATTATTATTTTGAACAAATAAAAAATTAATCTCATTTCTTATTGATTTCAGCCAACTCAAATAAAGTTAAACATTAATCTCACTCTATATCATAAATCCTAAATAGAAGGACTATGCTCTAAATCCCAAGTCCTACCATCAAGTTATTCTCTTGGAGTTAAGCAGTTTTACATTCCCGAACTGTTGGATGAAACTCTTATTGTTGATGTTAACTATAATGCCTCTATTGCTCATTTTAGAATACAACAAATTACAAAAAAAAAATTTCGCTATCCGTCATGCTCTCTTCCATAAACGCAGAGACCTAATCATATCAACCAAAGGAACATGCATACCACAAATCTGAATTAAGCTGTGATGACGAAACTGAGCCAACATCCAGATGGAGACTAAAACAATAATAATAATAATAATAAACAAGAATCCCTTACATTGCTTCCTTTCCAAACTTCATGGGCATGCTTTTCCATATCAGTAATTCGCACATTGGCGCCTCCGATTTTCTGCTAGTAGGCGATCGCGGAGTCAAAATTTCGAAACTTTCTCTTCTATTTCATTTCCATTTCCTTCCTTTTCAGTGACTAGATTTGGGAATTTTGAGCTACGCAAGTTTTGCACAACAAAACAATTCCGACTCACCCTCCCCATTTTAGTTTCCATTTTTGCAGGATAATATGAAATGCGCATGGGCTGTGTCCAACAAATATACAAGGGCATTAAGGTAAGAAAGTTTTGTACATAAATAATGCATTTAAAATAAAAAATCCAAAATTTAAGGCTGATTTCAAAAAAATATCCAAATTATTGGATCAAAAAACATGGTAGCAATGTACATCGTTGTAAACGACGGCCATTACCATGCTGTTGATTTATTAAAATCAGAAATTGGTGTTGTGAATGTCAGCTATTGAAATCAACATTATCATTATCTTAACTCGCCCCTCTCTTCCCACCCACTACCCCCGCCCATCTCTAGGATCTCCTTCGTGGAGCTCCGTCGAGCTCCAGCGAACTCGACTTGGGGCTCGTCGGAGCTCGACGAGCTCTCTATTGGAGTTCCATCGAACTCCATGATGAGGCTCGAAGAGCTCCGTCGAGCTCCACGTCGACCTCATTGTAGCTCCTCAAGTTTCACGTCAAGATCGCTGGAGGTCCTCGAGCTCCATCGTGGAGCTAGATGGAACTCCATGAGGTAGCTCGTCAAGCTTCACTTTGAGCTTGCTGGAGCTCCACGAAAGAGCTAATGAAGGGGGGCGGAGGGAAAGGGCTAGGGAGAGAGTGGTGAGAGGTGAGGACAGACGAGCAAGAAGAGATGAGCAATGGTAGAGGGACGAGGGGCGATGGGCGAGGGGCGTGGGCTAGGGGTAGAGGCATGGGGCGAGGGGTGAGGGGCTTAATATGATCCCTACAATATTTTCAATAGCCTGTATTCACAACGTCGGCCTATGATTTTAAAAAAATTAACAGTGTGGCAATGACCGCCATTCACAATGATGACTTTGTCACGTTATTTCCAGACACACTAGTCTGGGCATATTTTTGAAACATAACTTAATTTTTAATTTTTTTTTAGATGAATTAGTTCCATACAAAACTCTTTAATTTTTTTCTAAATTCACATCATAATTGATTTTATAAAAATATATAGGTTATCTATGCTAGCACTATGTTGGAAAAGTTACTAGTTCGTATTTTTCGACAATCAATGATCGAATCATGATAAAACTAGTGAGACCACATATATAATTACATATACTATTTTTATATTTAGGCATACATTTAATTGCTTTCTTGAATCTATGTTATTTTTTTTTTCTTATAAAATAAATAATACATACTACTCACTAAAATGTTGCAGACCTTTGATTTTAATAATGCACTATATTAATTTAATCATTTTAATAATGACAAGGTCCCCACCTCCCTTCATATTATCTAATTATATTTTAAGTAGAATATTTAATGTTAATAAAATACACATCTATGATATGGAATCACTTCACTATTTTAACTAATTAAAGTATTAGGTGATATGTTGATATTTTAACTTTGTTTAACTTTTAAAAACATTTAGTTAAAAAACTAGTTGTAACACGTTATATTGAAAGACATACTATATAGTATATTAAAAAGTATGGTAAATTAAATTACAAATTATCATAAGTAAGTTTAACTAACATCAAATCTTGCACATCATTAATAAGTCGCTTATACTTCATTAGTAACCAATAAAAGAAATGTTAGCTAGCACAGCACCATAACATATATGAGATTTCAATAGAAATTTAGATAAATTCTTAGAGAGATATATATATATATATATTATAGAAGTAAATCCAATCATCTAACTTTAGAATTCATACAACCACTTCGAACAATAATGTGATTACATATTATAAAAAATAAAATATAATTAATAAATGAACAATTTAAAAATCATCATGGTATTGTATTTGTGATATGCAATATATGAATTATTTTATTTAATGTTCCTTTCATATAGATTCACAAACTTGGCATTAAAAACTGCTAGATCTTCATCAAATATTATATCTTCATGATATATTCATGATATATATGTCATATATGATTATTTGACAAATGTTTTAAAAATTATAGAACATGGATACTTTTTTTTATAATACATTTGATAATACTTCAATAATACAAGTACAGTAAGTTTATCTATATGAAAAAATATAGAATATTAACTAGGTGAAAAATTTCAAGTTGAATGTAATTGTAATCTATTTAATTTAAAATCATATCCTACATTATAACTCATATCACCCACATTAATATCTATCAAGTCAACTATAATTTTTCTTTGATTTATCTAATATATTACAAAATTTTGCATTTTATGCAAATTATTAGTTTGAAAAAGATAAAACTACTATGATGCCTAATATCATTCAAAATCTACCTACCCACTATTAAAACATTGCAAATGTTACTACTAATTTTTATCAACAGTGAGACAGCTAAAATGATAATAACTTCATATAATTAAGAGAAAAAGTTATTTTTAAAAATTATTGAAAGCTTTTTATGATGCATCAAATACATATTCCATAATATATACTCATATATCTTGCATAATACTTAAATATATGTGCCACATGAATGATGCGGTTTAAAAATTTATGGAAAATTTTATTTATGCTGTAATATGTGTTGAAGTGAAAAAAAAATTAACATATTAGATGACTAAAGTTGAATGGGCACAAGATGTTTCAGAATTTTAACTATTTGTATGAATAAATCATTAAGCTTTCGAATTCAATTGTAAAATACATGAATAATTAAATAACTTATATATAAATATTATTAGAATAAACACAAAAATATCTATCTGAATAATATAATAACACAATCTATTGGAATCAAATTATAAATATATTTTTTATGATATTAACTAAGGAAAAACTATAAGCTGGTCTATCACGTAGGTATGTTATAAAATAGCATCCCCATTAATCATGTTTCTCTCCTCCCCGATACCTTATAGAACTCCCTCAAATCCATCTCATCTTTCACAAATCCTAGCTGTGACCATAGGAGGAGTGTGGAAAAATAGCTTCTGGGCATAGAACTATTTCCCACACACCGTGATACATATATAATGGGCACCACAGGACTGCTTGATAAACCTAACCCCATTACCCATCGAGAAAACCTAAGAACTAGAGAAAGTGTTCTCGATGTTAAGCCATGACCACGTTCACACATAATGAAAATGATGATTTCTCAAAGCCTAATAGAAGAATAATATTAGTGGTTTGTTCATAGAATGATTTATATGCGAAGAAATATATCATTGAATATGGTGGAATGGTAAGATTTTATGTGATTCAAATGAATCTATTCCAATAAATTAATGCTCTATTGAGCGATTATAAGATACAAACCTCCTGGGTAAGAATCTAGCTAAAAATGTTGGCAAAAATTATATTGGTAATGAAACAAACACTGATGATATGAATTATATGGAGAATTTCAATAAAAAAGATATGCTCTCTACTGAACATGAAGGATTAGCAACTCGATTTGTCAAAATCAAATAACAAGCAATAATCCTTCTATTGATGATAACATATGCTCTTATTCAAAAGAGATTTCGGAGACTAACAGCATTTGTGTTGGAAACTTAATATTTAATACTTCTATTTTCAAAAATAATCAATCTAAAATCATTGAATTGAGACTAGGGTCTTATATTCTCTTCTGGAACCTCTTAAAACATACGAGGAGAATAAGGTTATGTGGAGTAGTTTATTTTCTGGAAACCAAACCTTTGCCAACAAACCAAACTCCTTTATGTTCCAATGAATAAACCTTGAAATGCTTAATTTGATGAAACATATTTAATCCAAGGCATAGAATAATGGAAGAATTATTTTGTGAGTTACTCTATGACTAGTAATATGGTCATCTATCTAAAAAATGTATGGATGAGTAATGAAAAACCAATGCTCAAATCATACATCTGAGTAAATGGATAATGGTTAAATTTAAGAATATAGAAGAGAAGGAGGGGGTGTTGAAATAATGACCCTACATACTATGTTTTAGGCCATTATATCTTAAGCCTCTCCAAATCAGATTTTATTATGACTTAAAGGATATGGTAAATTTTCTGATTTGAGTTAAATTCCCCAACTTTCCCATCCATCTTTGGAACCCCATCGAGTTAGGAAAAAAGACAAGTTGCATTGGTCACCCTCTTCTCTTCACATGAACAAACACACTTGGGACATATCCAAAATAGCTTATGCAAGAATATTAGTGAAAATGGATTTGAATGAAAAATTACAGCATGAAATTACTCTGAATTTTTTGGATAGTTCAAATATTAACCAACTGGTATTGTATGAACAACTCTCTCTCTCTCTATAACAAATTCTACTCAATTTTTGGTCACTCTATAAATAACAGTCAAAAAATAAAATAAGAATGAACAATATGAAGTTGAAGTGTATCCTTCTTAAAGCCCAAGTGCTTCTGCTGGAAGCTCTTGCTTTGGAAGGAAGGAGAATGATAATAACAATCTTATGTTGGATAAGAAGCAACTCTTGCAACAAGAAGATGATCCAGTAAAAGAGTAAATACTACAAAGCCTTCAATATAAAGAAAGACGGAGGTGTGCCAATTATGGTGCCACACAATTGGATGAGGAAAAAGATAGCTTCACCATAGTAAAAGGGAAGAAAAATAAAGGGATTCAACAGCTCTAAGGGAAGGTCCTTTAAATTTAAGAAACAAGGGTAAAATAAAAGACAAGAATCTTAGAAGAAATGCACCGCATGGCCCAGCATAAGATGCTTATTGGAGCCCTCAGCTCCTTAAAACTTAAGTTATTTATGGTTAATTTATGCTGTGAAGAGATTAATGTTTGAAGTTTTGGAGGATGTAGGGAGTGTCACAAATGGTACATCCCTACAAACTGTATAAACTATTTAAGGGGTTTTTTGGGAGGGGTAGGGGCACCCCCTGGGTTGGGCTTGATATGGTTGTCATATGGTAATGCATAGAAAAGTATGATGTTATCTATTTGCCAGTGGAATGGAAAGCATAGTGTGTGCCTGATCACATGGCATGCACTCAACTGCTCTTCCATGGTCTACTTGGTTCATCTGGATTTCTCTTGGAACTTAAACTCTCCACAAAAAGAAAAGTGTAAATGTAAGATTATGTATGATTATTTAATAGATGAATAATTCTTAGATAATGTAAATATATTACTTTTCTTGGATGCATGGATGAGAAACAGAGGGGTAGTAAACCATGCATATATTTGTATAGCCTATCATATTGTATTGGGATCATGTATTGATGTAATAGGTCTTCCTAATATTAAGGGGCATTATGTACATGTAATTGTATAGATTAAACATATTACTGTAATTATATGTGTGGGGAATGTGAGACCTATTCTTATAGAGATAGAAACTTTGAATTTGTACCCATTGAGGTTGTTCCTCATAGCTCATACATGCATTCCTATTCATGGAATCTATACTGGTTGAAACACATATTTGGGTACTATATACTCTAATAGTTGCTTGGAAATTTTATGTGGGGAAGTATTGGATGTGTGTTCGATTTATTGAATGTGTGCTTGTGTTTGTCGATTGAATGCTCAGATTGATAAGAATCTCACATAGATATATTCTTGGATGTATGGGAGGGAAATGTGATAATAATGTGCCAGCACTTGAGTGTATGGTCCAGATATGTCAAGTGGTATGTTAATTATGTAATGGGGCATAGATGTATAAATGGATTGACTATAACTCATGCATGGAAGAATATGTATCAGAAATCTATGTACCTGAATGTGAGCATAGATGTATGTCAAAATGTAAATTGGGTGTTTGTTGGGATGTACTCACGGATATATTTCTCGATGTGTATTGGATATATGCTCAGATGTATGCTTGGATGTATGTTCAAATGTATATGTGTCTGCTTAGATGTGTGCTAGGAAGTGTATCCGACTGTGTGCGTGCGTGTGTGTATTGGACATGTGCTCTAAAGTATGTCGAAGTATTTGGATGTGCATTTGAATATGTGGCTACATGTGTGTATGGATGTTTATTGAAAAATCACGGGTAGTCATGGTTGTATACGAAAATTCCAGATGGACATGCCTGAATCTAATGTGATACTCTCTACAATGAGAAATACATGCATGAATCTATGAAGATCACTAGTTGGAATGTAAGAGAAATTATTTGTCTCATTAAACACAAAGAGGTTCTTAGACTGTTTAATGCCTATCAATTTGATGTCTTTACCATTATTGAGACAAATTTAAATCTCGAGAGGCTTTCTTAGTTGATGAATTCAAAATTTAATAGATTTGATTCACTAGATAATTTGAATGTTATTAGAATGGGAAAATAATGATAATATGGGATAACTAGACTATTGAAATTAAAAAATTATCCACCTCTCCCCATCATGTTTATCTATAGATGTTGGATAAGGTGAAGGAAATCAATTTTAGACTAACAATTATTTATGATTTTAACTCAATTGTTGGTAGGAGAGTACTTTAGGAGAGCTTACTCCTTCATGGCTCATTGGAAACACCTCCATGGACTGTCATAAATGATTTTAACTCCCCCTCTCTACTTTAGATGAGTGTCAAGTAAACTATATAAGACAACGATGAACCATGAATGTATTGATTTAAACCTTGATAGTCACACTAGATTTCCACCCCCAAGTATTTTTTTAGATCATTGCAAGATCTTAATATTGTTGAGATGAGATCGCATGAAAGAATGATTCCTTTCAAGTTCTACAATACATGGCTTACCCAAGAGTTCATTCAAACATTATTGAATACGTGGAGGTAGAACCTTCCAGGGTCTTTAATATTTCAACTAGTTAAAAAGCTAAAAATACTAAATGAATCCCTAAAAAATCTAAATGAGAAACACTTTGGTCATATAAGTACAAAAAAGAGTCTCACCATAAATGAACTCCAATCTATACAAGAAAGGATTTTACACTCACCCAATATAATTCTAAAAGAAAAAGAGGCTACTCTAAAAATTAAAATGAGTATGTTAGAAAAAGCTGAACTATCCTTAGAAAAAAAGTAGAGTTCAGATACTTAAAATAGAGTGACCAATGTACGAAGTTTTTTCATACCTTGGTAATAGAAAATTACAAAGGAGGAAGTTAGAGACTATGGTAGAGGAGGGTGTGACTTACACCACCTCATATGAAGAGAACAAATTTGTTCATTAATTATTATTAAAACTTACTTGGTACATTGAATGAGAGAGTAAGTATGTCTAAAAAGGTTATAACCGAATGGAGAATATTTTATGATGATAACCACAATCTATTATCTTTAGATTTAACACAAGAAGATATAAGGAATGCATTATCATAATCTACTATCTAAGATGACCATACTACATAATTTTATAAGGAAGCATAAAAATATATTGAGGAATGAGGTTGTGAATGCTATAAAAAGCTTATTTCATTATAGAAGAATGCTAAAGCAAATCAACCATGATTATATAGTATTAATCCCCAAAACTTTTCATGCCACCTTGGTAAAAAACTATATGCCAATATCATGCTATAATGTGGTATATAAGCTGATTTCCAAGCTTATAGATACAAGGGTAAGGATAGTCATTGGGAATATAATCAACCCATTCTGAGTTACATATTTAAAAGAAAGGTTAATATCAACTAATTTTCTCTTTGCACAAAGTCTAATTAAAAAATATGCAGGGAGAAGAATTTTACCAAGGTGGTTCTGCAAGATTTTTCTCCAAAAGACTTTTGATATGGTTGATTAGAACTTTCTTAAGGAGGTGCTTCTAGCCTTTAATTTCCCAATGAAATTTATAAATATAATTTATGAATGTGTATCTACCACCTCTTTCTCGGTTACTACAAATGAGAAATTACAAAGGTTTGTCAAAGGAGAAAGAGGATTAAAGCAAAGAGATCCATTATCCTCATATCTCTTCACACTCTGTATGGAATACTTAGCCATACAGCTTTGAAAAACAACAAATTTATAAGGTTTTTACTTCCATATGAAATTTTTTCCCTTAAAAATCTCTTATTTAATATATGCGAAATGATTTGATACTTTTCTCTAGAGGGAATTCCCTCTTGATTAATTTCATCTAAAATACATTAAAATAATTTACAATAACCTTCGGTTGAATGTAAACTTCACCAAATCAAATATCTTCTTTGGAGGAGTTAAAGTGAAAGGCAAGGAAGAGATCATAGAAAATACTAGATTTCTAGAAGGAACTCTCTCGCTTATCTTCATTGGAGTCCCTTTATCCTTTAGCAAATTAATCACAACCCAATATACCGCACTGCTAGCAAAAATTACATCAGCTATATGTCAATGGGTGAGTAAAAAACTCTTAATTGTGAAAATGCTGAAATTATTGTGCATTGTCATTCAAGATATTGAAGGATATTGCTTCTCAATATTTTTTTTGCTTTCAGCTATCATAAAATACAATTGAGAGTGAATATAGAATGTTCTTAAGGGATCCGTCCAAATGGGTAGATTTTGGCCTAAAGTTGCATGGGAAAAAATATGCGTGCCCACCTCCCTTGGTGGATTAGGTATTTTTTGTTTATCTTCTCTGAACAAATCTTTTTTTATTAAAACATTATGGAGAATAAATAAGAAGAAAGATTCACTTTAGATAAAAATGAGTTCACCATTTCTATATCAACTCTTAAAATTTGTGAGAGTACCATATTCCAAAGAGTATTCTCCCTTCTAGAAATCCTTAATATCGGTTAAAGATATTTTAATAAAAAGAGCATGAAACGGCAAGGAAGAATATAAGATTCTAAATTATTGGAGAGATAATAGGAAGATAATTTCAAAAACATATCATTTTCTATCTGAAAATAATGAAAAAAAAAATGAAAGCTCAATTTGGGAGTCACAGGCATTCCCATAAACACTAACTTTGAATTATACATAGAAATATAATCATTTCATCATATTTTCTTTGAATGCAAGTTTTCCATAAAGATATGAGAAGAATTAAAGTACTATATACAAATGCCAAAGCCTGTGAGATCCATTCCAAAAAAAAAACATTCATAAGTATAAAGTCACACTATGCTGCAAACACCCCAATAACTCTATCCGCAAAGCAATCTTTGCATCAACTATATATCACATATGGAAAGGAAGAAATTCAAGGTGATATGAAAAAAAGAATCAGGGATGATAATATTGTCATACGGAAGATAAAAATAGAAATTTATATTGTGATCAAGGAGGAATGGAATAGATTGAATCTTGTTTAGGTTGTATGGATTTTGATAATATTTTTTATTATTTATCAAAAAAAAGTAGGTATGTTCTTCAAGAGTAAAAAAAAAATTATATTATTAAATTGTGAAAATCGAATGAATTTACCTTTTATTTGTTATCTAAAATAAATATTCCAACTCCATCATATTTATTATAGCATCAAAATTGTGTTTCTTTTATAATTAAAACTGTAATTACATATAGTATGATAATTCTTATATCAATGATATTAAAAACTTTGATATATTTAAAAATTTTAAAAGATGAATGAATGAGATTTCAAACATTAGAAGTTGAACTAATAACAAGTTTAGAAAACTTGAATGTTCAAGAGATTGACAATAAGTAAAGGTCAATCTTATGCCTAGCTTGACCCATTACTAGTTAATACTAACTTGGGTTAGTTTCCATACATGAGGAGCCAACGACCATCCTAGCTACCTCATTCCCAATGCTCTGATAGGGCCCCCTAGCAGGCATTAGCCTATGCATATGACCTACTCCCAACTAGTGGCCTAGTGTTGAGGCTAGGCCAGGGGGTGGAGCATCAAGGTAGGGGCTCCTACCCTACTCCAATAAAATCAAATGATTTTTAAAATTAAAATTGCAAACATAATGTATATGAATATCAATATAATATAAATTTGTTTGGAGTCAAGTCTAAATTGAAAATGTAAATCTGAATTCATAAAAAAAAGACAAATAAAATGCATAGCAGTGTAGTGCCATTAGTCGTAACTAAGATATAATATCAGTCACTTTGTCTATTTCTGATCATAACAACCTCAAGTCTCAATACGATCATTTTTGTATATGTCATCATCTACTCGCGACTCATTGATTAAATTCTGGAAAAATTATTTATGCATCATCCTGATCATCACAACACACCATAGTATGCTCATCCAATCTAAATTCATATTAATAGCCATATAAAGAATACACTCTTATACAATGCTAAACACCATGGGAGTAAATAGATCACATATTATTTTAGATAATAAGAGAAAAGTAAAAATCTAAGTACCTGAACAGCTTACTCTTATTTGATTGACATTTCTATTATTTGCCCCTAGCTGATTGAATACAAAATTCATTATCTCCAAATACAATGTCTATCTCCATGCTTAGAAGGTTCGCTACTAAACTTCATTTTGTAATATCTAAATAAATTATAAAATTGTTCATAAATCCTACTTTTTAGTTTTTTTGGTTGTCTTAGGCAAGTGAATATATATTTTATAGTACTTTCTATTATTACATCTCAATCTAATGATCCATATAAGTAACTATGCAATAGAGAGATTAAATGCATGACTAGTATTTTAAATGCTTATTTTTTATCTTATTAGCTATATCACTAAAATATGGGTATTCTTAATATTAGGTAAAGACACTATTCAGGTTGCAAATACATCTAAGCATGATGTAGTTTGTGGAAGTGTATATCATCGAATACATATTAATCATATCATAAAAGGTTTTCATTAATAAAAAAAAAATATTTCTCAATGTGATTCATTAATTAATATTTCATTTATTTTATTAATAACATAGTTACGTATCATATATTGGTAGTGAATACATGAATTCAATATTAAATCATGGTATATAACATCTAGTTAGAATCTCTTCTTTTTTAGGCCTAATATATAACAAATAAAAGTTGTATTTTTTGTTATGCATCATAAAATAGTTTAATACATTACATATTTGTCTTAAAGAAAGGTGAGTCATTTTTAAGCCAATTTGTACAATTTGGTTTATTATATGACACATACATATAATGTATAAAATCTCTATTAAAGGATCATCTATAAAGGTTCTTATATAAATATGTATTGTCAAATCTTATTTAAAGTATTATCAAATATTACGCTAATTATTTTTTTTATATCTCATATTTTCCAAAAACTCTTGATAGGCACTAATATATGGAAGGATTACCATGAGGCTGAAAGATTTCACTAAATCTTAATATTCTTTTATTTAGTTTCTAATTTGAATCAACAAAGTAAGTAATGTTTTATGCAGATTATTTGTCATTATGATTAGTCCAAATATCAAATATCACCAAGGCCACTCTATTCTGTGTTTTAAGTATTTATGTATTTAATGAACTAGTCAGAGATTTTCTAAAAAACTAAGTTGAACACTCATACCAACAGTGAATTTAATCATGCATTTCATTTCAAATTCATGATAGTATATAATGAGTTGGTAAATATTAAATAGATACAAATTCAATAACCACACCACTCAGTTTTACTCAAAATTAATGTAATATATTTTTTAGTATATTATCTAGTGTGGCTCATTAGGTGTTAATTCTCAACCAATACTTTAACAAATATATACTATTATATATATATATATATATATATAATATCAAATTTTCTTTTATGCTACTAAAATTATTTTTAATAATATTGAAATTAGTCCATACTATAAATATTTGTTTATACTTAGATTTTTAGGCTGTGAGCCTCATGTCAATCTATACTAGGAAATAGCCCAATTATAAATTTTATATTCGAGTTATTGTTGCCAAAATCAATATTCATATCAATCTCATTTTTATAATATTTATTAAATTATTTCTATTTTTAAATTATTATATAATTTTTGAGAACGATGAAGATTTATTTTATATTCTAAAATTATGTGCAAAAAAAAAAACTGAAAAAAATCATGTACCTTATAAATAGTAAGATGATTTTTATATATAAATTATTTTTTTTATTAATATAATATATTTTTAATTTTTTGTTTAATTTATTTCCACAAAAATTTAATGACAACATGTTTAGCCACACCATTAAATAATATTCACGAACATATTTATAATTCATGTGTCACAATCATTGTTGTCTATCCTCTTGAAAGTCAACTATTGCAAAGATAATAATTTTATTTTTAAATATGCTCCTGAGCTTCAAGGCATGTGAGCTATTTTGCCCAGCCTGACATGACATGGGTCATGCC
The DNA here is from genome assembly GCA_029783825.1 of Sapria himalayana. Taxonomy (NCBI): domain Eukaryota; kingdom Viridiplantae; phylum Streptophyta; class Magnoliopsida; order Malpighiales; family Rafflesiaceae; genus Sapria; species Sapria himalayana. Next base: position 412,307 of record JAREIK010000357.1, on the reverse strand, counting down.
ATGAACCTATCTACAAATAAAGACGACATCTCATTTTTGGGCCTTGTCGTTGGGTGAGCTCGGGTAACTTGACTCATTGGATGCCTCTATTCGACCTAAGCTATAATAATTGGGCCCGAACTAGCCCAACTCGACTCGGCCCATCACAACCCTACCCAAATCTGGCCAACCTCAAACTGATTGCTGGTATGAGACAACTCATTTGACACATCTACTATAGGATGAGAGGACAAAATGGTAACATATCCACTATGATTATTATTTTTTTTTGCGAAATTATGTTATTGGACCTTAAAACGAAAATATTTACGTTGATTTAAATTTTTTTTAAAAAAATACCCCACATCATAAAATATTTATATTTTGGAACTCAAAATCAAGAAACTATTAATTTTCAATCCATGTTAAAAAACCCCAGACCGTGGTTTCCCATTTGGAAACCTCATTTTAAAAAATAAATCATGAAAATGGTTGGTTTCGAATTTGGAAACCAAAACCACTATTCTCAATTTTTTTTTAAATGTATTCGAACCACTTTTTCATATTTGAAAAGTAGTTTCGTTATTTTTAATTTATTTTTTTTATTTTGAACTTATCTTTATCTATATAAACATTCTTTACATTTATATATATACTTTATATAGATATATATTGATATATGTGTGTGTGTGTGTGTGTGTTTATAAATGGTATATAGGAGTATATAAATACACACACACACATATATATATTTATATATTATATACTTATATATATTAGATATACTTATATATATATATATATACATATACATACATACATACATACATATGTGTTTATATATTAAGATAACACACACACACACATAAATATACATAGCTATATATCTATATAATTAAACATATAAATATAAATGTATGCGTGTGTATATATATATATATATATATGTATGTATGTATGTATATCATATATATAGACATGTACACACACACACATATAAATAAATAAATATATATATATTAAGTATATATGTATAAGTTCAAAAAAAAAAAAGAACTTAACGACTCTTTGAAAATGAAAATCAGTTTTAAAATATAAAATATAAATATTTTATATTTTGTAGTATTTCTATAAAAAAAATATTTAGTACACTAAACATAAATTTGATTTTAGCCAACAACTAACACACCATGCATTAAAAATCAAAAAAAAAAAAACCTAAATAAAAAAAATTATTAATTGTCAAGGAAAAATCTATGATTCTAACCCACGACATCTATCAAAACAAGTTATTTTATCATCCTTTGTATATAAAGACATCCCTTGTATTTGTGAATAGTTAAACAAAAACATATATTAATTTATAAACATAAAAATATATAAATAAATATATAAACATATATAAATATATAAAAATAGATACTTATAAATATATAAATATATAAATATATAAATATAAACATAAACATATATAAATAAATGCAATCATATATAAATGTATAAATATAATTATATATAAATAAATAAACATGAACATATATAAATATATAAAAATATATAAACAAAAATATGTATAAATAAATAAACATAAACATACATAAACATATAAAAATATATAACCATAAATATTTATAAATAAAAAACATAAACATATATAAAATATAAAAATACATAAATATAAATATTTATAAATATATAAATATAAACATAAACGCACAGACACACACAGACACACACACATATATAAACATAAAAATATATAAATATATAAATATAAATATATAAATAAATAAATAAAAATAAATAAATATAAAAAAATATATATTTGTGCGCGCGCACACACACACACACAATTAAATATATATAAACATAAACACACACACACACATAATTAAAAATATATAAACATAAACACACACACACATATAAATATATACAAATATATTCTTATATATATATATATTTATATATCTTCTATACATGTTTATATATACATACATAGATATATACATATGTATATTAAGTACACACACACACACACACATATATTTCTATATATGTGTGTGTGTGTGTATAAATATGTTTATATATACATATATATATATAGATATATATAGTTATATATTAAGTAGTATATATATATATATATGTATAGTTATATACGATTATACATTAAATATATATATTTAAATTTAAGTTGAAATTAACAAAAAAACAAAACTACTTTTCGAAAATGAAAAACAGCTTAATCTTAAAAACGAAAACTTTCAGTATTTGAATTTGAAAATTATTTGTGCTGTTATTCTTTAAAAATGTAGTATTCAATATTGGAAAATCAAATATTTTGTTTTTTTTTAAATCAGTTTTAAATCTAAAAATTAATGGTTTTCTGATTTTGGGTTTAAAACATATATGTTTTATATTTTGAATTGTTTTTTTTTTAATAATTTTGAAATTTTACAAAAAAGTAAATATTTTCGTTATAGGACGATAAACGATCATTTTTAATATTTTTTATGCGTTCCTGATATTAATGTACAAATTGGGCACCAGGGCGGATGAACTGGTCTCGGCCACATAAGTGACGACGACGAGTTGAGCACTGGATCTCCAGTTTGTTACCCACCGGTGTCCTGACCCAAATTGAGCCGAATTCGAGTATGATTGGAAAGCGTAACAGGGAAGGACGAAGGAGACAACATACTGTTCGGCAATTCTCGTGAATTTCAAAACGCCGAAATATTGTGATTACCAAAATCCTCCAGCCCAAAAATGATGCTCCTCTACCAGATCATAAACCCTACCCCCTTCCTTAGCTCTCATTGTTGTTATGGCAATGAAATATTTTCAACACGAGCTTGAACTAGAAGACATGAAATGAAATACAAGAGCAAGTTTGAAAAATTTGACTCCGTGGCCGTGCCCGCCTAGCAGCAAAAAATCGGAGGCGCTTATATGCGAATTACTGATATGGAAAAGCGCGTCTATGAAGTTTGGAAAGGAAGCAATGTAAGGGATTTGTGTTCATTGACTATTTTTTAGCCCATCTGGATGAATGCTTGCTTTCGCCATCATAGCTTAGTTCAGATTTGTTGTCTGCGTGATTCTTCGTGGATAGCAATGGATAATTTTGCTTATTTCTGCATTCTAAGACGAGCAATGGGGTCGTCTACCCAATAGCAACGCTAACAGTGTCGTCTAACTAATCGGGAGTGTAAGCTTGCTCGATTGGAAGTGATTTTTTTAATTGCTGGAGTCTCCAACCTGGACTGGAGACGACATTTCTAGACGCAAACCTATGGCTAAGATTGGTTTTAACTCATTCTGATTTCTGAGTCCAATCGAATCTTTGAGCAACGAGATTAATTATGCTTCCCGAAGATTCTCTGGAAAAACAAGTCATTTGTTTTGCTGCATCCCTTAAATTGCTGCATCTTGCCTTGGGCTGTGAAAAAATCCATGAGCATTCAATCTTCCAACACAGATCTCATCGATTCATTCATTCCAATATTATTCATGTTTTCTGCTGTTCTCATCTGACTTCTCTATTTTCTGCCAGCCATCAATTTTACAACTTTCTCAAACTCACAAGTTTATAATGGGTCCCATGTCCTCTGCACACCAATCGACTCCACAGGAAAGCTCAAATTATTCTCTATCTTCCTGTCGTTTACTGTTTCAAAAAGACATCTCGTATTAAAAAAATCTAAAGTTTTTCCAAAAAAAGGATTAAAACTATTAGTAACCCCCTTAAACTATAAGATTTCTGGAGATTAAGGGCTCACCAATGCATCTTTATGTTGTGAGTGAATGAAATTCCACAACTTCTTCATCATTCATGGGCAACATTTTTATTGCCTCCAAATGTTTCACTCTATTCTAACCCATTTGCTTTTCATGTTTCGTACTTTTAATCTCAAGCAGATTCATTTGTTGAGTATGTAATGAGCATCATATCGTCGAATCCAATATTATCAATTGATTGTTAAAAAGTATATAAAAATAAATATTGATTAATGTTACTTAGCTCATAATGATTACATTGATTAAGAAATATATACCATATTATCACCAAAATATTTGAAACTATAAAATTGCAAAACTATTAGATCTATATGGTGCTCTTGATCATGTTAATATGCACATGTTTGTGTGTGTCTAATCTATTATTAATAAATAATTAGATAAAGTTTTGAGAGTTGTTCATAGACATATCTCTATGTTATATCATAGTAATGTAGATCAAGTTGGAAAATACAAACCAAGATAAATTTTCAATCATATTCTATCATGTTTAATATGTTCATATATATAAATTTTCACCTCTCTCGATATGTTCATATTCAATCATTACAAATTTTCAATCATATTTTATTATATTTAATATGTTCATAGATACAAATGTTCATAGATAATATAATAAGAGTTGAATTTAGTCTTATTGATTGTTGATAAAGAGTTATTACTCATAAATAAATAAGTAAAAAATCAAAAAATATCAAATATTAAGGTGACCTATATGTAATATAGTGAAATACATAATTGTCATCATATTTAATTTTGAAGGAAATTATTTTAAAAGTTAATTGATTTTATAAAATAATACAGTAGTACTTGTTTAAAGTGATTTTGTTAGGACCAATTATAGGATGTCATTTTAGAAAGGTTATTACTTTAGGCAGGTATTGTGCATACTTTGAGACCCAAGTTGGGGATGAGTTGTGTTTGCCGCATGAGCCTAGATATCACCTTGGACAATATCGATTTAGACAGTATTACTCTAGATAGGATATTATTTTAGGCAATATTACTTTAGATAGGATATCACTTTTGATTATCAATTCTAACAAGCTCTACCTTATCAAAATAAATAAAATTATATTTTAACTAATTTACTCCTTGATGTCACCTAATAATTATAAATTATAAGAGCACTCTAATGCATAAAAAATTAGAGACAACGTAAGATAAGTGAAACAAGAATTATGTGTCACATACACATACTACAATGACACAAGACAACTTTTCTGGCATCTCATGGATATTGATAATCAAGTGCTCCTCCTACATGCCTTGAGCTTGTTAAGAGAATGACATTTATTTGTGAATAGATTATATATTTTTGTCAAAACTATTTTTTTTTTCAATTAAGTTGATAATGAGCGACAAGCTTCTCAAATCTAACTGGCTCAAGTTGCATAAAATTTGAAGAATTATCTCATATATTAGAATTCCCACACGCGATTACTCTGAAACTAGCCATCTTATTAGTTTTCATAAGAACATTAATGATATATAATGACTATTATCAATTACGTAGTTGATACTATTTCCTCTTAATTTGATGTTTATCTTTGTGCAAGTCTTCATTTTTTATTTAAAAGTGGCTCTCAATTACAACTTGATATTCATGATAATGAACATCATGGGTTGCATTGACATTTACCTATCAATTAATTAGTTATTGACAATGAACATCATGCTTGTTTGATAGTATGCCTGAAAAATGCATCATGCATCAAACTTTCACTCCCAGTAGGCAAGACTTTTGCACACTACTAGATTAAAAATTATGGAATTTTAATTAATTAATTGCATTTTGTTGTACTTCCTTTAAATTCATAATCAAATTATGGAACTTTAACTCACATTTTCGCAATTATAACATGATACCAAGTGCTCGCTATCTTATACCATCAAAGTGAAATTTTATTAGCTAACTGCACTGTCATTGGAAAAATTACTCTTTGATCATCAAAATTGGGAGAAGGGCTTATGCATACAAATAATGATTTATGTTTTGACGTCATTTGTCATGAACTCAGATCTTTTCAATTTAGGAGCTCATGTCGGACATATTGTCATCATACCTCTGCTAAAAGATGCTAAAATGATTTATTTGAATATGTTGGCTAAGCGTTATTCACTACTTGGATGATAAATGCACATGAATAGATATTTAGAGAAGGAAAGCTTATATTGAATAGTTGTGATTCACAATGCTTTGAGAGGGCACAACTTTTCTTGGTTATTACAGCTTTGGCACGACTAGTTACCAAATGAGGTCCTCCCTTATTTATAGGCATCACAAGGGCATTTTTGGAACCCTATATGCAAATACATACCACAGAGTCTCTTGAATTCTATAGACCATCTCATAAGCTTCCATAGCTTTCTAAGAGATGTATATATCTCTGGATTCTCTGTTTGCTTGATTCCAATGGTTTCTAGAATCTTGTTGTCTATATAATTACTTGGGATGATTATTTGCAACATAGAATGACACTCTTCTCCATGCATGATATTGATGCCCTCCTTGAACTTGCATGAAGTACCGTGTTCCCATATGTAGTGCTCCTCAGGTTTGTCTTTTTACAGTATCAGATACTTGATCATTAATGGGACCCCTTGTCCCCATGTGATCTTCGCGCCAGGATGATGTTCACATTTCTGTCTCTCTTTTTTGAGATCGCAAATAGATGCTGACGTCATGCATTTGCTGGTTGTAGCTCTAGATTCTCTTCAGATTTTATTTTCTCTAATGTTGAACTTGCTTGTGTGTGAGCATACTATATCTGCGAGCATACTATATCTATTTGCGGCCTATTCACATTATTTGTCTTAGTTATGCTATGTTGGGGTGACTTGGTGTGCACCAATATATTGCATGAAGCCCATATTTATATCATTCTCATAATTCCTTTTCTTGACCATGGAATGAAGCACTTTCTTCTTGGAGCAGTCCAGTCAGTGTTGTGTCTAATGATGTCTATCACACATGAATCTATTGGTCTTAGGCACACACTCCTTCACTTTATCCTTTTTTCCTTGTGGAGTTTGTTTTGGTGGTTTTATGGTAGTTCAGTGAGTGTGATAGTTTTAGTGATAGTTCTCATTGTGGTTCGTTGATGGCGTCTATAGCTATACAATATCTTGGTGTTGCGTAAAAAAATTATCAGCAATGTGTGGTGCTTCTTTTGATTTGCAATGTCTGGTTAAAATTTTCGATCTAAATTATGGTGTTTTACATTGGCTTTGGTGTTGTGATATCTAGATGTGTGTGTGGAGGATCAAAGTTCAATTTTTGTGTAAATATTTGTTTTTTTCCTGTGTCTCTTGTTGAAAAAGATAACCATTGTTAGTGTGAGAGCATTGAGTATAACCTAATGAAATCTGAAGATGAATACATATTTGTGATTAGAGTTACTCCGATGAAGATTTGATTCTTGTGTTGGGCTAAGGGTATGTGAGACACCTGTTGGACGAGACACCCGTGATCAAGTCAAATGATTGATTGATGGTTGATGCAAAGTTACTCGTTCATCTAAGATAGTCGATTAATCTGAGTATGATGGTTGTCATTATTTGTTTTTGTACTAATATTTGATCTCTAATACATATATGTAATATGAATATTTCTCAAGTGATCACCCTCTTGCTTATGTTGCTTTAATCAATATTCATAATCCTTGTCCAGTTGTTCAAGGATTATCCATGCATGGTTAAGGCGATGCTGATGTTGTTTATTTCAATAGGATGCTTAACGAAGGCCTGGTTCCTCAAAGTATAGAGTTTACTGTGATTCCGGAAGCTTGTAGTCAGGGAGCACTTGTTTAAGATTGTTGCCATTATTTTGAAATGATGTTAAGCAATGGTATAGTTCCAACACCTGAGCATTATTCATTTATGGTTGATCTTGTTAGCCGTTCAGGACATCTAAAAGCTGCTCATATATGAGGTTGGAGTGCACTTGGTGCTTACAAGCTGCACTATGATGTTGAATTGCCCAAGGTTGTTGCTAGACATCTATTCTAACAAGAACCACTGAATTCAGATAGCTATGCAATCTTGTCTAGTATTTAATGCTGCATCAGATCAGTAGTTAGATATTGCCTTTTCCATGGACAAAATGAATAAAAGAGGGCTTGAAATGGTGTTTTGTTGCACTTGTATTTAAACCTTCGATTAGGAAAATTGTAACATGTTCATTAGTGATGGTCAAAATGAAGATTGTATCACTGTAAATGTAATGAAGCCATATGATTCATCTTGGGCTTTTTTAAAGCCCGAAGTTTTTGCAGTAATCATGGACTTATATTCTTCAGGGAAACTATTGTTTCTGGACTCGCAAATTACAACTGAAATAGGCACAACTATGCACTAGGATGACTAAGAAACTGTTGTGATGATCAAAGAGCTACATGTCAGTCCGTGACATACAGGAGACACATATTCACCTAGCTGTGCAAGAAAATTGTGGAGATTTTGAGTACTAGGATTTGACTGAGAAACAGGAATTATAAAGTTGTGGATGCAAGAAGATACTTCTAGATGATGATTGATGAATTAATACCATTATATTCTTGTACTATTGAGGTATTGAAGGAGCTGGCCTGCTTATGAATATGTGATCACATTGAAATTCTTGTTGTTGGAGTTTGAGTTAGGAGTGCCACGAACATCTCCCTTTCTATATATATGTGTGCGTATGGGGGGTGTGTGTGTGGGCTTATTGGTATGTGTATGTGTGGGCTTTTGAGTCTCTGTCCGTCTGTGGGTTTATGGATGTGTATATTTGTATGTAAATAAATACATAATAAATACATGATAAATAATATATATATATATATATATATATATATATATATATATGTTTAACTGCTCCATTTGTGTGAGTTATATTTGCATTGCTGATCCCAATCCTGGATGGAGGAGGGTAAAGTAATGTAGACAACTAGTCGTCTAGTCTTGATAAATTCATTACCAATTTATTGTAGTTTTTGAATTATTGATATATACTAATGCTAGAAAGTTTGTCACTTTAAGCAATGTGTTGTATTGTCCAAGTGTAGTAGTTTGGCAAAGACTGCCATAATGCTACTTGGTCATGGTTAGCTTATGATAGTAGGTGTAGAATATGTTTTTAAAATATTGGGTTATTGAATGTCAAATGCATGAAGTTGGTTGACATTCTAAAGTGTAAAAATATCAATATAGAATATCTACAAGATACTAAGTGGAAAAAATGAGAAATTAAGAAAGATTGATTATTTTAAGATTTGGTAAGTGGGTAAAAAGATAAGTAAGAATGATGTTAGGAGATTTGTAGATGAAAACTTAAAAGACAATGTTCTAAAGGTCAATTGAACTAGTGATAACCTTATAACAATCAACTAATAATAGATGAAAAGGTATTAATTATAATTAGTGCCTGTGCTTCTCAATTAGGATTTAGTGAAAGAATAAATAAAAATTTTTAGAAATATATAGATGAATTATTATAAGATATACTAATGGAAAAAAGTATCATAATTAGGCCAATATGGACATATTAGCATAAGTAATTGGGGTTGAGTGATATTATGAAAGATGAGTTTGGAGAAAGAAATAAAATGATAGGAGTAATTTTAGATTTTTTTTTTGCATAAGGCATTTCTTTAGCTTCTACATACTTTAAAAAGAGAAGAAAATTTGGTAATCTTCAAAAATAATTCTAATAAAATTCATTTTTTTAATTATAAGATATAATAAAATATTATATAAAAATTAAATATTGATAACAATTGAGAGTCTATTCATTCAATATAGATTAATTGTAATTGATTTATGTTTCAGAAAGTTCAATCATGAGGAGTTTCGAAGTGTGAAAATAAAATGGTTTAATTTAAAGGAAAAAATAAAAAGTATTTTTAGAATAAAAATTAGATCATGAAGTTTATTGTTTCATGGATGGAAGTACAAATACTATGTGAAATGAAATGAATTATTATATAAAAAATTATCTAAGAAGATTTTAGGTATGTTTAAAGAAAATAATTATTCATATGGAAAAAAGTAGTGATGAAAACATGAGATTTAATAAATCATTAAGCTGAAAGCATATGATATGTTGTATGATAAACTAAATAGGTGGTTAATTAAATCAAGTTAAAGACATGATATGTTTTATGATAAACTACAAAGTAGGGGATGAGAAAATAATATATACAGGTTGGTTAGGTTGAGGGAGAAGAATAGTAAAGACATTAATCATGAAATACATATAAAGAATAAAAATAATTAGATTTTAATAAAAATGAAAAAATTCAAGATAAATGAAAAAGATAATTTCATAATTTTTTTAAATAAATTTACATATTCATATTTGAATATTGAGGATGATAGATAACTAAATGATTTTAAACACGTAACTAAAAGCTCCATGAAGGTTAGAATCTTTCAAGAAGTAGAAGACATAACATACATAAAGACATATGGTATTTTTATTGAAGTTTAAGGGTCATAGATGAGAAAAGCATGATATGATTGTCTATTTTGTTTAACATAATCATGGTCATGAAAATGTTGGATGAATGAAGACAAATATTATATTTTTTATTTATGTGAATAAAAAAAATATCATATAATAACTATCAATTATAGGTGTCAAATGGGCCGGGCAGCCTGGCTTTGCCCTAAGGCACGATTGGACTCAGGCCTGGCCTACTCAGCCACAACAAGATAATTTCAAATATTTGAGTTGTCCAAATATTTATATATTTATTAATATTTTATCTTGTTCCATAATGATGTAAAAAATAATATGAATCAATGTTTTGTATGTAATCTAAAATGATATGATTTATTGATCATTCTAGTATCTATTATGGTATTTGAGTTTATTTTTGTTGTTAGAATTTCAATTTAGATAGAAGAATAAATTTACAAGTAGATATTATAAAAATTTTAGCATACTTAAAATAATTAGAAAGATACATGGATGACTAGGGTCGCACTCGGCAGGCATGATATCCCCTGCACCTATATTTTTGATTATAGGAAATGTGATGTTAATAATATATGTTAATGATATTTTGATTATATGAGATTATTAGTTAGATATATCCCAACTAAAGTTATTCATATAAATTGAATTTCAGATAGGATTTGAGATATTTCTTGTGCATTGAGGTTGCATACACGAGAAATGCTTAAACTATTTATTTGATATTTTTTTATATACACGAGAAATGCTTTAGATATTTTATTTGATATTGATGTAATGAAATATGCATCGATTGATTCACCATTTGAAGTGGATAACTATTTATCAAAATTGATTCTTTAGTTAACTCCTCCATCTAGAAGAATTATATAAGGGCTGAATCAATCTAATAATGATTAAACTAGATGTCATTTATATTTGTGAATATAATTATTAATTTTCTAGATTCTCACAGATATATTTATATAGTCGTAGTTTTCAAGATTTTAAGGTTTATAAAAAAGTATACAAAATATATATTTTGTTTTTATTTCTAATACAAAGGTATAATATACAATTATGATATAAATTACGTATGGCTCTAATGGATCTGTCTTTTTTATTTTTTTTGGAAAAGTTTGATTATTAGTTCAGAGTTCTATGATATTTTACTATAAAAATTAAATAGTTCGATATTTTGATATTAATCTAGTATTTTGTGAATAAATAAAATATATTAAGATTGATTACTATTTGATATAAGAGATGATCTAAGATCATTTGATAGTTATTGGCTACATGTCTATTAGTGAGCATATTATAGTTATTTTCATGAAGGCGTTGTTCTGATTCATCTTTACATCTCTATTTGGTGTTTGTACCCATAGTTGTAAAAATTATCTTTTTAGATTTTAGAGGTTGTAAAATAATTACTTGAGTTGCTCATGGGTCTTTTGGAATACACCCATGGAAGTGGTTGTTATCTTCAAGGAGGACTGATAGACTACTCTTTGGTACTACAAGCATGCTTAGAGTTTTTGGTATTATTGTTCTCTTTTCAGTTAGCCTCATTCTGCACTCTTCGATAGCAGGCTCAAGATCTCATGTTACAAGTGATAATTCTGAATTTTTGGATAGTGGACTCGAGCTCAAGTTACACGCGATCATTCTTTGTTTACTTTCTTTTTGAAGTCTATAGTTGTGAATCAATATTCTCATTCTTTATATTTTTGATTTTTATGATAATTTTATTTGTGAGTTATTTTACTAAATAGTTCTATTGTATTTTTTTTTTATTTCTTTAATATGCTTGTGCATGATTGATAAATTTTATCGTTTGTCATTTTGGGGTTTGAATATGAAAAACTATATATCTCTTGGTGTTTGCTAAAAAAGTTTTCAAAGATGTTTGATTACCATAAATTTATTATTAATATATTCTTAACTTTGACATTATTTGTTAGTCAAATCGAAACTAAAATAGTCAAACATAAGGTTCATGATTTATCTTGATTTTGAGTTATATTAATTAAAAAAATATATCAAAGCTTTCTATTCAACATATTATGTGAATATTAGTCAATATTCATTTTACCTAGTGCATGTTGATATTTAGAGATCATGTATAATTATTTTATTACTCATGATGAAATAAGATATTTTATTATTTTATTGATGATATTTTATGTTTTTTATAATTTTTTTTATTCAAAGAAAATATTAATATTTTTTTTTTACTTTTTTACAACTTTCTATAAAATGGTTAAATCTCAATATGCATATAAAATTAAAATTATAATAAGTAATAATACAGTATAATATATTTTATATGAACTTGTTATCTTTTTTGAGCATCTTTGAAGTATGATTTGGAAGTACATATATCTTTATCTATATTTAACAAATGATTCATCAAATATATTGTCCTATTATAAATTATATCATATATTTGAAAATTTGTTTTGCTCATGATTTCTTTCATAGAAGGGAGAAAATGATATTATTTCATTTTGGTATTCCATTATTATCTTCGAATTAAAGTGTTATTTCATTGAGAATTTTGGTATTCCAAAGGGTAATAGTTATTCTCCCAAGTTGGGCTAATACTTGTGCATAATATTATTTTTTTTGAGAATAAATCATTTTTTAAGCTTGACTCTCGAATGATAAGTTCATGGTTTGTTATTTTCTAAGAGTTTTAACATGTGGAATGATGGTGGTAATATGAATGAATTTGTTATTTTCTATGAGTTCTTTACAAAGTTTTTCCATGAGATGGGTACGTTTAGAATAGTATCATATAGAATCCTTTTCTTTGTGAGTTGATCTGGTACAAAAAGTTGACTTGAAGCTTCTTGTTGTTTTATAGTTTGAGTCAATGGTGTGTTCTACTCAACATTTAATTTTTTAGGAAATGTGTCATTCTTGCATTAGTGGTGTATATTTTGTTTCCCTGGACTGGAGCATGATTCTAGCTTTTACCTATGACGTAGTTGCTCATCTAGGATAGTTATCGTCTATGTTGGATGAATTTGGGGGTAGTTAAAGGTGTCAAATGGGCCATGCCTACTTTGTTTTCAGCTGGGAAAGTTTTATTATGCTGGGCATGTCTAGTTTGTGACCAGCTCTTCCTCCACATGACTTGACAAAAGGCATAGGCTATGCTTGTCATTAACTCATATCTAGCTTGTCATGGGCATGTGCTAGTGGCTATCTTGGATATTGGCATGTTATGACTTTCTGCCCAGCCACAATACATGTTAGTGGCTCCTGCTTGGTAATTTGTTCCCTGGGATGGGTTTATGCCTAGCTAGCTTTTGCTTGGGCTAGACCCACAAAACTAGTAAGATTAAAATTGGCTATACTTGGCACAGACTAGACCCATGCATTTAAAGGTGTCAAATGGGCCATACATACCTTGTGTTCAGCTAGGAAGTTAGCTTATGCCGGGCTAGTCTAATATGTGACCAACTCTACCTCTACATGACCTGACACGAGGCATTGGCTATGCTTGGCACAAACTCATAGTTAGCTTTGATGAGTTAATCTTGTTAGAGTAGCAGTTATCATCATGTGGATAACTGATCCATAAATTAGGCTGATGGTTTTAGTCTAATATGTGGCTAAAATTTGAGTAACAGTTTTTTTTGAAACTAGCGGTCTGTAATAGTAGAGAAATTATTTTTTTTTTTGCTATATAACCAAAACGATGCAATGTGTTGCATCATCTCCAAAATAAAAAATCTTTTATATGTTTGTTTGAGTTTCAAAATTTATTTGTTACTATCCTTAAATTTTGTTACTGTTTTTAAAGATAACCAATATTTGGTATCGGAGGCAGCATTAAAGCAATGACCAGTGTAGAAGGAGATCAATTTAAGACTCGTGCAGTCATCAAACCAATGGTAAGAGGAGCCTCAATCCCAATCCAATAGTCAACTTTAAGCGAAATGAATTATGACATATGAGCTGTCAAGATAAAGATAATCTTGCGTTCGCTAGGAGTATGATCAGTGATATAAGGTGGAGACAAATGACGACAAAGATCAAGGCGTCATGGTAGCCATTTCTCAAGCCGTGCCAGATGACGTGATGATAACAATTGTGAAAAAGAAGACGACAAGGAGATTTGGGATGCACTCAGTGAGATGTGGGATGATGAAGATCGTGTCAAGAAGGCACGCTTACAGGTGCTGAGACGACAATTGAACAAGTTACATATGGAGGATTCAGAGACAATAAACGAGTTCTCCATAAAGCTTATCACGCTAGTGGGTGAGATCGCTCTTTGGGCACGAAGCTTGATGATAATGAAATTGTTGAAAAGTTGTTCAACGCAGTTCCATATAGATTTCTACAAATTATTGGGATGAGGACGATCGAGCAGTTTGGTGATATTGAGAATATGTCAGTCTCAGAAGCAATCGGCCACCTCAGAATCTTTGAGGAAGGACTTAAAGGACGAGTACACACAAAGGGCGATGAAGAACACCAACTTCTTACCCAAGCTGAGTGGAAGGTAAGATGCTCGAAGGGAAAGAAAGATAAAGGTTTCAGCAACATCAAAAGATGAGGACGTCACGGGAGATTTCGTGGCCGTGGGCATGGATATGGTGGATGTCGAGAAAATGGTGAACGCACTAACGAAGACCAAAAGCCATGCAACTTTGACAGATCCAGGTCAAGTGTTTTAATTATAATGAATATGGTCACTTTGCAAAAGAGTGTTCCAAGCCAAACCGAAGAGAGTGTAAATTTTGTTACAACATAAACCGATGATGAACAGACACTGTTGATGGCTGAAACATGTGTTCTTAGTCACGCAATACAGAACGAACATGTATTACTACACGAAGACAATGTGGTGCCAAAGATTATCAATACCCAAGACAAGACTTGGTATTTAGATACCGGCACAAGTAATCATATGATTGGTTGTATCAAAAAATTTGCTGAAATTGACATGACCATTAAAGGGTAAGTCAAATATGAAGATGACTTGGTTGTAGAATACAAGAAAAAAGTTCATTTTTATTTGAATGCTTCACAGGTGAACATCATGTATTAACTAATGTTTACTATATCCTGAAATTGAAGAGCAACATAATAAGCCTTGGTCAGTTAGATAAGAATGAATGTAAATTTGTAAATGAAGGAGTGATGACTATCCTGGACAGGACACGAAGGCTATTGCCAAAAGTGAGCAGGTTAGGAAATCGTTTATATTTGCTGCACATTGCTCAGGTTCTACAAGAATGTCTCATGGCTAGAATCAAAGAAAGTGCTTGACACTAGCATGCAAGATACATGCATGCGAACTTTCATGCCTTGAAGATTCTAAGTCTGAAACAAATGGTGCACGGATTACCCGTAATCGAGAATAAAGATCGCATCTGTGATGGTTGTTTGATTAGAAAACAATACCGAAATTCATTTCCAAAGGTGACAAAATTTCGAGCAGAATCATCCCTTGAACTGTGACATAGAGATTTGTGTGAGCCAATAATTTCTACTACACATGGAGACAAGCACTATTTCTTATTATTGGTTGATGATTGTACTAGATTCATGTGACAGGTGCTGATCCGAAACAAAGACGATGCATTTGAGGGATTCATGAAGATCAAAGCATCAGCAGAAATGAAGAAAAATAGCAAATTGAAGGTTTTTCGCACAGATCATGGCAGCGAATTCACCTCAAATGAGTTCAAGACTTATTGTGAATTATTAGGAATTAAGCGTTATCTTACGACGCCTTATTTTTCTCAGCAGAACGAAGTAGTTGAACAAAGAAATTAGACGGTGGTCGGAATGACAAGGAGCATGTTGAAAAGCATGGGAGTCCTAGGTGAAATTTGGGGAGAGCGGTATCAACTGTTGTATATCTCCTAAATTGAGCACCAACAAAAAGTATCATCGATAAAACTCCCAATGAAGCATATTACAACCGCTAGCTAACTGTTGATCATTTTCGCATCTTTGGATGTGTGAGACACGTAAAAGATGTTACACCTCACATCTTAAAACTTGTAGACCGAAGCAAGTCAATGATGTTTATAGGTTATGATTCAAATATAAAAGGTTATCAGATATTTGATCCAAAGTCAAAACGAGTAGTGGCGACACGAGATGTCGTGTTCGAAGAGGAGAAGAAGTAGGAGTGGAGCAAATTTCCAGAAAAAGAAACATGATCAGTAGGGAACACTTTTACAACACACTATTTTACCATAGCAGGAACATCTGATACGACAAATCAAGAAAATAGAGGGTATCATCAATTCTGGTATGGATTTTCCACATAGGACACAAAAACAAATTGGTAACCGATACTAGTATGCTACACTATTGATGAACACGAGATCCAGAACATCTGTTTCAAACGCAACATATACTCCAGCAGAACGTTTTGAAGAATCAGTATTAACCGAAACACTATAATTCTTGACATCAGATGAGAGTTCATTAGTAAGACCATGAGGTATGCGTGACATTAAAAACTTGTACGATGCAACAATCCCAATAGAGTTGCAGTATTCAGGACTGTGTTTGCTAGGAGAAGAAGAGCCGTCAAATTTAGAAGAAGCCAATGAAGATCCGATATGGAGAAGAGCAATGGAGGAGGAAATTTTCTCTATTCAAAAAAATAAAACTTGAAAGCTCGTTCCATTACTCGACAGCCACAAACCCATAGGTCTAAAGTGGATTTACAAGTTAAAGGACACTCAAGATAGAATTGTAAAGCACAAGGCGAGATTAGTGGTAAAAGGGTAAGTTCAACGATAAGGCATAGATTTTGATCAAGCATTTGTCCTTTTTGCTCGACTAGAGACAGTACGTTTGTTGATTTTAATTGTGGCACATAATGGATGGAAGGTACATCATCATATGGATGTGATGTCAGCCTTCCTCAACGGTGATTTGAAAGAGAAAGTATATGTCATTTAATCATCGGGTTTTGAAATAAAAGGAGAAGAACACAAAGTGGTAAAACTGTACCAAGCATTGTGTGGTTTGCGACAAGCACCTAGAGCCTAGAACTCAAAATTGGACAAGTCATTGTGGACACTCAATTTTGAGAAGTATTCTTTAGAGCATGTCGTAAAGATGAGAAATCAATAAAATTTGATAGATATTATCTTCACCATATGAGAAAAAAATATTTAAGTAATTTATTCTAATAGTTGCTAAAATTTGTTTGTATTATGTTGTTTGGCCTCTCTGCCTTACCACCAGCACTAGTCTTCATGGTCAATATCCATCTATAATAAATAATAGAATTTTCGAAAGGAATGATATTAATTCTCAAGTTCTATTAAATTGGCCTTTTCATTATTTTAAAACTAATTAGGTATATTTTTTTGAAATAGGAGTACTAAAACCTTTTGAAAAATAAGTGCTTATTTTTCATTTTGATAATTCCATTTTGATGTGTGTCAACACACGATGTTTTATATAATTTTCCGTGCTCACGATAAAAAATATTCAAAATTTTGAAAAGAATTCAAAGATTATTATCAATTATTTTAATATTTGTTCAAAATGAATTTTAGTTATTTTATAAAATAATGAAGATAAAAAAATGAATTATTTAAAAATATTCAACTAAATAAATCTAAAAAATTTAATATTAAAAATATTAAAGTATTGATTGATGTCCATCAAGAAAAACAATCCTAATAGACCCCAAGATGCACGAGCTAATCTGATGAAAAGCAATTTGATTACTAAGAGTTCTGAGTCTAAGCTGACACCCATCACAATCAAGGGAGGGGAGACTTCCTTCATATTAGACCTCACGAGTCTATGCTTGGCCAATGAATGATATCTAAACTGAGAGTGGGTAAAAGATGGATGAATTATGTGCTAATAAGTGATGTAAATGAATATGCAACATCACTTTTAATCCCAAACAATGT
This sequence comes from Sapria himalayana, assembly GCA_029783825.1. Classification (NCBI taxonomy): domain Eukaryota; kingdom Viridiplantae; phylum Streptophyta; class Magnoliopsida; order Malpighiales; family Rafflesiaceae; genus Sapria; species Sapria himalayana. The sequence goes on along the minus strand of JAREIK010000357.1, from coordinate 394,169 downwards.
CATTTATGAAGTTTTCTAATTATGTAAGATAACATAAAAAAGTAGAAATAAGAATTTAAGTATAGTGCTAGTTTGTAATATAACACACACGCACATACACACGCACGCACACACGTGCGCACACACACACACACATTGGATAAATTGGAAAAGTTTAAGATTGATATTTGCATATTCAATATTTCTAGAAATCTCAATGTTGACTACCATAAGCTAGAAGGAATGAGTGTGATATGGAATGAAAGAATTGTAGCACATGGAGACAACTTTGCTTAAGATATAAAGATGAGTTTCAGATATTCCTATCTATTGAGTAACAAAGTGGTAGCACTCATTATGTTTCTATTCATGTTGTGAGAAAAATGGAGGGAAAACCTTGTAACTCTCCCTCCTCATATCTCTCTCTCACTGAAATTGCTAGGATAGTCTTCCTTTGTGTCTTGTAGGTTAAAGAGAATTGTAACATGTGATGGAACTCAGATGTGCATGGTAACATATGTGTTTGCTTGCTGTAAGTCTAATACCTGAACACAAGTTGCAGTCTATGATTCAATATCATTAAAATGTTCCAAGAAATGTTAATTAGTTTGGTGGCCACTATTTGATTCATCTATATTAGGGAAAATCTTTAAAAGTTGGGTAGCAATTTGTGGAAACAATGAATGGTAACTCGCATACTCAATAGGCTCAGAGTAATCTGTTGGTGTCACTCTTAGAAATGACATCATTCGTCTTTGATGTTTTTGAATAATGATTCACGAAATAAAATTGTCAACTCTCAAACTAATTTACATTTATTGTGTGTGGTACTTTTGAAATTATTTATATCATTAGTTCACAATATAGATTATAAATGGGTGTTGGTATGCATTCAAACATCATGAGTTTTATCTAGTGGCGAATTTAATACTAGGTAATCAAGGATTCTTTGTTCAAAAAGTTACATATGAATGATTCAGTAGGTTATAGTGATTCATAATGAATCGCATTAACCTACTGGATATAAATTTTCTTTTAATTTATAATGTGTAATAATAGTAGTATATATTATACCAAAGAAATAAGTAGGAACAGTCACTTATGACGAAACCCTTGAAATATTATTTCTTTTAGTTATAGTTATTCCTATTGAAAGACTAATCATGATAGAAAGGTAGATTGCTTGAAATTAAGACTCGTTGTAAGAGATTTATTTAGTTGACTGAAGTGAATTATTTGGATATTATTTCTCTAATGGCCAATTTTGTCCCAGTATGAATATTTATGTTACTGGCATTAGACAATATTGCATAGATGAATGATATATAGTTCTTTATGAATAATATATTTTTTCATATAATGAGCATATATATACGATGTGATTACTTGATTTTTGACTAATAAAAAGGTAATTAGATTATGTTTGTAGATTGCAGAAAATATTGTATGAATTGAAATAGCATCCAAGAGCTTAGTTCGTGAGATTTTAACTGATAGTTAATTTTTTTGTTTTACATAGAGACGTTACATATTGTTATTTATTTTATTGGAATACTTTTGAATAATTTATTTTGTTGATTTTTTATTTGAATGATATTATTTTTATTAGTGATAATAAATTAATAATTATTCAATTAAAAAGTATATTTAGTATAGTTTTAAGTGAAGGATATTGAGAGATTAAGTTTTTTTTAGAGATAGAGGTGGCTTTCGACTTTAGAGGTATAATATTCTAATAAAGAGGATATCTAGTAGATATTCTCACAAAATTATTTTTTTCAATTGTGTTTTTGAGTTAGATATTAATATATTATCTGATATGAGTTATCTAGTTAACTTGACTATGCATATGAGAATTATAGGATATATAATTCTTATGAAATCAAATATAATTTATGTAATCAATACTTAGTCATTTTTTTAGATTATTCATGATTAATTAAACTTAATGTAACTCTTCACATACTTAGGCATACGAAGAAGCTTCTAAATTTTAGTATTTCTTTCAATTATCACACATAGTTCTGTCTAATTTATTTTTTAGATTTTAATAGGATACTAGTTTGCACAAATAGGATATCTATTCTAAGTTATTATACTTTCTTGGAGACATTCTTGGCTCATGGAAAAGTAACAGACATATGGTGATATGGAGGACTAGGGCAAAGGTAGTTCAAGGTGATGATAATTTGCTGTCACTTATGAGCCATTTTGAATTGGACATCTTGAGAATATTAGGTACTAATTTACTTTTTTTATTATGTTATATTATGATAATTAAATAATGAGATGTATACCTCCTAATCAAATATTTTATAAGCATATAAATTAAATATATGTAAACTACTTTTATCTCAAAGAGATTTTATGATAAGATCATTATTAAAATTTATATTATTATAATTGATCAACCTTTTAATATATTCACAAAAGCCCTAAAGAGAATTAAATGTATTTCTTTTGTTTTCAAAGTTTAATACACTAGATATTTTGATATCAGTTTGATGAGATTACTGTGTTTGTACTGCTTATTTTTATTTTATAAGTGAATAAAATAAATGTAGGAAAATTGCTTCTTTCCCCGAGAGAATTCATGATAAGATAATTGTTATAATTTATTTTTTATATTATTATGAGACATCAAGCATCCAATATATTCAAAATAGATTAATTTTTTTTAAATTTAATATACTAGATATTTACATATCAATTTGATGAGGGCATTATGTTTTTTATTATTACTTATTTTATATTTTTATATTACTAGCACATTGAATCTCATAATAAATTTGAAGTTAAAAATATGTTTGGACAAAAATAATATTGTGATTAATGATCATTTGTTTTATATGTATATAGTCGAGGTTATGTTTTTGGCTCGATACTAATCAAATGCAACTTTTTTTATTTTGGAGAGTAACTTATCAAGATATTAATTTTTCTCAGACTCTTTACAAAAATGTGAGGATTATGCACTTAGTTTGATAATCTATGATGACCATCTTTTTCTTAATCACAAAAAGATTTAAATTTTTTAAAGATTTGTAAATTCTTTAGTAAAATTGTATTCATATTTCTAAATATCTTTTTTTTATCAATTTTCATAGAATGTACATAATATTGAGTTGGGGCATTTTGAGATAGGTCAATAAACACATTCATGCAAAGTTTCTCATTTTATTTGATTCACAAAGCACATCTCACTTAACTTCATTTTTTTTTTCAAATTAAAAGTGTAACTCAAAATCTTAAAATTCATGCTAATAAATAATAAAAAAATTGACATATAATTTTTATCAATAGTAATAACTATTTTTATTTTTTTTGAGAAATCTTAAAATATTAAAAAATTAGAGAATAGAATGAGACTAATTGAAGAAGGTGATACATAATTTGAGATAACTTAAAATATTAAAATATTTTTGTATTTAAAATATTTAAAAATATTATTTCAAGAAAATATTTTTTTATTAAAAATCATGTGTTCTTTTTTGGTACATGGTGGGTGATGTGCATCTCACCCAAAGCTCAATATGGTGTGCCTTGGGGTTGGTTTGGTGCTATAGCATGTCTTTTAAAATTGAATGCAATTATTTATTTCAATTTTTGTTTCATTGTTATAAATATGCTTAATTTTTTTTAATATCAACTCAATATGTGTAGCGCATAAAATCACATACAAATATGATAATGTGCAGTCAACAAATATCAATGATTTAGAAAACAAATATCCTAACATAGGTGGAATATTTTTTTTGTATCGTTGATTTATGATATTTTTTTTATGATCAAATGTGTAATAATAGAATACATAAATATTATTTTTTAGGAAAGATTTATTTTCACAACTCAACTAGGTTTTATTCCTTTTATTGCTTCATTCATACAATACAATACAATATTTATTTTTTTTTTCATTTTTCTATATGATTTTTTATCTTATTTTAATCATAATTCTTTTTAAAATGCTTCACTCTTTTACGATGAAAATGTATTTTCAATTATCTCCATATTGCTTAATTATTTTAATTGCGTGTTGAAAATTAAGTTAAATAACATTATAAAATGTTATTTACATTTGTTCATTTACTTATTGATTGGTATGAAGACACCTTTTGTTTTTTTTACAAGAATCATTTAATATAATTTGATATAATATAATTTGAGCAATCATATGGTTGGAAAGCGAAATATGATCCATTAATTTATTTGAAAAATATAAAAAAATCAAATTTCAATTTTTTATCATGCTACAATTAATTTTTTGATTATTAGATCATTTATATTTATTACTTATTTTTATTATTTTTCATTTCTATTGTACTTTCTTTTTAGTTTTGTTATTTAATTTTAATATATTTCTTCTTTTACATATTATATTAATGAGGACATTTGATCTGTAAGTTTTTTTGAATATGACAATGTAGTTTAACTTATAGAATTGATTATGTTCAAGTAAGGTTGTATCATTTAATATGTAAGTTGAGATGCTTCAATAGGATTTGTCCATTACATAAGGGTATTATCTATATGAGTTATTATTTTTTGTGTTTTACTTTCCACAATTTCATAATTAAGTATTTCAATTTCATATCTAAAGATATATTTTAATTTTTATTTATATTTGCAATTTTTATTCTTTAATATGTTTAAGATATTTAACGATGTATAAATTTTTTTTAAATTTAAGAACAAATTACTATCGATTATGTATGTTTTCCATGGTAATTTTATCTTAAAAATATATTTAAAGTTAAATTTATGTCATCTGTGCTGGATAGAAGATAATCAATTTTCAAATTTCAGGCAACCTGGCCTGTCCTGAGTAAACTAGCCTGAGTATGGCTAAAAGCACAAGTTGTGTAGACAGACTTAGCCTAGTTATATAATGAAAAATGTTGCTCTGTTGAAGCTGTGGTAACAAGGGCGTGCTTGATCATTTTGGCTTACTCAGGCTAAGCAGCTTTGTCTTCCAGAAAATGTTCCTGGTCTGGCCTGAACAACAAGCTTGGTTTTTGGTCAACTTTCTAGCCTTCCAATGGCTAGCCCATATTATCTGTCTAATGCTAGATTCATCCCATACAAAAAAATTGAGCGGACTTTGCTAAAATTACCTCACCTAAAGTTTGTACATTTACTCCTAAAGTTTAATTTTGAACTCACCATGTGCATAAAAAAAGGTTTAGTATTTTTTAACTTTTTTGGTGTAGCCTCCCATATTGCATGATCTGATGGTTGTTTTTTGCGATCATTTGCAGAAATTTATTCTTGGTGGGAGGTTGATATTTGGTCCTGATGCGAAGTCTTTGATTGTTACATTGTTGCTAATTATTGTTCCTGTTATAATATTTGATGTGTTCGTTGCAAGGCATCTTCGGCATGAATTCAGACCATATAATGCTGGATATGCTATTCTCGTGGTACCAGTTTTCTTTACTGCTCATGTAAGTTGGCTTATGAAATCTTATGTGAAGTTTGTCTTCATGATTATACACTTGCAAGTCAATATTAATATTCATTACAATATTTAGGTCTAATTTTTTAGGTGAAAATTCAACTCTTTATTATTCTTCTGATGAATGGGTAGAAAGCATTGTATTTAAAATATATGGATGTGTGTTTGTGTGTGATATGAACTTGGAGATTAATTGATACATGATATTTTATTAGATTTGAATTATTTTATTCAACACTTTTTTATATTATAAATGTCTGAGAATCTTTTTTATTTAATACTTTATGCTTGTGTTTGTTATCGAAAATGCATACTGTTTTGTGGATTTTGATTTGTTAAATTTGTTGCACTTGTATTTTACTCGGTAGTAATTTCATGTGCAAAATTTACATTTAAAATTATTAATAAGTTGGTTTGTTTGGTTTATACTCATCATTAAATTGGAATTGATGATTATATATATAAATATATATGTGATTATAATATTTTTTATTTTATTTTTCATATTTCTATTATTAGGCTTTGATTGAATTTTAGCTATTGTTTTGACTCGATTGAGGTACACCTAGGTGCCATCCCTACTCCTTGCTCGATACTTGCTTGTGGAACTCATGATACATACATTTTCATATTATTTTTTTAATAAGCTACCTTTGAATATAAGCATATTTTATAATTATTTATTTTGTAATAAAAATATGTATTAATTAAAATTTTAATTAAATAAATATTATCTTTTATCATTTAAAAAATATGTGTGATTATATAAAAGCTATCATATTGAATCTTATAAAAATAATGAAGTCTAATATATTTCAGTGAGAATAGTACTGTGAATTGAGAAGGCTGAACTATTGGGAAGTATTTGTATTGCATGCATATATTGGAGATCATGCATTGATGTGATGACAAGTGGATTCATCTACGGGTAGCATGTATTATATTTGAGACTCATTAGATATAATATTTTTGATTTTCATAGATAAGATTATTGATATTTTAATTTCTTTAAGATCTTGTGATAAATTTAGAGTCATATGCATTGAATTTGACTTCTATTATTTTAAATATATTAATGTATCATGATGAAATAATAATGAAATATTTAAACCTATATTATATATTTTAAAAATATTAGACAAATACATTATCATTTGCATATATTAAGAAAATAAAAAATATAATCATGACTTTATTCTATCCCTCATGATGTAGACATACTACTTGATCTTTCATTTACTCTAGTTTGAAATTTAATATCATTTGCTTTTTAAAATGAATTTGTATCTTAATCTTTATTTTTTTTTTTGTATTCATTCATTATTATTATTAGAATATATCATGCAAATAGGATTGATCGAGTTATGTTGATTATATCTTTTCTTTTGTTTGGTTATATTTGATATATACTCGTTAATTCAAATAAGTATATTGTAATTTATTGTGTCTCTTGTTAAGCATTTGTAAAAATTTTGTAAGTAATAAATTAAATTATATTTTATAAAGTAATAAATATAGTATTGTAAATAATTCTATTTTTTATATTCTTAAATTTTTAATTTTTTTTTTTGTATTTTGATGTATTTGATGTAAAATTAAATATTATCATGACAAATCTTTTGAAATATGAAATAGGTGGTTTGTTTGCAAACTATTTAGTTGTTTTTTAAATGTTAAGAATAATAAAATAATTGATTATCATTAACATATTATAATTATATGATATTAAAATGATATTTGGCATATTTATTTCATTTTATTTTTTTGTTAAATGATTATCTCACTAATGTAAATTAGTAAACATTTTCAAATTTTTATTATCCAACAAATCACATATTATTTCCGTCATTTGAAACAATTCATTTAAACTAATAAGATAAAAAAAAAGTCATATGCACTAAGTATAATCTCTATAATAAATTATGTACTAAAGAAGGAAATATATTTTAAGTTAGCTAAATTGAATGAATAAGAAATTTGGTATTTTAAACATTTTTGTTGTGTTAAACATTATAAGAGCAATGTCAATCTAGAATAGAATTATTTTAAATAGAAAAATTTTCTTTTATTATTTTAAATAGAATTAAATATATTTTATTATTTTGAAGATATGTTACACTTAAATCTTAATATAGATTATAATATGTTTTTTATTCTAGAATTAATAAAATACTTGAAAAAGAATGAAATAAAAAAATAGATAAATTAGATGAGATTCAATGATTAATTTGTTTTATATTAGGTTTTTTGTATTAGAAAATTGTTAAATAATGTTGGAATAATTTTTGAATATTAATTAGTAAAAATAAAGATATGATATGTAATAAAAATTTAGAAGAGAAAGAGGGTCATTGAAAGAAGACTTGGAAGTTCAGTTATTATATTACGGAAATATTTTAATCTTATATCTAATAAATCCTACGAAAATAATTTTTTTTCTTCATCAAGTTATAAAAAAATATTGAAATAAAAATATTTGTATATTATTTTTTTTTCATTTGAAGAAGATTCTTTATGTTGATTTGTTGACTATTGTGAAAAAAAATAATTACTTTATTCTTTTTGTGATATCATTGAAATATATAATAAGGTCATAATCAATATTTTCTTTGTAAGTATAATGTGAAATGAATTTTTAATTTTAGAAGGATTATATCATGGATAAATATTCAAGTTATTATTTTTTTATTTTGGTATAGCTGTATTGATATGACAGCTCCATAAGAGATATTTTAGTATGTGTTTAGTAGATGATTTTATTTTGATTGATACATTTAATGAAGATTCAAGTAAAAAAAAATATAGATAGAAGTGTTTGATAGGTAATATGATTGTTAGAAATAAATAATTTTAAATTAGTTAACAGAAGATTGAATATCTATTTTGTCAATTTAGTTTTGTTGAATGAATAGATTAATTCATTTAAGATTGAACACATTAATGTCTTATATAGTATGATTATTTTTGATATTTAGGATTATAAATGATAAAATAAAAAAAAGACAAATTAAACATTGATTTTGATTGTATAAATGGGGGGATTATGTTATGGGTTTTATAATTTATATGATAGATGTTAATTTGATTAAATTAGTAATTTTATAAGATAATTATTAGACTAGTTGTATTTTATGATTTAATTTATTGGATTACTATAAGGTGAATACATGTAAGATGATTGTAATTGAGATGCTCATGTTGTAATGAACATGGGAAAAAGTTTGAAAGGATAAAACTAGATTTGATAATATTTTGAAATCATATAGAGATCACACTTGTATAAGAGATACTTTGAAATAATATTTTTAGTGATTTGAGATTGTGAAGAAAGGTATCATACATGGTTCAATTAATTAAATATGTTGATTGACAAGTTATTTAAAAAATATAGATTAATAAATATCCTATTAATAACTTGGATCAACTTATTGAAAATATGTACAAGCTAAATTTGAGTGATTTTTTGTTTATGGACCATATTGATTTAAAATTATTATTTATTTGACCGATGATATAATGTCAATAATGTATTTTGATAATGATAAATTTAGAAATATTCTAATCATTATATCAAAGTGAATGAGTAAAATTGTGAATCATCATAGAAATTCTATGTAATTTTAGTTTATATAATCATCTTTAAATATTAAATTTTTAAATTTTTAAATATAATCATTATATCTAAGTTTCATCTTTATAACTATAAGTTAATTGTATGTATTATATTTTTTTAGTATTTTTAAATTTTTTCCACCTTCCTCCCAATCTCCCTTATCAACAACATAGTAGGTGTAATAGATAAATTTTTATACTGATTAATCGTCTCAGTAGTGATTGCAAACAAGCACATTTAATTTTAGAGTTCTTATTTGATCTAGTGCATTGGTGATGATTTAAACACATCTAATATATATATATATATATATATATATATATATTAGTATACTTTATTAAAAATATGTTTATTCTCAATTATTTAGTTATTAAATATTTATTTATAATTTGTATCTAATTTCTCTTAGTTTCATTCTTATTTATTTTTCTTCCAATCACTTGAATAGTTTCACACTCTCTAATTAGTATACGTGGAGGTCTATGTTAGACGTGACCAAATCATTTCAGATTGTTCTCGCATATCTTATCATTTATAAGAGTTGTTCTAATATTCTTTCAAATAATTTTATTTTTAATTTATATTTTTTTATCTTACTTCATCTTCACTTCATCATTCTCATATCTAGCATTCTCATTTTTTGTATATATTATTTTTTAATTGTTCAATATTAATTTTCACAAATTATGGCTACTTTTTTAATTGATCTATATATTATTATTTTTTTAATTTATTTAATCATAATCATCATCTATCATAAATAGTTTCTGAAATAATTTTTTATTCAGTCAATCTAACTTTAGTGCTATGAGATATATTTTTGTTAATTTCTTTTTCATTACTTAACATAAAATTCATGTATTTTAATTGATTAGCCTTTGATATGTTTTGTTTCTATATTTTTATTTTTAAATTATTATCACTCTTAATATGTTTAAACTTGTGTAATTTTAATATATATGAAGATTATACTTAGTGCACATTATTCTTGTTTTATTGTGGTTTTGTGGGGTATGAGAAAGGTTAATATCTTGATAGTCGTACTCTTGAAATTTAAAGAAATTGGTCCGATGAGTTTCAAACCCAAAATCTATCACATATGAATAAATGTATTTGGCATCATATAAAGACATGACCTCTAATAGACATATTCAATATATTATTTCTTTGGTGATTAGTCATTTATGTACTATATATGTACAAATATTTTTAATTTTAGAATTTTTATGATATTCGGTATGCTAGTGTTTATATAATCAATTAATCATCCATTAATTTTAATATACACATTACACCATAGGTTAAATAATTTATTTTTATTAATATTTGTTGGATTAGGCATGTTTTATGATATTGAGTATTTTGTTGTGAAATATCATAGCTTTCAAAATGTGCGTGTCAATGAGATAAAATGTTTAGAAAGTGGAAAAAAAAAATGAAGAAGCTTATATGAGACACATTTAGGGGGTGTAGGATTGTGCCTCATCGATGAAAAGACTAGTGTGGGAATGAACCTAAAAGTATGATTAAGGCTAAGATGGAAGATCGAATCTTGATATGAGAATAATTTCTGCTCAAGCATTCATATATCTTATATGGGCAATCCTCAATGTTCATCTAATGTTCTTAGAATTCATATTCGTGCAAGAACTCCAAATTGAAAGATTTTCAATGTGATAATGAATTCATTTGGTAGGCATTTTTTTTTTCTTTTTGTTTTTGTTTTTGAAGTTGGTGAATCTCAAGCTTGATTTTGCCAGGTATTGGTTCTCCTGTTTCTCACATCAGCTCGTGATCCAGGAATAATTCCGCGCAATTCGCACCCACCGGAGGAGGAAATCCAATACGATTCTCCTAACTTAGTGGAGGTCAAGTGCAAGCAAACGCCAAGTATTCATTTTCCTAGGTCGAAAGAAGTTATGATTAACGGTGTTCCTGTGCGGGTTAAATACTGTGAGACATGCATGCTTTTCCGCCCTCCTCGCTGCTCCCACTGCTCCATTTGTAACAATTGTGTGGAGCGATTTGATCATCATTGCCCTTGGGTTGGCCAGTGCATCGGTCTGGTATGCTCCTTGATTTTAACCGAATGCTCAATTTGTCATTTGCACAATCCGCTGTCATGTGTTATTGCACATGGTAGGTTTATTGGATTTTGACTGCCTTAGAGAAATTCCATGTTACAATTTGTGAATCATAGTTATTATTAGAAATTGGGCTTGGGCCGAACTCATCTCCAAAAACTAGCTCAAAGAGAGAGGAAACCCAAACCATTTTTTAATTAGAGGTGTCAAATGGGCCTTGCCGTGCCGGGGTGACCTATTACACTGCTGGGGCGGCCTGGCCCAGCATGGCACAGTTGGCTCACATATTGCAGGGCTGTGCCAGGCCTCGAGTGGGCCGTGCTGTTCGGGTTGGTTTGTGTCAGCGTGAGCCAATTTTTTAAAAACACCGCCCAATTGCGATCGGCCACCTAAGTGGTAACTTGCTTACGTGGTTGTTTTTTTTTTTAAATCCACCCCGTTGGGCAGTCACCTTGCAGGACTAGACCCATCACACAAGACCCGTTCGTAGTCAGTCTTGGATCACCGGCTTGGTGGACCGTACCTTTGGGCTCGGCACGTGGATCGCTATTGGCCTGGCATGAGGCACGATTTGCACTAGCCCAGCACATCACGAGTGGTTACACGGGTTGGCACGGTCCTGGACAGTGCCGTGTCGGTATGGGACCGTAGCATGGAGTCTGCCTGGGCCGCTCGGACAAGTTGACACCTAATATTAAAACCATTATAACATTAAAATTTTCTGATATAAGTTATACTTTAATAGATATGAAATAGGTACCTTGATGTGATGTATTTGAGATAAAGTCTTGGTGCAATGATAAGTGTGTTTTCATCAAAGATAATATATCTTGGGTTCGGGACTTATCAGATATAATTTTTTGGATTTTTGAGAGTTAACTTGTTGAAATATTAGTTTGTTAAAGATCCTATTGCTAAAGTGAGAGTCTTGTGCATTGAGTACGTCCTCCAATTATGAAATAGGTGCTTTTGGTATGCCTCCATGAGGGCATGGTCAAAAAACTTGGCCCAAAGCTGGCTCATTTCATTGTTAGGGTGTTCGTCGTGTTGGGCCGGGTAAGTATTTTGGGAGGCCTGTTTGGCCTACTTGCCCTTTTATTGTGGGTTGGAATTTGGGCGGGCCAGGTCTATTTGATAAAAATATATAATTTCAAATGTAATTTTTTTTGGTATTTAGAATATATAAATCAAAAAATTAGTGGAATTTAAAAATTAGTGGAATTTAAAAATTAGTGGATGCCAGAATTAAAGTTGATTATGTGAAATAATAAATCTTGATTTGTATTTTACAATATTGGGCTAATCCAAGTCTTGATATCAATAAAATTAAAAATAATATGATAAATAAATATTTAGGCCTTGTACCTATATATAAAAAAATTTAAGAGACATCTATCGTAATTTTGATATGTGAAGAGGAGATCATACACTTTCATGATTTGAAATCTTATATGATCACAAGTTTTTTTTGTCCCTCTATCCAAAACCTAATCCATACTTTATTCTTTGTCTCATATATGAGCCTTGGGACCTTGAGGTCGAAGCAGGTAAAATTCTCATCCCAATTAATGATAAGTGATCTAGCAAATACCTTATGTAGAGTTTACAATGTTTATGGTGATGAAACTTGTATCTCCAAGATTAGATTCTTTTCCTCTTTTTGTTGATTGGACTACTATGTGATTGGTAAATTGGTGTGTGATGTGGGACAAATTTGACTTTTGAAAACATGGGTAAATACAGTGATTTATGGTTAAGTACAATGACATTTTTGATATGTTAATTATATATCAGTTAGATGTGAGAAATATATTTACTTATGATAATTTTGAGGATGAAATATTTATGTACCAGCCATCAAATTTTACTATTCTTGAGAGTGCAATTATATATTAGTTGGTTATGGTTTAATAGGTTATGTTCAACTCATATTACTATCAACCTTAACAAATATGTATTATATTATTTTTGTTTCTACGGACACAATTCATAGGAACTATGTGATTTTAGAGTATGTTAATCATATTTTGATTTCAAGAGATGATAATTTATGTTTTTTTCAATCAAAATAATTTTTGTAGATTTAATTTTAGATGAATAATTTGAAGCATCTCATATACTTTGTCGTCATTGAGGTTACCTATTTAAAATAAATGTTTTTTTTTTCATAGAGGATGTCTTTAGGCATGTAAGCATATATACTGGTTGGTTTACCACTTGATTTGAGACTAAATTTATCCAAAAATATCAAAATTTGTGTGGGGCAGGGAGTGGGGGGATTTCAATAAAATAAAATAAAAAATTTTTATTTTATAAAATAAGATAATTATAAAGTATTATTTCATAAAATAAGATTATTATCAAGTATTATTTTATAAAAAAATAAAATAAAATATTTTATTTTATCTTAATTTATAAAATATCAATATTTATAAAGATAATTATAAATTTTATTTTATTTTATTTTATCAATATTTTTTAAGAATAATATTATAAAAATAATTATTTTTATTTTATTTTATTATATCGTGTCTTAGTCGTATCCGTATCCTAATTTTTTAAAATTTATCGTGTCCCCGTATTCCGTCGTATCGTATCTCGTATCCGTATTCATGTCAATGCTTCTTAGGTAAACATATCTAGAGTTGTGGAATGGGTCGTGTCTGGCTGGGACGCCTTGTTTTTTGTAGTCCAAGCTGTGTCACCATGTCGGGCTGACATGCTTACTAAAAGGGAAACTAATAATGGCCTGGTGGTCTGCTTAGCAACTCAAGCGTGTTGTGTTGATTTGGGCCAACAACAAACTCGAGCTAGCCTGAGTTTGTACTAGGCTAGCCTGGCTTGGTGAAAAGATCTTGTTCGGGTTGGGTCATTGATGGGTGCAACCAACCCACAACTTGAACCGACTTGATGTGTCCGTGGTCTTTAAAATATGGCATGTGAGATTCACATGCTGACTTGGGTCTTGATTTTGGTCTGATCTAGTGCACGACCCGTGCATGTTTTGTCATCCTGTCTGACGAATTGGGTTGTGCTGTGCTGAATGGTTTTGCGGCATGCAGGCTGAGTCACCTGGCCAGGCACGCCCCACACATGCACCATGCAAGATTTTGCCCATGCCAGACCTACTTTTTCTGGAGTTGCAACTCATCCCTTGTCACCTCTTAACATTTTTTAATTCTTAGTTTCAATAACTCTTAACATATACAATAAAGTTATGAAATTGTTGCTCAATAATTAAATTTTCTTATTTTATCTCAATTTTTTAAAAAATAGATGTTCTCTATATTATTAAAATATATACTTATGTTAATAATATAAAGTATAATTTAATTTGCATGAGTCTATATTGAACACATGCTGATATATTAAGAATTTTAAAAATAAAAAATTATGTTACAATAATATAGAGTTTTTAGAAATTATAAAATTATTATAATTTATTAGGTAATTACATAAAATTTACAAAAGTTTGAATATCTTATAATGAGAGATTAATTTTAAGGTAACTTATTTTATTAAATTAATAAATTGATAAATATATAATATGAAAAATGTTATGTAGTGGATCTAATTTAATCATTATTATGGAAATAATTATATAAATATTATTACTCGAATCATTAATAAAAATTGTATTTTGAATGTTACTTTCAAAATATAGTTATTAGAGAATTATATATAATAAGTTTTTTGTTAATAAAGATTTAATAATTAATGAAAAATGAGTATACATGATTTTTAATGTAATAGATTAAAAAAATATTATATATAAGTTCAATCCCAAATAATTGAGATATGACTTCATTTGAGATGATGATATTACGAGATTAGATGTGTCAACTGGGTTGTGTGTCCCAAGTCCAACTTGAGGCTTGCCACCAAATTGTCGTGCCTGACATGACATGACATAGTCCAATTGTGATTAATGACATTGGATTGACATGCATTTCTTTAGATTTACTTAGTCTAACTTGAGTATATATTTTTTCATGTTAGTTCTTATATTTCATTCTAATAATATATGTGATTCATAGTGTAGTTTACTATTTTATTTTAATAAATTTTTTTATTTATACATAATATTTGTATATATTCTATATATATTAAAATATACTAAATTTAACTGTAAAATTAAAATTGAATAATTTTAAGGCAGACACAACCCACAGCCTCCGCCCACAGGCCACCACAAGCTTGCTTCTAGGGCCAGCTCAACTGCCTGTTCCACTGTCAGTCACTAGCATGCCTGTGTTGGCTTGCCCAGGCCCCAGGCAGCCAGGATTCCATCTCCTTAGTAGCCTGTTGCCCATGGTTGTGAAAGGCGCGTCTTAGGTGCTCCTAGGCTCAGGTGCAGGCGAAGCTCACACCTGTTGCCTCCCCTTGGCTAGGGCGTGGTTCTTTCATGCAGGCGCATGGATAGCAGAAAAGTCGTTGCCTTCCTTGAGGCGTAAAGCTCTCCACAGGCGCACCTCTGTGCAGGTGTCCTCGTGGAGATGCCTTCGTTATATTTGAGGCAGAGGGAGAGGGAGAGGGAGAGGGAGAGGGAGAGGGAGAGTCTCGTTATAATCAAATATAATCGGCTATGAACCTTGCTATATACTGTCCCTGAGATCTATTAGATTTGCATAAAAATATAATCAAATATAACGAGTCTTAAAAGTTTACTAAGTCTTGTTATATTGAATTATATTTTTTAAAAAATATATGTAAAATATGATGTGTCTTAAATAAAAAAGCCTATTCTTTAAGGGTGCCTTGTGCCTTAAGGCTCCATGAGGACTTTGTGCCTCGTGACTTTTACAACTATTTTGTTGCCTGTGCCATGGGTCGAGCCGAAAGCCTGCATGGGCCTGGTCGTGCTGGTTATACCCGGCTAGAACCCTGCTTGTGCTGGCTCGGAACGGCATCATGATCACCTTTACACATGATCATTCTGATAATGAAATATTCTACAAAAACTTAAACTTCATTATTTTTTGGAAAATAATTAAAATGAGGAGATAAATGAAATCATCTACGAGATCATTTGAATTTGTAGGATCATCTAGCAAGGAACCGCACTTCTCCCAATGTAACCTTGGAGATGAGGAGCAATAAATATTTCACTCTTGAATTTTAGGACTATGTGAATTAGGTTGAGCTAAAGTAGTGCTCAAGAGATGTTAGATGGTGAGGGAACCCCACAGGAGGTCATTTTATTCTCATTGAAACATGACTAGATAACTTGTGAAACATTGTAAATTTATGTTGTGTGATTCTATGCTATTAGAAGTTATTGGAGGAGAAATCACATTATACTAAAGCTACTTCAAAATTAGGAAGATGAATCTTCCATGTTTCTTAGGTCACTATTGATCAAAGCTAAAACTCAAAAACAATTCCTTTCATCGAACATAACTAAAGTATTAATAATTAATTTATGTTACGTGAATAATATTTGTACTTTCGTAGTGTTGATGTAACTAAAAAAATACATATTTAATAATTTTATATATTATTTTCTCATGCTAAAGGGAGAGTTCGTGTACAAAACATGTACTCCTAGATATATAATATGGTAAATTAAAAATAATTTATCTTGAATATAAGATATGAATTGATATTATGTGTAAGAGAATAGAAAAAAGTATTCATTCGATAAAATAATTTATAATTATATCTGATCTCTTCAGAGTTGGACAACATTTTAATGAAGAGGGTACCAATGAGTTATAGAAAATTTTTTGAGTATCTTTGGCTCTATAATAAATTATTGGATTTACTCATATTGGATCTTCCACAAGAATATATATTGGCCTTGTTATGTTTTCATAGGGGTATTCCAGAGTTTTTCTTTTCACCCTCCTAATTCCTCCTTATTAATCATAAGGTAGATGCATACGACAAGTGTCTATACTGATCAATTGTCTCAGTAGTGTTGGGATTAAACACATCTAACTTTGGAGTTCTTATGAGATACAGTACATTAGTGATGGTTTAAACGCTTTTATGAAGTAATTCAGAGTCTTCTCCTTTACTGTTATTAGCTCTAGACTGGACATTTTTAAGTCAAATGCTCTTTCTTCATGTAGAAATCTAAAAGAAAAATGATAATGATAATACTCGTAAAAATAAAATATACATACAATGCTCTTACATAATGAGCAAATCATTTTAGGGCAGCATATAGGTTGGATACTCTCACTGATATCGCATAAAGAAAATAAACAATATAATGTGCTGAAAAGAAATTTTAATATCTCCTATCAAACAGGTGCGTATACATCTAAAATACAAAGCTTGAAAGAAAGAAAAATACCATGAAGTTTTTTCAAAGCCTTGAAAAAAATGTTTGCTGGATGTTCTGTTGTTTGAATATATATTATAATGGTCTGATCATGAATCTACATCTGTGTTTGTCACTCTGGGTCGTGCCGTGCCAACATGGGACCCAGTGAGGCAGACCCGACTGAGGCATTTGGCTGTTATCATGCGTGCTGGGTCGGACTAATGTCGGCATGACCAGGCCAGGCGCGATTTAGTGCGTGGCCCAGCTCGACTGGCCTGGCCCTGGCCCTGGCTTGTCTTGCCTGCTCATGCTAGCGGCCAAGTTCCAGACTTCTAGTCCAGTGGGCTGTGGGCAATGAATTGATCCAAGTGCCCCCTGCTTGCTGGCACTTGGTGGTTGGCACTCAGAGTCTTGGTGAAAAAAATACAACGCCTAATTCTGAAAATGTAAATCTAGTTAAAAATAAAACTAAGAATAAAAGCACATCAATCCAATATGACCTTATATGATTGAAATTGTCAGTCATCACAACTCATGATCTCGTTATATTCATTTTTGTGTACGTTAATTTTAACTTATTTGATATCACATCCACAGTCACAGAAAAAATTATCATATGACCGAAAAATCATATTGTCTTAAATCTGTAAGTTAAATTATTATTAAATAATGTCTAAGTTTATTTTTTTTTAATATTTATTATTTTATATTTATTTTTAATTTAGAATCTTTTAGAGTTTTAATTTATAGATAGTTTGTATTTAATTGAATACAAATTTATGTAGTGTATATGAATGTATCATGAGTCTGGCACCAACACAAGTACCATGCCTTACAAGCAGGTAAAGGGCAAAAAGTTTGGAATATGTAATCTCCAGCTAGAAAAATGCTAGACCTTCATGTGATGTTGCAAGTCCTGTTGAAAATTCAGCCATTTCATATTTCTGAAGAATGGCTGCATTTTTAAAATGTGCCACATTTTGTCCTAGTCATGCCAAGAATACATGTTGTGCCAGGCAATACTCAAGGCTCATCATTTATTGGCTCGACATGGCACGAGATGTACCATTGGTCAGCATGATGCTGGTCCAGACACTGCTATGGACCATGCCGTGCCTGGCTCGATTATTTTGTGTCGTGTCTCATGTTGTACTTGTGTTGTTACACTCAATTGTCACTTTTAGATTATATGCTATGTGCATTGTCTTGCTTTCACCATAAAAAGTTTTTAGAAAAGATGGTGGACACCTGATCTTCTTGATTAGGTGCTAGATCCAAAAAATCTTGTAAGAAATATTTTTATCGTCCTGAACATTATTTATGTATTAAATTTTAAAATAATTATTAATTTCTTACTTTTCCAAGAGATAAATAATCTCAAATAAAAGTATAAAATTTTATCTTTCATCTCTTTTTGTTGTAAGTTATTTCTCAACATGAATTTAAATACTTGGTTGATTACAAATATTCTTGATCGCTGAAAGAGATCTTAAATCTTGAAACTATTTTTTTTATATATTTCAGTATATGAAGTGTTGTGTTTAATTTAGATGTGTATCCTAATAAAAATTTAGGAAATAACTAATTATACTAATTATATGTGTTATATATGATTGAATAATAGTCACATATTTAATTTTGTATATGTTTCTATTGTAAATAGCAGAGTTAATTACATGAGTCATATCGAAAGTAAAATTAGTATTTTAGATTAATAAAAATGTTTGTCAAGCATAGTCAGATAATTAATTTTTATTATGATTCTTATATAAGTAGTAGCATCAATTGTATGGGTCGTATCAAAAATAAAGTTAATATCTTGATCAATATGAGTATATGCTAGAGCAAAAACCAAAATTTAATTCTTGTAAAAATATTGAGTGTATATTTTCTAAGCAAAAAGAAAATATTTATCATTGAGTAAATTAATTATATACCAAGGAAATACTAAAGTTTTTAAAGATATTTTGTTTGGAATTGTATTTGATGGTGTTTCTTGAATTGAATTAATTTTAATTCATATAACTAGAGATGTCAATTGAGCTAGGTGGCCCAGGTGCGGCATTAAACATGACATCATCTGAACCTTGCCTGCTCCCGGACCATTCTGTCCCGTGGCACAGTTTATGCTATACTAGTCCAGCGTGAGCCATGCCTTATGATGGGCTAGGTATGACCCGTGTGTCTAGCATGATGATTGCACATGGTCTACTAGCCCGGGGACTTGGGACCTACTATGGGTCATGAGTCAAGTCCTATCAGGTGATTGCCTGTGGGGTGAGTTATTTTTCTAAAAAATCTAGCCACGTAAGCTAGATCTTGCTTACGTGGTAGATTGAAATTGATTGGCCACTTAAGTTGTATTGTATTTTCATGCAATGGACTTCTGAGATTGATGGTCCAACATGACTCTGCATTGCGTGGGCCAATCCTGTAGTGCTGGGTTGGATGGTGGTTCCCATTTTGTTTTAGGCACGACACAACACGATTTGTCTGACACCTCTACATAACTAGAATATCATCTATGTACACATTGAGCAAATTACCTTGCTATCGTAGCTCATTAAAAAAAAAAAGAAATTCATAATGTATATGTATGAACTAAATGAATTGGATTCCTATACAAATAAAAAATCTCACAGACAAGGTCTCTTTAGGCTATATAGTGCCTTTGATAATCTACAAACCATGCCCACTGAGAATAAAGATATTAGTTATATCTAGCTAGTGTGTCCTCTATATGTGACATGATGCTAAATAAATAAGGAATCCATTCAGATGTTATCTTGGCCATCATAGAAATTATCTTGATAATCTATACCGAATGCATTGGTGAATGCCCTTGCTATAGGTTTTGTTTTAAGGTGATATGTCTTTTTCTTTAGATATGTTTTCACAATAAATATCCAACTGTGATTAATAACAAACTTTTTCATAAGGTAGTTACTAAGTCTAATTGAAGTTGATGATATCCATCTCTTCTAACATGGCTTTTTGTCATCCTTAGTGAGATAACATCTCAGAATGAAATTTGTGCTGAGTATCATAATATCGTTATGTTCTTTTTGGAGAGTAATCGGAAGGTAAATACTAGAAGAAATACTAGAGGATCATTTTAGTTCCTTGATAAACTCGTCTATTATGTAAGCAAGTTGTGTATGTTTTTTTCTTCTATTAAAGGCTTTAAATCCCTAGATGCTTAGGTCTTCCAGTCTTCAACTCAACACAAGTTTGAATTGTAGTAGTCTCATGAGCTACTGTGATTTTTGGACTTGAGTGAGGTTGTATCTCACGAGGAACCTTGAATCCCCATAGCCACCAAGATTTTTATTTGTTGGTATATATTATTATTATTTTATAAGAGTATTATTTTAATATGATCCAACATTTTAAGAAATAATAGTTGACTCACTCTTTGTTTTAATGTAATTCTTGAGGAGAAAAAAATATTGAGTTTGGATGTATTTTTCTGATTTTTTTCTTTTCAAAATTACTAAAAAATGACTAATAGTCAAAAAAGATAATGATATTACTTATTAAAATTCTATCTGTTTAAGGTGAAAAATATCTGTATTCATTTTGAGTACTGGTGGAGTTATTCAGATAAGACATATCTTTAAGCTTTGAGTGTCAATTTATCCTATCCTAGTGAGAGAATGTGGGAAAAGCATTGAAGAAGTAATTTGTTGCTAAAATTATATTTTACAAAAATACATTGCAACACTCCTTCCAAATATGAGTGTCTAAGTGTGGCATGGTCGTGCCATGATGTGATGTTGGGCACAACACGAGAACCATAATGGAGGCCCATAATGTGCTAGGCTATGTTGGGTCTGGAGCTGGCCATGTTGGTTTAGTATGGTTCGTGATAGTACAGTTGGTTCACTTTTTTTGGCCTTTTGGGTGGCTTGAGCTTTATTTATAAATTTTAATATAAATTTAAATATTAAATCATGATTACATTATTATGACTTGACATTATATTTGTTTCAGTTAAAATAAAAGACAATTTTTTTTTAATTTTAATAAAGGATTAATGAAACAAAATCATAATATACATAATGTGTAATTCATATTGGAAAAAAAATATTCATCAAAAATAAAAAAGATGAAAAGTGTAATTAAATATCTAATATCTCAATAGTGCAATAATTAACAAAATAAAATAATGATAAAAAAAGTATTAGCTGATTAGCACAGTATCACTATGAAGTATCACATAATAACATGAATCAAGAATCATCAATGATTAATTAATATTTATGATATGATTGTGTGATGAAGATATATATATTTATCATCATAAATGCATTTGAAGATGTTGCTATTGTTCTCAATATCGTTGATCTCTATATTTCATAAATTATTATTTGTTATCATCTATTACGTCTTATCTTGTATGCTAAACTTCAAATATTTTTAATTTTTTATACATACATGTGCATCTACGATATTTAGCCCCAATCTTGATTTTTTATATAAAATAATATTGGCTATCACGAACAAAGTATACTTTGATTCTACGTTAGATATTAGAAGGGTCCGTTGATCACATGTAATCTTAGATAGCATGAGATAGATAGATTCATATGATTTTTATCATAGAAAAATATATAAATTTTTATTATCATGTGATAAGATGAATTAGTAATTAATATCTAAATACTGAGACAACTCACTCTTATTTGATAGATTACCACATTATTTGTTATTGACTAACTGAATGGAGAAATTATCTTTGAATATAATATTTAAATTTATATTCGGAGTCTGATTATAACTTTTATGCCTAGTATTATAATATCTATAAGTTAATTTTTCATGAATAAATCTTTTAATTTGATGTAATTAGTTCATGCACGTTGATATGTATGTTAAAATATTATTTTTTCTTTCACCTTAATCCTAGGATTCATACATGTATTCAAATAATATATAGTTAAAATGAAAAATCAATATTTTTAATATTTGATTTCTATCTTAATATTCATGATACTAAATGCAAAATGATATTTCTATACTTGTTAAACATGTTATTAATATTATATATCCACCTAAGTACAATGCAAATAATGAGAGTGTAGACAAATAAATACATGCTTATCATATCATATAAAATTTTTAGGAATTTCATAAAAGAAATTTTATATTATCATTTGAATCATTAATATTAAATTCGTCATTTTTACTATAAACTTAGTTGGATATCACGTGTTGATAGTTAACACACAACTCCAACATAAAAATAGGTATAATTTTAATGGTGTTTAAATATCTGTTTGAATTTTTTTCTTTTTTTAACCCTGCAGACAAACATCGGCTATTAAATAGTTATTGGCTGTTAGATATTTTAAGCTATTTTAGTGAATTTATTATTTTTTTTAATGTGATAAATAATTTTTATCCTCGCTTATACTACGTGATTATTTAAGTAATACATGCACCTAATATGAAATATCTTACTTTGTGATTTATCTTTAATAGTCCTAATAAGTATGTTAATAATTATTTCATTATTAGAAATATTATTAAAAGTGATATATTTATATATAACAGATCAATCATGATGTTGAAGAATCTCAAAAATATTAATTTTTTTATTAAGTTTTCATTTAAAGTATATATAGTAGACAGTGAGACATATAAATGAAATATTATATTAGCTGGTTCATATATCGAACGTAACAAATACTAACCTACTAAAATTTTTAAATTTGTTAGTTATTTGTTTTTTTTTTTCTAACTTATCATATTTTTTGATATTATTTATACTTATAAATCTAAGAATCCTATGATAAACAGGTTGAAAGCATACTTACTTAATATTTACTATCCTAGGATTTTTCAAAAATTTAATCGGAAGATTCATGATTACAATCAGTTTGACCATGTATTTGCTTTCAAATTAATTATGATATATGAAAGAATTTAATGAAGCTGAATTATATCTATCTTGAAAGACATTACTGCTAAGTTGAGTTTGTCTTGGATATTGTACATCATATTTTTTAGTGTATTGATCGATATGTCTTTTTAGGTGCCTATTCCCACATTCACTCTTATATGTATATATTTTTTGACAATATATACATTGTGTTTATTATTTATTGTTATTCATTGAATTTTTATTTTTTATTATTTTGAAGTGTGTCTATACTACTAATATTTGGCTAATTTTTTATTTTTAGATAGCAAATGAGTTTGAGTTGAGATCATATATGAGCCTTGGTGCTATGTGGTCCGATTAGGTAAGATCTCCATTCCAATAGTATGAATAAGACATTTGGAAAAGATATTTTGAGACATGTATCTGACATCCATTGGGATCAAACTCATGTCTTCTAGGGGGTTATACAATTTTTTTTTCATTGTAAATCGAATTACCACACTATTAATATGACAAATTGAGTAATTAATAATGATTAAGTCACATTATTTTAGACATTTTTTTTGAAGTTTTAGCTTAAGTAAGTAGCATCCTAAGAGGCATGATTCATGTTCTGAATTTGTAGGAACTCCAATAAAATGTGCTTCTCTAATAATGACTTCAAAGAGCAATGAATCACACTATGGGGGTGTTTCCAATTCTAATACATCATTATTTCTATTAGTCCTACAAGTTATCGAGTCTTGTTCCAATGAGAGGGAAAAGATTTCTAATAAAGTTGCAAGTACCATCTAATGTCACCTAGGCACTACTTCAGCTTAGCCTAATTTACCAAGTCACGACAATCATGAGTGTGAGAGAGTGATGCTCCTCACCTCAAAGGCTATATTAGGAGAAGCTTACTGTTGTACTAGATGATTCTGCAAATTAAGATGATCATATGGGTAATTTTGTTTATCTCTATCTTCTAATTGTTAAAAAAACATAAAAGAGTTTTTTTTATAACTATTTGTTATAAATTATACCTTATCTTATGTGTTGTTTGATAACGCACTTAAAAAATTCAGCCGACGTAAAATTAAAATTTTTAATGGCTTAAAATTTTAAGTGCTGTTGATAAAAAAAATGTTTGAAGCTGATTGATTAAAATTTTAAGTGAAATTGTGTTAAAAATTTTAAGTATGTCGAGACCTACTTAATGCTGAAGGCTGAAAATTTTCAGCAAATTTTTTTTAAAATAATTATTTTGTTTTTTTTTTCTTTTTCTCATTCACGTTATAGTTCAGTTTGTGAATTTATCTTCTCCTCATTATTTCTTTGCCACCACAAATTCTTACTTTAACTCTCTTGTCATAATTAATTTAAAAGAGAAAATAACAAATCAATTAGTTGTTCATTAATTTTTATATTAAAAATTTGGATTTTTTTAAAGAGTTTATATTTTATTGGTTATATTTTAAATATTTTTTTTGGATTTATGATTTATTTATGGATATATTTTTAGTGATTTTATTTATAATAATAATTAATAATTGTAGTGAAAAAAAAAATTCATTAGAAATTCTATTTATGTTGGATAATATATAATATAATGATAATACGGATAAATATGTAAATTATATCATTTTCAGCATTTAGCATTTAAAGTTATCAAACAAAATTAATATTTTTAGCATTCAATTTTCATTCATTTATCAAATAATTTTTTTAATACAAATTCGACGCTTATAAAATTCAGTACTTAATTTTTTAAGTTTTATCAAACGAGCTCTTAGATTTTTTTCCTCGAATGCTAACTTCTAATTTCTAAGCATTTTATTATTATTTTAAAAATATCTGTGATTAATGATTAAAGATTTGATACATCTAATAAATATTAATATTATATTATATTTATTAACGATTATATAACAATATAAGTTTATTTATTAAAATATATTTGGAAAGCTTCTAGAAGTTTGGCCTTATGATACTGTGACGAGAGAGAAGATGGAAAGAAAGGAGAATTATTATTATTTTTCATTAAAAATTAGTAAACATGAAAAATACAATCATGACTGTATATATAATTTTGGACAACACATGTCAAATGATTGCAACAATGAGAAAAGAAAATAAATAAAAAACTAAGTTAAACTTCAACACTTCTTTTTAATTCACTATGTACATGTCACAAACACTGAACTTTGAACATATAAAATAAACTTACATTTATCTGAGAGATTAATTTTAAGATGTTTGCTATCTACTTGTTGGTAGGTATGTAAGATCTTCTTTTATGTGAAGTAATAATTAACCTCAATATGATTTATATACTCAGAGAGTATCAGATTAGTAGCAATATGTCAATGTGCTTGACCGTCACACCAAAACATCATCAATCTCTAAATTTGTAAGCAGGGTTACTCTAAGAACGGTTCACTAAATCTCAATACATAATTTTAAAAGGTGCAAGGTGCACTAAGGTGCAAAGTCCTCCTAGAGCTTGAGGAGCAAAGCACACCTAGACCTAAGGTACATTCTTTAATGACGTGAAGTGTGTGTGTGTGTGTGTATTATATCATCAAATAATATTCAAAATTTATATCAATCAATAAAAATATAAAAATAAAAAATTTGAAGCATAGAAACTAAAGATTATGAGTATTGATGCATATCCAAATTTAAAATTTTAAAATAAAATAAGTTATTATCAATAATTGAATGTTTAAATTCAAAATATTACTAAAAAATGCTTAGATAATAAATTATTCACAATAATCAAATATCACTTATGACTCATCCTCAAAATTCATAAAATTATTATAATCATTTTTATTAAAATCTTCATTTTGGTAGCTAAAAAAAATCTTTATCTTCATTTTAGTAAAGGTGTTTAACGGCCTATGTCATGTCGGCACAACCCTTCAAAAAATTACTTGTTTTTTTTTTTAAATGGGTTTGACCGTGGTCCAAGGTCATTATGACCCATGACCCATAACCCATGATCTGTTCCCGGGATGTGGTCATGGGTCACGGTCAAAGTGCTGGTGGACCATGCCAACGGGCCAGGCACACAGGTTGTGCCTGGCCCGACATGAGGCAAGGTCTAGAACCATGCATTGGACCGCTAGGACCTAGGTCTCGGCACGGTTCTGGTTTGTGCCTTGCTGTGCTAGGCGCAACTCAGTCGGGCCATGCCTGGGTTACCTGGCCCATTTTACACATACATTTTAGTTATTCATTTTCATTTGCTCTTTTTTTTTTTGCTTTTTTTGGCTTATAATTTTTTTTTATCTAACATACTTCAAACATATTCTTTACTTAGTAATATTTCTAGAACTATTTATAAGATATTGCTTTTGTCTATATATTCTTATTTTATTACTTCATCACAAAAAAATACATATGAGAGTGTTCAAATATATCTTAATAACTAAACCAACACATTTTCACCTGAGATCTTTTATTCCACTTAAGCTAGAAGCTTCTCAAACTCTATTCTTATTATTCATAATTATAATAGAGATAAATATCAAGAGCTTATCTATATAGTGAAAGAAGAATGAGCCTTGTTGTTGGGGAGGGAGGGAAACACCCGAAAATAGGGAGGGAGGCACACAAATGCAAATATGGGGAGGGAAGTTGACACAAGCAAAAAATGGGGAGGGACAAACACTGGAAGAGAGGCAAGCACTTCCATTGTGTGGGACGTAACTGTTATTTCTTTTATTTTTTTCATTGAAGGGTATCAAGCACCCCTTTAGTGTAGGCGTGCCTTACTGTGAGGCACATGTTTTCCATGCTCAAGTGGTGCCTTTGTTAAGGAGTGACACTTCCTTTTAGTTGAGGCATCATAGTCGTGCGTCGCCGCACATCACTGTGTCTTTTAAAAGTATACTTGCAAGTAATCGATATCATAGTTTTGTATTATGTGGCTACAAATCAAAAAATTATAGTTTATTTTTTATTTTTTCAGTATATAAAATTGTTTACCAAAAAAAATAATTTTCAATAATAGATTTCTCTGTAATCATTGGAGCCCAAATATCAATATGTTCCAATTTAGTTATGCTCAGAGTATCTTTAACGCACTCTCTATTTCTTTAATTTTAGCTATTTTAGTTAGTCAAAACATAAAAAATTCTTCTTAAATTCACTTTATATTCCACTTTCTATTTCACTATCTGTTTCCTAGTTTACTCAAATGACTCAATAAATGTGGAGAGCTATTTGAGTTCTTTAAATTTTCTCTCTATCTTTTTTTTTCTTTATCTTTCCCTATATATATGTTTGCCTTTTTAAAAAATATTAGAAGTTAGGTGTAGAATAGAGAGTGTGATTGAAGTGTATTCTAAAAAATTGCTAGCTAAAGTAATGAATTTAATATTTAAAAATATATTTTGAGGGACTATTTTGTTAAATGTGATTTGAGATGCTCTCATGATTTTTAAATACAATTATACTTTATAAAGTTCTCACTTGAGAATCATAAAAATTTCATTCATATAAATAAATCTAAGAGAATCAATAAAGCAACTAATTATACTAATAATATAGGTTCAATTTTCATATAATCTTTTTATATCTGATGAAATCAACAAAGAAATTGATGCTCATAAATAATTTTATACTCGGATCAAGTGATGAGTCAACAAGTGTAGATCATTTCATATCATATCGAGATTTGACAAAATGCTCAAATACTATCTTTTTTGATAAAGAAATATCATATCTATTTAGCATTCTGTCTCAATACCCGAGAAATATTTAAGATGCTCTAGCTTATTCGTTTGAAATTCAGTCTATATAAATAATTTTAATTGAGATATATTTAAATAATTATCTTTTGTAATTATAATATTATCAATATATATTATTAATATCTCATACTAATCGCATGATCCATATTGGTAAAAATATGAATAGTTTTACATATATTTCTTAAGACATTAATAAATACAGAAGAGAACTTGCTGAATCATACTCTAGGAGATTATTTCAAGCCATAAATTTTATTTTACAATCTACACATCATACTTATGATCCCAATAATAGTAAAACTTGAAGGTTGCTGCATAAATACATCTTCTTCGAAATTATAATGAAGAAATATATTTTTAAGATCCAACTGATATATAATTCACATATGAGATGCAATAATGGAAAACAATAATATATAAATCATCATTTTGATCAAAAGAAAAAAAAATCCAAATAATCAATATTATAAATCTGTGTACACTCTTTGACTAGTATCATGATCTTGAGTTAATCAACATTTCTTTGATGTTCAAGCCTCATTGTGTACATCGAATATGTTTTTTTATTTCACTAGTGAGTTACCTAAATATTTTAAAATAAAATCTCAAATATTATCGAATTTGATTGTACTCAATTTATCGAACATAATTTGTTATAATCATGAATGCTTAAGTATTTTAGAAAGAGTTTTTAAGATCATGCATCACATAAAGATATGATAAAAAAATCAAAATACATAATACTAAAATATGATTAAGAAATTAGTCATGATAATAGATGTTGGGTAGAATATGCTTGTGGTTCTTATTTAGAACAATCAAATAGACTAAGTTATTCTTTTGAACTGGATCAATTGACATGACTTGACACTCATTTAGAGATGGTTGTGATGCTATCTATTTTTTATATATTTTTAGCTTATGATTATCAAATCTCTTAATTCTAATCTTTCATTTCTGGCAAGACTCATATCTCACATCTATTGAAATACCCACACTAAGCTCTTCTCACTATTATCCTTAAAAGTAATCATGCTAGTAGTGTCATGTGAAGAAGTAGGAGTGGTAATAATGGTTACCCCTTTGCGAGGATTAAGCAACTAGTGGTGTCTAATGATTGAGGTAAGTAGTAGGTAAAAAAAGTATGTCTCACATTCATACTATTACTTAGAAAATAATGATATTAATACATAAGTTTTGTGCAAAACCTTGTTAGCATGAATAGTTTGACTTTAGGTCTTTAAAATATTGTTCGTCACTGCTTGGATATAATATACTATATAACTCTTTTCCAAGATATGTTATGGCATGCTATAACAAGTACACTATAAGGGAGCTTTTGGCATCTTCCTCTATCTCAACTCCTATGATTAGATGATTGATCTCTAATCTAGTTGGAAAGTTGAACTCTCAAAATATGTCTACAGAATGAAGAATAATTTTTCATATTTGGTCACTAACCATGAATTTCTCTACACTAGAAGTGCATTGATATTATGAGTTACCAAATTTGAAAACAAGTAAATTGATGGTCGATCTCAAATTATTATTAGTTTTTTATTTTTTTTTTCACTCTCCTCCTCCCAATTCTCCTGTTACCAACTCTAATATAGATGTATATGACAAATTTTCATACTGGTCAATCTTTTCAGTAGTGATCGTGACTAATCACATTTAATTTTGGAGTTCTTATGAGATCCAGTATATTAGTGATGATTTAAACACATCTGACTCGATCTCAAATTATTGTGATCAAGTTTGATTGATGATGATAATCAACTTGATATAAGTATGTCAATTTCAAACAAATGAACTGCGCAATCGTATCAAGTAAGATGTCCTAGAAGAGTTCAAAATGCTGCAAGGCCTCAAACGATCTCTCATGTTTTTTTTTTTTAAAAAATATTGTGGGCTTTCTTAGTTTGGCCTAGTTGGCACATATCTTGACTAATCCCATTAGGAAAGAACTCTTATACCTAGTTTACATAGGCTCATAATATGAAATATTGAGATATTTTTTTTTTTGGTCATAATGATCACTATCTAATTTTTATTCTTTGTTGTTGATTCTCACTGGTGGATTATTTATCAATGATCTTGAGGAAGAAATATTTATGCAACCACTAGCAAGTTAGTTCTGTTATCACAAGGAGTGCGAGTGTGATTTATTGGCTATGAAATATTTTTTAGACTTGAAATAATCTCATAGAATATGTGAA
This sequence comes from Sapria himalayana, assembly GCA_029783825.1. Classification (NCBI taxonomy): domain Eukaryota; kingdom Viridiplantae; phylum Streptophyta; class Magnoliopsida; order Malpighiales; family Rafflesiaceae; genus Sapria; species Sapria himalayana. Next base: position 363,919 of record JAREIK010000357.1, on the reverse strand, counting down.
ATATGTATTGATTAATTCTATTTTTTATTAATGTGGTCTTGGTAGACAATATGTATTGTTAGTAGCATATTTTGATGATATTTTTATCGATAAAAATTTAATTCTATGTTTCACTTATATATATCCTAAAGAATTATTTCAAGTTATGAGTTGACTGCTATATATTACAACATATCTAGTTTGGATAAAATATCTAGAGTATATATTATTTGAAAAATAAAAATAAATATAATTTCTCCGAGACAAAAACTATGCCCTTCGAATAAGCATTATTATTCATCATCATCATTATTATTATTACTATTTTTTGCTATATATATATATCATACGCAGTTCATAAGGCTTTTGTCTATAGTTTTTTGACAATAATTCTAATTAGTCTTGAACCTAAGATCTATAGTCATTGAATAAAGATATTTGTTATTGTATCAATATATGATCCTCAATAGGTACATACATTACAAAGACTTTTAAGGTGATTAATAATCATAATATTTTTATTATTTATATATATTAAATTTAGAATTTTTATGAAATTTAATATGCTAATTACATATGATATAAATACACACACACACACACACATGATATATTGGAAAAAAATTCAAGTGTGTGTGTGTGTGTGTAATCATGATTCAATAGAAAAAAAATTTAAAAGTGTGTTTATATATATAGTTGTTAAATCGAGAATCAAATCGAGAATCAGAATGCCTGATTAGTGAATCGAGAATTAAATCGAATCGTGGATTGAATTTTTTATAACTTTTTTTTTTTCACGTTAATTAATTCCTATTTCTTATAATTAATTTTTTTTGGCTTTTAGTTTTTATTTTTTTTTGATATTTTTGATATTTTATTGTTTTTTCATTTTAAATTTGTAATGCTAAATATTGGAATTGTATTTTTTTTTTTTTTTTTTGTATTTTAGTTTTTATTTTTGACTTTATGAGGATCATGGTCTCTTGAGAATCAATATTAAATTGATTTTATGTAAATTAATTTACGATTCAACGATTCAGTTTTTAATTCATTCATATTTTTGATTTTTTTAAAGAATCGGATTGTTTAATCTTTGAATCGTGAATCTTGAATTTTTAATAACATTGATTATATATAATCATAATTAATTAGAAAAAATTCAATTTTTTTTAAGTTGCAACTCTTATGAGAAATACTTATTTGTTATTACATAGTTTGATCACTTTCAAGTGGAGGTGGTTTTTTTTTTTATACATAGTTTAGTTATGTTCAACATGTGCATTGTTCCATTGTTGCCCTTAGTTTATTGTTTTCATTTGATTTTTGAGGGTAAGATTGTCAATATAAATGTAGTATGTTTTGTTTGTATTTTTTTGATGCCTCATCGATCGATAGAAACACAATTTTGTTACTAGAAAATTAAAACGTCTAATTTGTTGGAAATTTCTGACTGGGCATGTAAATTATTGCAGCGCAACTACCGCTTCTTCTTCATGTTTGTTTCTTCGTCCATGCTGCTTTGCATCTACGTGTTTTCTCTGTCAGCCGTATACATAAAAATTTTGATGGATGAAGACGATAGCACGGTTTGGAAGGCTATGAAGGAGTCTCCTGCGTCTGTTATCTTAATGATTTACTGTTTCATCTCACTCTGGTTTGTTGGAGGCCTGACCGGCTTCCATTTATACCTCATAGCCACAAACCAGGTCAGTTCTTCAAGCTCCACGAAACTGTATCTATGGCGTCCTCTTCCTTTTTCCTTTTTTTTTTTTGATTTCGCTATGAGCACAGCATATGAACCAAATCTGTCTGGTTTTGGTTTTTCTTATTCCAGACGACATACGAAAACTTCCGGTACAGGGCAGAGAACAGGATTAATGGCTACAACTTGGGTTGTTTCAACAATTTCGTAGACGTGCTCTGCACAAAAATTAAACCGTCGAAGAACAACTTCCGGGATTTTGTGAGAGAGGAGCCGCCGAGGCCACCTCCGTCGTCTTCTCGGGAACGGCCGCTTGAACCTTTCCGCGAGGAACCACGCAGCAAGGTACAAGACGGCCTCGATATCGATGAAGATCTGCTAAAGATCTCTCAGCGCCGGAACGTGAATGAGATTGACGAGGACGTCACGACTACGAGTGGAGGAAGCAACGGGTTTTCGAATAATCCGTCTGACGTCGACTCCGTTCTATTTTCCGACCTCCGGGCCCCCGTGATCCGATCGGAGACCAGGCATTCTAGCCGGAGAAGGAGAAGTGGGAGCTGGGAAATTGCGCCCGACGACCTCATTGCCCACTCGACCGTCGTCGAAAGCAGAAGCTACATTACTCCTCCCTACCACCAACACTACCACCACCACCACCACCACCACCACAAAGAAACTACCCTTTAGCAACTGGAGATTCATTCGGGTCGGTCTTTGATGAAATGATCTGCTTCGGCGCGCCCCCATCCATCTTCCATTGTTGGAAGCTCTGTCCTCCATGCAAATCAATTAACCGGGTATGGGTTCTGTAATTGTTATACAAGAGCATAATAGTGTTTCATTTTGTTTTTGTTGCTTTAGCCCTCCATCTTCTTCCTCCTTCCCCTGGACATCATTTGTATTTCAGTTGATTAAATATGTAATCTTCCTTCGATACAAATTGCCCATTTTTGACATTTATGCCCAACCTTACCGATTTGCAGATACAAAAACCTTCGGACATCATTTAATTTAAAATGACTTTAAAAATCCAATCTTTGATCTTGTTTATCTCATTTTGACAAATATTTGTATCTTAAATCAATTTATTGTTATAATGTGATTGTTTTTTTCATGGGTTTTCATGACATTTCATGATTTATGGCATTGAAACATGCTTAATGATTTAAAAATCATTAACATATATATATATATATATTATCTTGAAAATTCATATTATTTTTTGATGTATTAAATTTCATTAATATATATATACAATATCATTAAAATTTATATTTTTTTGATATATTAAATATCATATGTATGTATGTATGTATGTATGTATGTATATATAAAATATCTTGAAAATTTATATTATTTTTTGATATTTAAAATATCATTAATATATATTAAATATCATTATATAATATGAAAACCCATCAAGCAATATCATTAATATATATATATATATATATATATATATATATATATATATAAATAATGTCAATATATTATTAAATATGTAAAATGTGAAAGTTAACATCTTGAATTTTTTAATTATTTTGTTGAAATTGCACGAATTAATTATAAATGAGCTTTGTCTGTGAATCATTTAGTGCTTCCTTAAGGACAACATATGAATAGAAATATATAATTTGTAAGCAATATATGAACACTTGAAAATGTATGAGACATCTTTACCACTTAGTATAAATCTTTAAGCAATGTTTTAATTATTATTGAGATGATTATGAAGAATACAACTAACTCATCGACCATTAAAGTATCTAATCAAACACATTGTCATGATTTATGTGATAAAATGCTCACAAATAAAACTATTATTTGTTATATACATAATAAAGAATACTTATACACAAACACATGCGCGCGCGCACACACACACGTGCACACTGTAAGGCTCTTATGTAAGGGAGTTAGACCTCATCTCCGCTTGAAAATAGTTTAGTTGCTTATCCTGGCTTGAGGATACCTATGATTATTTTTTAAAAAAAATTATCATATTCAAAAAATCATCAAATATTATATTAATTATTTAAATATTGATTAAAAAAATATGTAAAATCATTGCTAACTCATTATGCAAAAATTAATTAGAATTTTGACAAGGGGAATCAATAAGAGTTGAATTTTGAGTGAGTCATAAAAGTATAGGTTTTATCTACTACTTGTTCTTGTAATTGTATTGCAAAATATAACATGATATGGGGAAGCTATAAGAAATTATGGTTTTTTTTTTTTTTTTTTTGAGTTTTCCATTTTGTATAATAGATATTTTATTTTAACCCCCCATCTTCCCTTCCCCTCCAAACTCAACCCATACCATTCCTAACCCCATGTGTGAGCCTTGAAGCCCCCTAAATGGAGTAGGTAAGACTCTCTTTCCAATAACATAATAAAGTGAATGAGATTCTGTGGTGTACCTCTGGCATTCTTTTTCCTGGGGATTGAACTCGGTAGCTCAATCCTCGGCCTCTTTGTCAACCAGACTACTATCTTATTGATTAGTAAATGTTTTTGTCCAACTATACTATATTTAATTAAATTCAAAACTTATTAAGTTGAACATATATTGTTTGAGAACTAAACTCATATTTGTTGAACTAAACTAAGAAAACAATTTATTATGTATTATGAAGCCTATAGTTGTTTTGCGAAAAATGTCATCACTAAATGTGAAATTGGTTGAAAAAATCTCATCTAGGATATGTTCATTGGGGCTTTACATTGAGGAAAGAGGATTGCATCTTCATAAAAATGATATAGAATACAATTATCACACACTTGAACACAACATATCATGAATATATAAATAAAAATGTAAAAATAAAATTGATAAGAACATAGAAATGTCAAACATGCTGTTTTGGCCTAGTATGACCAAAATTTTGGTGACTCATTTGAGCCACCATGCCATCATAGACAAGACACAACATGAAATTGGGTGCCCTAGCCATGTTGTGGCAATTGAGTAGTTAGCCCAATACAACCTAATGAATTACCTTCTTCAAAAGGGCATGTCGGCCCGAACTGGTTAATGTCGAGCCTGGCTAGTAGTGACACGACAATACCACTTACCAGTGGTCATGCTAGTGTATGCTCCCTAGCCATTGGGTAGTGGGCATCCAACAGTGGCTATAGTGTAGTGGCTAGGCAAGTGTATGCTCACTAGCTAGTGTAGTGGCCATAGACTATTCTACTAGTGCCCAACTAGGGGGAGTGGCAATGGACACTGGTCAGTCCAATCACTAATGGCTACAAGATGTTGCCCAACTACCAATGATTGAGTGGAATGCCGGTGCTGCTCTGACAAAAATTTTAATTTATATGTTTAAACAATTAAGCTTTAGAGTAAAATTTTAATTTTTACCAATTAAAATATAAAAATTAAACTACATTGAACTGTAAATTAAAATTATACTACATTGAACTATAAAATTAAAATGAATAGATTTTAAAATTCATTCAAAAAAATATATCTGGTTTGACTTTTGATTTTGTGGTAAATTAGTAATATCAGTAATATGCATGTTGGTCCTATAATTTTTGTAATTAGTTTGCATTTGTAAATTAGTATGAATCATCATATCTGATTTTGAAGCCAATGTTAATGGTAATCTCAATATCCTTGATGCTATATGAGTTACCTTCTATTAGTAGCTATTTCACTTTACTCTTGAATCATCCTAATTCTTTAAGCATAAAAGTATTTCTATGATATATGGTTGTAGTCTAGTTCTACTATCTAAAATAATATTTATATTAACAATAAAAGTAAACTTTGATGCTAAATTAGGATTCATAAGGGTCAGTAATTCATGTGTCATCTTGGATAACATGAAATATTTTGATTCATATTGATATCTAAGTACTAAGATAGCTTGCTAATATTTGATATACTACTATATTATTTATATCTTGTTAACTAAATGAAAAAGTCATTATATTCATATGCGGTATCTAAGTCCATATTTGGAGCTTTGATAAAATTACCATACCTAGTATTGTAATATATAAATATATTATCTAATTTTTTATGAAGCCAACCATTTACTTCTTCTGCTTAGTTCATTCAAGTAGATATATATTTTAATATATTTTCTATCCCTTTCACTTTTACCCGAAGGTCCATGCATGCAGCTAAGTAATACAAGATAAAATAGATGACTAGTATTTAAAATACTTGGTTTTCATATCAACAGCTATGATATTAAAATCAAGGCATCTTCTATACTTACTAAACATAATATTAATATTGCATATGTACCTAAGTGCAAAACAAGTGATAAGTTTACACATAGATGAACACATGTTCATCATCATATCACAAAAAATATAGGAATTTAAAAAATAAAACATCTATTTTATAATATGAATTAACAAAAATAAGGTTAACACTCTTATTATTGATGTAGTCAGATATTACATATTGGTAGCCAATATATAAATATGATTCGGATGGTACCTCACATCAGGATGAAATTTTTTTTACGCATATTGAGGATAAATGATTTCGAGAAATCCTAAAATTTTTTTATTTAAATTTTTACTTAGAATTGTTTATACCAGGTAGTAAGATATACAAATGAAGTGTCTTTATGACTAGTCCAGGTGTCAAACATTACTGAAACTATTCCACTATATTTTTTAAGTTTGTTAATTACTAATTTTTTCTAATTTAAAGTATTTTATTATGTTATTCATACTTGATGACTTACCAACTAAGGGGTATTGGAAACTTTGATGATTGATATCTAATCTAGTTGGAAAGATGAACTCTCAAAATATGTCTATAAAATGAAGAATAAATTTTCATATTTGGTCACTAACCATGAATTTCTCTAAACTTAGAAGAGCATTGATATTATGAGTTACCAAATTTGAAAACAATAACTTAATAGTTGATCTCAAATTATGTTTTATTTTTATTTTTTTTTCACTCTCCTCCCCCCAATTCTCCTCTTACCAAACTAGAAGTGCATTGATATTATGAGTTACAAGACTAGAAGTAGGTTTGAATAATATGAATTACTTTAAGATCTTCCAAAAATCTAATCAAAAGATCCATGCTAGTAAATAATTTTGTAATGCATTCCCTCATAAACTCATATTAGTAAATGAATGGGGTCAATGAACTAGTAGTCAATCCAACTTCAAAGAATCCACTACTAAGTTGCATTTAATATAATATATTTTTTGATGTATTGATAAACATATTTGTTAAGGTATCTAGTGCCACCAATACTCATAGATGTATGTATTTTTCATAATACATACACTATGTCAAATTCTCTTCAACATCTCTACTATTTTTATTTTAAATTATGTTTAAGTGTATTCTAACATTTGAAGTTTGCTTATTGTAATGTTTTTTTAACCATATGGATAGAGAACATGGGAGAGAACTTAGTTTTGGTCTCAGACCTTTCTAATTCAAGTGAGTTATCAATATTATCTTTGTATTGGTCTAATTTATTTTTATTAAATTCACAATTTATTATTTTTATGTATAGAATTGAGATTTGATTGAATATAGGAAAAGGAGAGCAGCTATTTTTTATTTTTTACTTTTTTGATTTATTTATCAACCTAAAAATTATAAATAAAAATAATTAATTTAAATATGATTATAATATCTACCTTAACTTTATGTGTACAATAGATACTTTGCATGTTCAAACTTTCATCTTGTAATTTCATGCATATAAGTCACAACTCATCATGAAATTAATACCACCACTATGCTAAATTAAAATTACATTTTTTAGAAAAAAATTCATACAACTGGGTATAATATCAACTTTAGAGTGAGGAGAGGAGAGAAGATGAGAGATGTTTATAGATTAACTATGAAAAAATATATCAAGAAGGTATTTATATAATTTTTTATTAAAAACATATTTTATTTTTTTAATTAAAAAATTTTTATAATTAAAAAATTTTTATAATTTTTTAAATATCTGATAGACATAATATTTCTCTAAATCGGCAATGGGAAAGGGATGCAATCCGATGGCTCAAAGTTTATTTTAAAAAGTTTTTTTAATTAGATCCAATATTACAACAAAAATTGTATGCCTATAATGAGTGGAAATAATATAGCAGCCATTAAAAAATGATTGTTTTTTATTTTTTAAATCATGCCACCATGATAGTCACACAAGTTATGTCAGGCACGACACGAGGCACATTCCGCCTTGACTTGATATTAGTCATGTTGGTTGAGGCACACTAAATCATGATGTGCCTTGTGCCATGCCTGGGCTACCAACCCACTTAATAATTATACCTTTATAATAACATGCATTACATAAAATCTTCAAGATAAAAAAATAAAAAAATTACAAATATTAATATTAATATGTTCATGGAAGCCAAATAGATGAATGATAAATTTTGTTACCATTGGAAAAGACTTGTCTGAAACTTCCCAAAAATAAAACTTTTAATACACACTGTTTGGTATATATTCTTAAATATTCTTATATATATTTGATATTATTAAATGATGTATAAGCATAAAAATGAGTTATAATTTGATCAATTTTATAATTTTGAAATTTTGATAAATTTTGATAAATAGTTATAAAATCAATATATTTTTAGAGGCATTAAGTGATATTGGTGATTTATGAGTCATCGAGCAGTTTTAATATCCATTCTTAGCATAAATTCTACTTATTTAGTCGTGATAATTATTATACACCATGACTCTACCATAAATTTAGTGTAATCTTTTAATTATAAAGTATATATTTTTTTATTGCGATATTATCATGGAGTCACATCATATTTATCTCATAAAATTAAATGATTATGATATTAATTTCATATTATAGTAATCAAGTATTCCACTCATGCTAAAAGTCATAGTCACTTCCTAGTATAATGATTTTATTTTTACTAAAGCTTTGTATTTTCAAATCAAAGTTATAACCTTTACTTAAAGTCATATATTTTGAGTTATAAAAAGTAACAAAGTCAAAACTACTCAGGCCAAAATAATAATAATTATTGATCATCATGACTTTTAGACACATAATATTATTGAAAGTATTACTCGAACAAAACTACTTCTCAAGGCCATGACTCCTACCCTCAAAAGAAGATAAAATTAGGACTTGGATGTATGAGCTAATTGCCAAGATCATGGCCAATTTCAGCCTCATAAATATTTGATACACAAGAAATATTATTCCCAGCATCATAGTCTTTTCCAGTGTTATAGCCATATGATGCATAAAAAAGATTATTCTTAGCATCATGATAATCCCTATTACCACAACCTTATGATTCATAAGAAATGCTAACTCCGAAGTCACAACCATCCCATCACCATGACTATGTGTTATAGCAAAAAAAGGAATAAATCATGGATACTTCTCAATGCCATGACTTTATTTTACATGAAGATTAAGATGCATTTCAAAGTCACAATCACTTTCTAGAGTTATGACCTAAAGCTCAAGAGACCAAGGCTAAAGTCTTCGTATTTTTCAAAAGGCATGATTTTCTACTTAAAGTAAAGCTAAAATTTCAGAGTATAAAAAAGAAAATAAGAGATCTCTCTAAGTAGATTCTTTTTCTTCTCTATGAACCAAGCCCAAAGAAGAGTATAGCAAACAATCCTAAGAGGGATTTTTGTACTACATAGGAAATTCATTATAATGTAAGTTATGCAATACATAAACTAAATCATAGATTTAGAGGGGCATGATTCTCAAACCCCCTCTCTCTAGAGTGGATTCATGAAAATCAACCAAAATAATTTGGGATTAGAGTTTGTATACTAAATTCTCATGAGGACTATCAATGAGAATCATAGATTCATGAGATTTATTTTGTATCTCATTGAATCTCTTTCTAATAGCTAAATCGAGATCTAGGATTTGTGTAATTATATTTACCTAAAGTATGAATGATTTTATAAATAATTAATGTATTTAATTTATGTTATAGAATAGAAATTGATAGATATGATAATTAAATAGAACTTAAAATAAGAATTTGACTTTAATGGTGTTGTACGTATTGTCATGGTGGAAAGTGACAGATGAACTATGAGGCTTACTCATGCATATGTTAGGAAGAAAGTGACAACTCTTCCGACTATGATGTTTGAGATAAATCTATATAGTAAAACCCAAAATTGAAGTATATTAATTATTAGAAGAATAGCACAGAAAGCAAGAATGATTTTACATGCTACTATATTGTAATGTCTCAGAAGAACTTGTCCTCGATTGATATAGATGTTTAATATATTGTTCTTCTAAGAATTTTACCTTTAGTGTGAGAGTCACATCATTATTATTGAGGATAATGATATGTAATCCATAGGTTATATATTAGTGTATTATGACTCATAAGGTTGTGATATCCCTTTATATTGCTTTCACTCATATAGTTCTCATCAATAATATTTGAGGGAAACATATATTAATTATGTGAGTATAACACTTATGAAGATGAAAATGCTAAAATTCAAATTCTTATAAAATACATTAGTTCTATCATTATAATACATGAGGTTAGAGAATAAAAATATATATACAAAACAATCATCAAGAGCAATTGATGAGTTTCCTAAAATATATAAAATTGTGAATGACTCTCGAGCAAAGATTATTTGTTGTCTTGGTGGTAAAGTACAAATGAGATAATTATTAGGAGACTATCATTGGGATAAACTCAATGATAATAACTACATTATATGTCATTATGACAAAGATATACTCGATAATAATCTAATATTTATTCTATATCTAAATTTATTTCAAATCAAATTATTGGAATATGAATCATATAAATCAAATAGATAAACTTTATGATCTAAGAATCATAACAAACCTTGAAATAACTCTTCTACTAGAATAATTATTTTTTAGTAATTTAGATAGTATAATTTTGTTAATTTTCTAGAATCTAATAGCTTATTTTGATATCTTTTTGGAGTATTGATTATTGTGTTTTGTATTTTGCATCTTTTTTCTTTTTTTTTTCAACCAGATTTTATGAGCAGAAGTTCTAGGACCGAACTAATCCATCTAGACCCAAAAATTAAGAGAATCATGAGAACTATTTTGAAATAGAGAGCTGACAAAAAGGCTATGGATGGAACCAACAACAATAGAAAGCTCAAAGACAATGATATGCAAGTTATCCAAAAAAATATCAACCACCACACATTGGGAGATTATTAGTGGCCAATGATGATGGATAATTATTTGGGTATTTCGGATGTAACCAGTAAAAATATAATATTTTGAGTTATAATTGAGTCAAATAGTGATGATTCCATAGTACTAGTACAATGGAATGATATCAGAAGATCCTAAAGGATATGTTATGATATTTTTGGAGCTATGTGATATGGTAAAGATGATTGAATTATCCATGATACAATAATGTTACAATTATTCTCATTCTCATAAAGGGATAAGACATGTAGCTAGTTCTAGTACATCTCATGGCTCAATTGAGAGTTAGGAAAAACTTGTGAGAGATTTTCTTACTACATTTTTCTCATCTCAAATTACTCCTCAGTTATGGATTATGATAAGCTAGTTCCGACAAGATGAATAGTAGAATTTATATGATACTTGGGATCATTTTAAAAAGTTATTGAGGATGTCCCCTTAATATAGATTTGAGTTATGGTTTGAAGCAAAATCTTTTTATTATGGGCTTAATTATATGATGAGGAGTACGATTGATATGATTGCAAGTGGTTTAATTATGAATAAATTAACAAAGGAGATATTTTAGTTGTTTGATGAACTAGCAAAGAATAGCTATCAAATTCTAACCGATTATTCCTTTGAGAGAAGACAAGTTGGAATATTGGAGCTGAATCAATTAATTGTAATTGAAGTAAAAATGATTACTTTCCTAAGAGGAGAAGATAAAATAATCATGAGAATTCTTAATTTTACCACAAGAAAAAATGATGAATTTAAATTAAGTTTATCAAATGGAAGAAGCCAACAATTTGCAAAGCAAAAGGTATGTCATTCAACTCAATAATAATGTTTCAATGTATTTTCATCCTAATGTAAGAAATCACAAAAAATTTTGATATGAAGGCTATAAGAGTTAACTATAGTATATTGGCCAACCTTCGAGAATCTTTGGGATTACTTTGATGAGCTAGAGTAATCAAGAAGCATCAAGCTCAAATTATCATTCTCAAAGAAAAAAAGAAAAATTGACTATGCAAGAAAGTATGAATGTTATATTAATAGAATTGTAAAAGAGAAAAATATTAATGATTATCGAGATACTCAAATTGAGAGGCTTGAAATGAGTTTAGATCACATTAGTTTCGTAATGAGAAATATAGAGAATAAAATTGGATACTTGGTATTATTGATGAAGGAAAAAAAGTTAATGAACTTTCAAGTGACACTAAGACAAACCAAAAGAAGTGTTTGTCTATATTGCTTCAAAGTAAAGAAGAGCTAGAGGGGCAATGATCAGAGCAAGATAATTCTAGAAATTCAAAAATTGATAGCTCTTTAGTTTTCCCAAAAGTCATGGCTCACACTGAAAACTTTTTCATAGATAAAATATGTAGCTTCGCAACACCTTAAAAAGCCATGATTCTAATAGAAGTAAAATCCTAACTTTTTCCCCTAGTTGTGAAAGAAGGAAGTGAAGATAAAAAATGAGTGAATAGAAGTTACACAAGATTAAGGAGAGAAAGAAATGAATCAAAATAAAAATATAGGTAATTTTTCGATGAATATTTCATTTTGGTAATATTCTAGAAAGGGAAAATTGGATGAATAATCTGAGAAATTTTTTAATATATTTTAGAAACAAAAAATACATATACTATTTTCCAAAACTCTAGCTCAAATGCCAAATTAGGTAAAATTAATGAAAGATATCACGAGTAGTAATAAAAAGTTAGAGTTGTATAAGATTATAAATATGATCAAGAACTATAATATAATCATTCAATAAATACTTCCAAGGAAATTAAATGATCTCAGAAGATTTATTATATCGTGCATAATATGGGATTACATATTTTAGAAGTTGATGCTCTTGTCAATTTTGGTGAAGTTGACTCTTAGAAAAATTACTCCAATTTCTCTTACCCTTCAAATGGCTAATCAAATATTCAATCACTCAAATTATATTATTAAAGATATTTTGGTTAATGCCAGTGTAAATTTTTTTAGGAAATTTTATTGTATTGGATATGAAGGAAGATTATTATGGATAATTAATTTTGGGATGTCTATTTTGGCCAATAAACAGTCTCTTTATTTATGTTAAGAAGAAAGAATTCACTTTTCGAGTTGGTAAGAAGCAATTAAAGTTTAATCTTTATAAATATTTTTGGGGTCTAGATGATGATAAGACAAGGTGTTGAAGAGTTGATAATCTCTTCCATATAACAATGAAACATAAATCATAAATTAGATGGAAGGATTTTGTAGAATATTTCTAGCCAATATAAGATGAGAAAAATGATATGGAAGGACAACTTTTGAGTTGTAAAAGAGATAACGATAAGGAAGATTACGTGAAAGAGCTACTTTGAAATAATGAAAGTGATGAGAATGAGAAAGATTACTACTATGTAGTCATGACATTCTTTGTAGCATTGACTTCAGAAGGTTCTAACATAGCCAACTTCAAGGAAGCTGAAAAAAAATGAGGAAGAAAGGTTGAGATAGAATTTTTTAAGGATCCATTCAATGACAAATCCATGACCATATACAATCTAGTGACTTTAAAATTACATAATGAAATTATCCATCAGAAACTCAATGAAAAAGTCACAACCATTCCCAGTACCATAACTTCGAGATTATAGAAAATAATAGTCAAGAGAAGCTTAAAAATAAAGCTATGGCCAAACACAATGTTCTAATTTTCTTGTTACAAAATGAAATTGCCCAAAAGAAGATCAATGACAAAATCATGGCCATGCTGAGCACCATGATTTTGAGGTTACAAAAAGAAATGAGCTAAGAGAAGCTAAAAGACAAAGCCATGGATGTGGTCAGTATTCGATTTTAGTGATACAAAAAGAAAAGGGCTAGGCTAGATCTAAAGAAGAAGCCGTAACATTGATCAAAGCTACAGTATTCATGAAAGAAATTACAAAAGAAGGAAGTGTACCTAATGTAAGATGGATGGAAGAAACCAAAAAGAAGGAAATAAAGTAGTATATTGAAAAGATTGTATGGATCATAGAGATCATCGATGGAGTTGAGAAGGTATTGATGGTCTAGCAATGGAGATTAAATAAAATACTTTTTGAAAGGTAATTAAAGATTTTTTTTTCTCATATGTGTGATGTAATAAATACCTTATATTTGTCACATAAATGATTGTACACACCAAACTTACCCATAAGCATAGTCCTAAAACTTAAACTCTTTCATGATAGTCAATATGCTCACTAGAAATAGCTTTACTATCTTGAAATACTATGACATTCAAACCTAGTCAGAAAGAAAATTTGTTTTTTTGAGATGATATATTAGATTATTTTTATTGATTGATATGTTATTGCTCGATGAAGAGTAGTAGTTTTAGTGTGAGAGTTTGTTTAGTATATAAATAATTGAATATTTTTGTGTATTTGTGATACTATTAGATAATGTGTAAGAATGTAAATAAGTCATAATTTGATCAATTTAATGACTTTAAAATTTTAATGGGTTTTGATAAATAATCATAGAATTTGTATGTTTTTGGATGCATTTGATATTTTGGTGATTAATTAAGTCATTGAATAGTTTTGACATTTATTCTTGATAAAAATTCTACATATTGAGTCATATCAAATTTTTTGTATACCATGACTTTAATATCTCATTAACACAATTCTTTAACTATTTAATATATATTTCTTGGCTGTAATATTAATATGGAGTCATAGTCACATTAATCTCATAACAATTACATATCAACGACATTCATTTAATATCATTGTAACCAACTACTCCACTGATGCTAAAAGTCATGGCCATTACTAGTGCTGCAACTTATTTTTACAAAAATTTTGTATTCTCAAGTTAGAGTCATTACCTTTTCTCAAAGTTGACTTTTAAACTATAGAAAATTATAAAGTCAAAACTACTTAACCAAATTCATAGTAATTATCCAACACCATGACTTTTGAACACATAATATTATAAAAAATATTACTCGAGCATGGTCACTTTCCAAGGTCACGACTCCAACTCTCAATAGAAGGAAAAACTACTACTTAGATGTATGGGCTAATGGCCAATGTCATGACCATTTTCAACATCACTGCCACTTGATATACTAGAAATACCAAGACGAAGTCATAACTATTTTTAGTGTTGTGACTATTTGATATACAAGAAAGATCATTCCCAGTACCATAACCATATGATGCAGAAGAGACAATTTCTCGCACCACAACCATTCATAGCACCACAACCATTCATAGCACCACAACCATTCATAGCACCACAACCATTCCTACCACCATAACCATATGATGTATAAGAGAGACTAATACCAAAGTCATGCTCATTCCCATCTTTGTGACTTTGTGTTACATAGACAAAAGGCATGTCGTGGATACTTCTTAGTACTATGATTTTATGTTATGGAATGATTAGGATATATTCCAGAGTCATAACCAATTTTTTGAGTTACGACCTCTTCCAAAGCCATAACAAACAATCCAAGGGGGGATTTTTGGACTTTCTAAGGGATGCAAGATATAAGCTAAGCTATAGAGTTGGGGTTTGTTACTTTCAAACCACCCCCCCCCCCCCCCCCCCCCCCAATGATGTTATGGTTTATATCCTAGATTCTTATGAGAGCTGTCATTGGGAACTCAAGATTTATGAGATTTTTTCTCTTATACTTTATTGAATCTCTCATCAATGTTAGACAAGTCTAGGGTTTATGTAATTGTAATTTATATGATGTATGAATGATTTTAAAAATAATTAATGTGTTTGATTTATGTTGTGAAATAAAAATTGATGGATATCATAATTAAATCAAACTTGCATTAGAAATTTGACTATTATTGAGTTTATGCATGTTGTCATGATGAATGGTGATAGATAAACTATAAGGCTCACTCACGTATAAGATTGGAAGGAAGTAACAATCTTTTTGACTATGATACATGAGACAAACTTATATGGTAAAACTTGAAATTGAGGTATGTCAATTATTGCGAGTATAGTGTTCACAATGCTAAAAATAAGAATACATTTATCTGCAACTAAGTTGTATATGCCTTAGAAGAACTAGTTATCGATTGATCTAGAGATTCAATTGAATATTCTTCTAAAAGTTTTACTTTTAGTGTGATAGTTACATTATTACTATGGAGGATTGTGATGAGTTATCTATATGATATGCACGAGTATATTATGACTCACAAGGTGATGACAAACCTTTGAGTTTCTTTTACTCATATATTTCTACTAGTGAGATTTAAGAGAATTATATATTAATTATATGACTATGATACTTACGAAGCTAAAAGTACAAATACTTATAAACCACACTAGTTCCTAGTCTTTATAAGCATTGATACCACAGTATAACAATGTACATATCAAGTAACTGCCTAAAAGATATGGACATATGAATGACTTTAAAGTAGAGATGAGTTATTATCTTGATAATAAAGTTTTAATGAGATAGCCATGAGGTTACAAATATTGGGATGAACTCATTGGTGATGATCAGCTTGTATGCTATTAGGGCAAATGAGCATTCTACAATAATCTAATATTTATTCTATATCCAAACCCAACATAAATTGAATTATTGGAAAATGTATCATTTGAATCAAATGGACAAATTTTTAGATTTAAGAATCATACCAAAATCCTAAAATATCTTCTCAACTAGAATTATATTATCATACTATTGATTGGCTGAACTACCAATATAATTATCTTATAATTAATATATGTACAAAAGTTATCTTTACTACTTATACGATTTATATACTTATGGTTTTTTTTTTATGAGATACTCTCGTAAATGAACTTTTATGATACTATCTAACTAATAAAATTAGGTAGCATAATAAAATCATAACATAAACACACATATGTATTCATATGTGCATGGCTAATTCACTATATAAGTATATGTTTTTTTTATAAAAAGCATATACTTATTTTAAAAAATAGTGTTACATTTTTGTGTATTTTGCATGAAAACTAGAAAACAAATGTGTAATTGCATGTGTGTAATTATAAAAAATCATAATAATAATTATTATTAATGTTTATACAATTATTCCAAGATTTTAATCTCATGAAAAGTTTATAATTTGCATCAATTTTTATTATTTAAGATTATATATATATAATCTATATATATATATATATATATATATATATATATATATATTTATATATTTATATATATATTTATATAGAAATATATAAATATATACACATATACACACACATATATAAATACATACATATTTATTTATTTATTTATATAGACATATTTATTAATTTATATAACAATATGTATATGCCTTAATGTACAAACACACTCACCTGTATACTTTTGTGTGTGTAAGCATATATACTTCTATATAAATATAAATATATAAACATAGCAAGATCTACATCATAAATGCAAGATCTACTTCGTATACATCAATACGCATAAATATTATGTTGTGTGTGTGTGCCAGCATATATCAAGACTTACACCGTGGATGAATTTGTTCAACTTACACAATTTCATCTTCTCGGCTCAAATTTTCTACAACTATAAATTTGTACCATTAAACTTGATTTAGTGCCCATACACGATCTAGATATTATGATATCTTTGATCTAGAATTGAGTTTTGCACATTATGGTTTTCATGGAGGAGAAAAATTTTCTACTCACATATTATTCTTTGATAAGTAGAGGAGATGAGGGCTACTGGTATTTTCAAATCCCATTTTCATGTGATCTGAGTTTTATTACCACAAAATGTTGCAGGCGAGAGGAGCAGTGAATTAAGTTAGTGTTTTGAAAATTATTCATTATTATGTGTCGAGTGAATGATGTTCAAACTACCATACCATTGCCTAATTTTTATTATTCATTATTAATAATAAAAATCATAATTATTATTATTATTAATGTTTATACAATTATTCCAAGATTTTAATCTCATGAAAAGTTTATAATTTGCATCAATTTTTATTATTTAAGATTATATATATATAATCTTTATATATATATATATATATATATATATTTATTTATTTATTTATTTATTTATTTATATATATATTTATATAGAAATATATAAATATATACACATACACATATACACACACATATATAAATACATACATATTTATTTATTTATTTATATAGCTATATATTTATATAGACATATTTATTAATTTATATAACAATATGTATATGCCTTAATGTACAAACACACTCACCTGTATACTATTGTGTGTGTAAGCATATATACTTCTATATAAATATAAATATATAAACATAGCAAGATCTACATCATAAATGCAAGATCTACTTCGTATACATCAATACACATAAATATTATGTTGTGTGTGTGTGCCAGCATATATCAAGACTTACACCGTGGATGAATTTGTTCAACTTACACAATTTCATCTTCTCGGCTCAAATTTTCTACAACTATAAATTTGTACCATTAAACTTGATTTAGTGCTCATACACGATCTAGATATTATGATATCTTTGATCTAGAATTGAGTTTTGCACATTATGGTTTTCATGGAGGAGAAAAATTTTCTACTCACATATTATTCTTTGATAAGTAGAGGAGATGAGGGCTACTGGTATTTTCAAATCCCATTTTCATGTGATCTGAGTTTTACTACCACAAAATGTTGCAGGCGAGAGGAGCAGTGAATTAAGTTAGTGTTTTGAAAATTATTCATTATTATGTGTCGAGTGAATGATGTTCAAACTACCATACCATTGCCTAATTTTTTTCTTTTTGTTTGTTTGCTTCTCATGCCTTGGCTTTGATTCTCCCTCCCTTCATTTGTTTTCTTTTCTTTTAGTTGAAGCATTTAAGAGAAAAAATTAAGTTTGCCCCCCCCCCCCCCCCCCCCCCCCCCCCCCCTCTTTTTATCTCTTGATACTTCCCTACGCACAAAAAAAAATAAAAAATAATAATAATTTTAAATTAACATATTTATTATTTCAAGCCAAATTAAATTACATGAAACTAGATTTAATTTTAATCAATGTGTTTGACCAAACTAGTTTGATCAAAGTAGTTGCAAAATATTAAATAGCTATTAGAGAAAATTCAACTCTCCTTGTAGAACCAAAAACTAATTCTTATCCCTCACTCAAAAATTATTTCTAGAAAGTTAGGCTTTTTGAGAAAATCACCTAGGAGTACTCTCATTTACACCAATATATTTTCTTTTCCCTCCAAAACATTAATACCCTTTTAATTTTACTGATCACTTAGAGTAGCTCAAGTATACATAGTTACATAGTAGAGAAATCCTCCATGAATTCTACTTGTCTTGAAATAAGAACATGATAAAATTAAGTTGAATGTTCTTGATCTCTTTGAAAGAGAAGGTGAAAAGGACACAACTTTATGCTTCTTCCTAGTCATATGAGTTTTCCACTAACTATCAAAATGACTTTCTTACATTATGTGATGATTATTTTCCTTTTGAAAATTGATCATCCACATACATGCACCCATGGTTGTGTTGCTAGAAATTAATGTTTGTTTTTACCTAGAAAGCACTTATAAAATCTAGACACATTCTAGCCTAGGTAACATAAATAGAATATATTTTTCTGCCCCTCTCAACCACCAGCAATCATTTAATAAATTTCCATCAATCTTTGACAAACATACCCAAATAAAAAAAATACTATCTAATATTATCATGGATATCTTCATCTAATTATCCAAGATATGTCGTACATCTCTTAGAACCAACATATTTTTGATATTCGTCACCAAAAATACATCATCAATGATGTCCTTGATGTATTGTTGTTGCGTAGCCTAACTATATCTTAGTCACTGGGTGTATATAATATAAACTAGTCAAGATTTGGATTGATACAAATAGAAACTATCAAATCAGCTACTTAATTACTCTTTTGACTCAACTTGTTGGCAAGAAAAATATCAATAACTACTACTTCATAGAAACTGTGCCTACCACTTTCTCAATGTCATCACCTCTCTCATACTCTTGTTGGATTTTCAATCACTTTTGATAGTTACTATTGATGTGTTCTACATTATCATAGTAATAATACTTTATTATAGTTTTACCCTTAGACTTTTCTTGGAAGTATAGTTTGTTCCCTCTTTCTGTGAGCACCTAATAGTGGCCATACTTCTATCATTTTCTTCTGAAATGAGAATAGTTAGAGAAGTCTCTTTTTTATTTCGTCTTAATATTTCATTTAACTAACTATTAGTAATTATAGTCATAACAAAGACACTTTTTGGACTGAGATACTCAAAAATATAATTCGTATTTCCCAATTTCCATGAAGTAAGATGAGGGGTAAAGATGCTTAGAGCACATTTTTCAAGATCATCTTCATTGAATTAGTTTACCGTTGCTTGGAAGCTACTTACATGTATGTACATATCACCTCCATCATGATATTACTTGTTGGCTAAAGCCAAAATTAACATTATCTTATTTCTTGATGTTATTTTCTTATATATACTTTAATTTTTAAAAGAAGACAATCACCCTAGGCATCATAGAGATATGAGAAAGGTATTTACCTTTATCCACTACTAAATTATGACATAGGTCTTGTAATACACTCTCATTCAATCTCTCTAACTCATCATATAAGGTTTTGCTCATCAAATAGTAGTTAAACATATCTTTAACCATTAAATTATCTAATATCTTTGTCTTTCTGTCTGGACAATTGAATAGTAGCTACTTGATCATCTTGACTTGAGTTGTGACCTTCCATATTGAAGATCCAACCAACCAATCTCTAATCAGACAAATATTCCAATCACTATAGTTCAACAATCTCATCTAATATTATTTGAAGGTATCATAGTGCTCTAATACCACTTGTAGGGGAAAATGAAAAGCTCAGATACTAATGTCTTGATATTGAAACTTAAACCCAATCTCACAATTGGATTGATTAATTATTATGATTCCAAACTATATTTTATTTTATTTTTCTATTTTTTCCACGAACTTACTAAATCTAGTGTACTTAATTAAATAATGTGTGGGTGCACAATTATACATGCAAGTTGTATACTTGGACTGTAATTCTTATAGTATTTTTACCATTGTAACACATTGCACACAATGCACATAACACGCACTCATGAATAATTCTGTAGAAAATAAACACAATGCATGCACTATTGTAAATATATAGGCAATCATAAATATACACTTTTATCAATATACACACTATTGTAAATACACATGCACACACTATTGAAAAACAAATTCCCATGCTGCTAAAATAAAATTTAATACAATAGAATCCACAAAATCATAATCACGAACATGATGAAATTTCTATGTTCATAAAATAGAATATTAAAACAAAGACATGGATTCGTTGGGCATTTTTAAATAGAATCCCAAGTAGTTTTTGTGCTCCTCCACATGTTATTGCAAGCAAACTTGCGCATACCCATGAGTAGTGTTCTATGCTCCACATCAAACACAATCCAAGTAGTAATGCAAGCAACTAAACCAAGCAAGACAAAACTAAGCACACAACAATAACAAAATCCTTGCATCTCATAACAATAAGAAAAATGAGTAGAAACCAAAGTACAAGGACATCCAACCAACAAAACATGAGCATTAACCCACGCTATGCGTCACCTTTGTAATCACAAAAATGAAGGAGCATTGATCCTATTTTGCAATTAAACCAATTGAGAAATGAGGGAGACTCATTTCTATTATGTGTCTATGACTAGAGGTGTCAAACGGGCCGTGCCGGGCCAGCCCGGCCCATTTTTTCCAGGCCCGATCGGGCTTCCGTGCCGTGCCTAGCCCGGCACGGTATAGTAACCGGGCTTTCGTGCCGGGCTAGGCACGGCACGATATAGTAACCGTGTCGTGCCTGTCCCGGTATGGTTTTTTTGGGGTTCAGCCCGGCAAGGGCCCGCGGCACGATTCGCCGGGTTCGGCCTGGTCGGGCCGAACCCTAAATTAAAAAAAAAATTAGGGGTTCGGCGCCCCAGTAACCCTAATTTAAAAAAAAAAATTCGGCACGGTACCGGGCCAAGCACGGCACGAGGCTCGGTTGGCCTCGACACGGCACGAGCCCGGGCACAGGAAATTACCATGCCGGCCCAGCCCGGTTGACATCTCTATCTATGACAACCCTAACAATTGAGGGATAACTTGTTTCTCATTTTTATGTGTGTAAAATATTTTTCTTATTCTTTTTATTTTTCTTTTCTTTTTTGACTTATCTTTTATGGGTGTACCATGACATCAATTTCTTTGATTTTTTTTTGTTTTCTTCACGTAACTTTTCTACCACCTCTCTCTATCTCACTTTGTTTATTGATTTTTTTTTTCATTTTTTTGTGAGTAGAAAAATCTAACAATAAAAATTGAGTTTTTTTTCATTATAAAATTCTAGATAATTCCATGCGCATAACAAAAATAATGAAGTAAATGTAATAATTAAAAATAACAAATTATTTAAATAAAACCAAATTAAATAAATCAAATATAATTTAATTATAATCAACCTAGTTTCACCACCAACATTATGGCAGCCTGATCAGGAAAAAAAGATAGATGCTCTACCTTTAAAAACATGAGTTTGATCTCTAAGGATGTCAAATATTTTTCCTCATGATAAACTCTACCTTTATATATATATAAAAGAAAACTTTAACATCAATATGCCAACCAAATATTTTTTTCCTCATGATAAACTCATAGCTTTTGATAAGCAAATCCAAAGCTAAATTCAACTACTATTGTCTTATAAACCTTACAAAAATAAAATGAAAATACTCATATAGTATTTATTATATGTACAATAAAAAATTTACATTAAAATTTTTCTCACTCATGAATTATTTGTTTTATTTGTACTTTTTCTTTGCTTTTTTTAGAATAAACTAAAAATACTAATATAGCATTTTTTTTCTTTATTTTAAAATACAAAATAATGATAACTATTCATATCTTATTTTTTCTAATCATACATTATATTGAATTAAAATTTATTATTTTGACAATATATAAAGGTAGTAGAATCCCAACCTAGACATAATCTACATCATTAGCTAAAAACTCAACCAAATCACTTACCCAAATTAAGTCGGGTTGCAATTATATGGTACTAAAACATTATAAATTCCCATGATACTGATATTTGAGGATCACACTAACCACTTGCAACGCCATTGGGTCAGGTAATGTTTGTCTACCTAAGTGAGTTATTTTTACTTCCTGGGATCGGTAGAGAGTTCTTTTGACCATTCCGTCATGTCACATCTACTATTTCTCATAGGTTAAAATTTGGGACCCAACCCAGCACCACTAGTTAATTTTTTCCTTTTTTTTTCTCTACTCCAATTTATCCCCTATTATATCTGGGACGCTCGGCCTCAGGTTCTCGGGATCGAAATAAGTAAGGCTCTCATCTCAATAATATGAATAAGATATTTGGTAAAGATATTTTAGGACATGTATCCGGCATCCCTAAGAATTGAATCCATGTCCTACAGTGTTAGGTAGTCTTTCTCATTAGCCAATCAAACTACCATACTATTAGCAACCTGACACTACTAATTAATCAAGTTGTACTAGCACTCAACCCATTGCACAATAATGAATAAGATAAATTGGATGTTTGGTTAGTATCAATCAATTCATTTTTCCATTCTCATTTTGGTATATTTATTATTGGAAAAATTATGTTGAGGGAACCTAAAATTTAAAATATTTTTAAAAAAAGTCTATTCTTTTAAGAAAAATCAAATAAAAATAAAAAATATTTACATTTTGAGGTTCTTAATTAGGGAGATCCAAAATTATCTCTCTCATTAAAAAAAAATCCACAACACCCTATCACGTCATCATTACAAAAAATAAAAATAATACAAAAAAAAATCACTAATAAAGAAAAAAATGTTGTATAGTGTATACGTTTACCAGATATATGTTTTCCAACAATGTATACCAATATAGGTTGTTCAAAAACATGTATATGACATATATTTTGAAAATTATATGCACCACTAGAGATGATAATTTTTTATGTATCCATGGATTCATGACTCAATCCAATTTGGTCAAACAGTAAAAAATTCATTGACTGGTTAATGTATATGAATGAAGAAAAAATTTGATTTTTTTGAATGGATATGGATTTAGGCTTATTCGATCCGAAACTCATATACGATCTGACCCTAACGTGTGGATATCCGATCCGATCCAATTATATCCAATCTGATTCTATATGATAAAAACATACATATATATAATATAGTCCATATACAATTATGTAATTGACAATTAATGTCATTAATAAA
Organism: Sapria himalayana; assembly: GCA_029783825.1. NCBI lineage: Eukaryota > Viridiplantae > Streptophyta > Magnoliopsida > Malpighiales > Rafflesiaceae > Sapria > Sapria himalayana. The sequence goes on along the minus strand of JAREIK010000357.1, from coordinate 339,693 downwards.
TTTATATACATTATAAATTTATAATTGTCAATATAGGTATGTTTTTTATATATATAATATGAATTAATTGTAATTTGTAATAACATAAAATAATATGATATGTTGCACATTATTAATTCAAATATTTAATTGACTATTTTTTTTAAAATCCTAATTAGAAAAGTTAGAAATGAATACTAAATAAATAATAATTTAAACCGCAAACCTAACAATAACATTATAAATTATAAATCTTGTCCTAATTGTAATTTGTAAACCATAACATCACATGTTAACATTATAAACTCTAACTTTAGTAAACTCTAAACCTATAACACCACAAATCCTAATTTGTTGACAAGCCTCATACAGTCATACTGATCCACATCTTCATTATTCTTTGGCATTCTGTCTCCTTATGAGTCGCATCTTCAACTCTTCATTCATGTTTGTCAAGTGTTAGCTCCTCTACAACTTTGTGCTATCCTTTCTGGCAATGTTTTTTCTAATTTTTTTTGTTCATGAAGATCATATTGTGAATTAGGACTGTCTATTGGTCTTCCTTAATTTTTTTTTTGCTTGTGAAAATCAGATCAGAAATTCTATTTTGTGCTTTGCATTTATTAGGTAATTTAATTTTGTTATTTTCCTTGAATTTTATTTGTCATGTCATTGTGGGTTTAATTAGGTTATATTTGACAAATTCGATATTTTTACCTATATTTTGCATGAACCACTATACTAGTTCTAGAAATTTCCCATTTACTAGAATATGATAGAAGTAGTTGAACTATTATTTAAGCCTAAAGGTGCATAGGATTAAAGATAAATAGATTACTTTAATGATTAGTTATATGGCTCTATAATTTTGTTTATTTTGAATAGTATAGCTTATTTAGAATAGCATAATCTAAGACATCTAAGTTATGTTTGATTGTGGTCTCTTTTTTTTTATAGAATATGGCACATTCACAATCAATCACTTACAGGAATCATGTTGCTAGCACACAAGAATCAACTCAAATTAGAGGAAGCTCAGGTGGATTCTCCAATCAATCAGTACCAGTTGATTGTGAATCAATCAGTACCTAGTTGTTAATAATGAAGAGAATGCTCGGTGAAATTATTGTAAGAAGCTTTTTGTGGGTAAATCATCCTATGGTATCATTGAAGCAATATTTTGATAGATGTCCTAGAAAAAAAGTAGCTGGGGATGACATAAGGCAAATAATTTTGAAAACTAATTTGAAAGGAAATGTTAATTCTAGTGCATTTAATAAAAAATATGGAATAGAGAAATAAGCAAAGATGATTTTATTCTCCTTGACTATCATCTTTCGATGGTAGAGCATAGAGGATTTAAAGATTTCATAATTACCATTCAACTGCTTTTCAAGTGTCTTTGTTGTAATACAATAAAGAAGCATATCTTGAACATTTATGAGGAAAAGAGGGATAGGGCCATGAAGTTGATCGAGAACAGTGATAGTAGAGTTGTTATTATAATTGACATGTAAACTTCTAGTAACCAAAAAAGGGGTTTCATGTATGTTACGAGACATTTCATTGATAAATCTTGGACATTACATAGTCTAATCCTGAGATATAACAAATTAACATATTCTTTCTTAAATTAAGAATAATATTTTAATTCATTGTTTACTTAAATGATAATTTTGTTATTTTTTAGGTTTATTTATGTCCCTTTCCCTCATACAAGTGATATGCTAATAAAGGTGTTTATAGGTGCTATGTTAGGGTGGAATGTGGACTCATGGTTATCCGCTATTATAGTGGATAATTACTCTACTAATAACAATATGATTGGTAAGATAAAAACAAAATTGAGTGATGATTGCTTATTGAATGATGAGTCTTTATTTCATATGTGATGTGCTGCACATATCTTGACCCTTATTGTTAGGATTGGTTTAGATGTGATCAATCATGCCATTGATAATGTTAGAGACAATGTAATTTTTTGGACAGCATCTCCAAAAAGAATAGAAAGGTTTGAAGATGTTTGTTAACAAATGAAAGTTCCTTGTACTAGAAGATTGGGTTTGGATTGTCCAACAAGGTGGAACTCCACTTATCTAATGCTTAAAATTGCTTTGGATTATAAAAATATGTTTTCTAGACTTAAGTTGTTTGAATCACACTATGTGCATGTGCCTAGTAAAGCAGAATGAATGATTGTAAAGGATGCTTAAAACTATACTTATCTATAATGTCATTGAATTATTTTCTAGGACAAGATATCCCACTACAAATATATTTTTTCCTATGATTTTCAAGATTAACATGACATTGAATGAATGTCTCATGTCCTCCAATGTAGTAATTAGTACAATGGAAAATAGTATGGTTGCAAATTTTGATGCATATTAGAATGTGATCCATAAATTGATGGTTGTTGATGTAGTATGTGGACCCTAGGTATAAGATGAGTTTGCATCACTTTTACTTTCAATTAGTTTATCCAAATGAATTTAGTGAATAAATCAGCAACATTCAATAACTTTGTTATAAGTTGGTTGAGGAATATTATACTAGAATGTATAAAGAGACTGATACAGAATTAATTTGTAGTACATGGAATGATCACTTCAACTTCAAAAGGGAGTTCAATAAATATTGATATTGATTATCAATTGTTTGTGAAAAGGATGAAGACTAATAAAACTAAAAATTTCATAACTGAACTGGACCACTACTTAAAGAAAGATGTTTTGCTTGATATTTTATTATGGTAAAAGTTGAATGAGGTAAAATACCATATCTTGAAAACTATTACAAGAGACATATTGGTGATTCTAGTATCTACTGTTAAACATATACACATAACACTTTTTTAATATAATATTTTTTAAATTATTTTTTACTATTTTTTTTTTATTTTTATTAATGCTACCTCGACATGGTGAGGCGACATCTTTTTAATGATAGGACACAATCTTTGGTTTTCCCATTTAAGAGTATCAAAATATAAATATTCTTCATTATGGGAGATTTCTTATTAAAATTTTTAAAATTGTGGATCTTTTTTTTTTAATATTTTTGTTTTATGGACCATTTACATAATTTTTTTTATTATTTCAATTTTCCTAGAGATCCTAGTTTGATGTCATTAAAAATATATTCATCCAAATACAATAAATATAAATCTTAAGTTTAATATTCATCAAATATATGCTGTCTAATTTTCAAGAACAAGACTGTCAAATAGTAACTAACATCTATAATACAATATGCAAAATGAGAGACTTGTGCATGAACTATCATCTTATTATTATTTTTTATCCGTAATTTTTTTTTCTAATAGTTGAAAGTACCAACTTTGCTATAAATTACTAAAACACATATTTTATGATCTTAGCATGCACACCAAATTGTTATTAAAGTAAAGCTAGTTTGCACATGTATTGCTTCTACATTAAACCATAATTTAGTTCACATGCGTACTTGTGTACTATATGTATACAAATAAATTTGATATTAGGGATTTGTGTTTTGGTCCAAAAATATAAAATAATTAATTTTTTTATTTTAAATAAAAAAAACATCAAAATCAAATTTATTATGTTTGGTGCACTGAAATGTACCAACCCGATTTCACCCCTACAAAATATTTATTAAGGTTCGGTAATGAAAAGAATCTTTTTTTTAAAAAAAAATTGGTGATCATCAGTACCATTAATTTTATTTTTTTGGATTTTTTTTGGGTAAATCATCTTTAGGTGCTTATATATCGAATATTTACTAAAAAATACATATATCCTTAAAATTTTATAAAAATTGCACGATAACATATAATATTTATAATTTAGTACACAACTCATCAAAAGTCTTAAACCCAATTTCCCCCATGCAATGCATCATCATTTTAAAAAAAAATTAAATAGTTCGTAGCTTTAAAATTCGAATACCAATGTTTCAAATTTTAGTTTTGTTAATTTTTTAAAATCTATAACTTTTACACACACACACACACACACATATACATATATGTAGAAATACACACACACACACACACACACACATATGTTTATAGAGATACACATATATATACATATGTGTGTGTGCGTGTGTGCGCGTGTGTGCGTGTGTGCGTGTGTGTGTGTTTATAAATATAAGCTAAATAAGTTGATATATATGCAAATATATCTATGTGTATTTATAATTTTTAGATTAAAAAAACAAAACAACAAGAGGAACATAATTAATTTTTAAATTCAGAAATTTGTTTTAAATTTTGGAAACAGATATTTAGGGAAAAAATCTGAGTTCTGATTTTGAGCATGCTAAAACATAAATGTTGCATGATTTGGTGCATGTTTTATTAAGTATTAAATGTGAAGTAATTTATATGTGAGGTATATAAACTTAATTCAGCCTTTTTTTTTTTTTTGGGTAAAAAAAATTATAAAATGGTAAGTAGAACGGTTTTGATTTTCTTGTTTTTATCACCTAATCAGTTGTGTTTGGAAATTTCGAATTTGGAATCGACGTACCAATTCGAGCTTTTATATAAGTTTCGGCAGAGGAGGCTTCACACACACATGCACGTGTTTCGAAACCCTAAATCACCTCTTTTGCATGAGAAAATGGATTCACGGTGGATTTTCATTATGATGCTTCCGTTCGTTGTCAAATTCCTCCATTGTTTAGAAACACCAGCATCATCGTCATCTTCTGCTCCTCAATCGCATTTAATTGAACACTTGTGCAATCGCACGACCAACTCCACGTTCTGTCTGGACATCTTCAAATCTGATCCTAGAACACAAACCGCGCACAATTCTGTCGCAATCGCAAAGATCGTCATGGAACACGCGATCAACGACTCGATCAGCACATGCAAGTTGATTAACTCGATCCTGAATAACAAACACACCAGTCCTTCGCTTAAACAGCCTCTCATGAAGTGTGCTGATTCCTATGCTGCTGTCGTCGCTTCTTTTAGGAGTGCCTACGGAGAGATCGAAGAAGATTTGCTGACGGCGAATTACGACACGCTTATTGCCGCCGATGATGCCAGTCTGTGCGAGAAGGCGCTGCTTGCCGGGAAGGCTCGTGTTGATTCGATCCTTGCTCGGATTACTGTCACAAAGTATTTCAGTTCGATTTGCTATGTGGTTACGGATATGCTCTGACCGTTTCTTTCTTCTTTCCCTCCATGGTTACCTTCTGATAAACCACAATGATGCGCAATGCATTCTTGCTTTCACTAGAGTGTTCCGAACACACATGTTGTTTCTGTTGTGACATGGTTCGTCGAAGTTCTTAATTTCGTCGATCCTTGTTCGGATTACTCCTATGTTTTTTTTTCTTGTTTTTGTTATGAACTTGTGGTGCTGCTTCACTTTTCCCGTTTTCAGAAGAGAGAACACATTTAACATATTCTCCTTAAACAACTAGCATGTTCTTTCTCGTTCGTACCTGTACCTACGAGAATGTCTTGCATGCTTCGTCTTGGCTAATTAACCTTCCATTAATGGGAGAAGTTTGATTTCTTGGGGGAGGGAGATGGGTCAGCCAAAAAAATAGTTTTCTAAAAAAATGTAATGCACACATTCTCAAAAAAAAATTAAATATTATATACAAGGGTATTTGAGAAATTTAATATTTTTTAATCCTTTGCATTGATTTCACAAGATTAATAAATAAATGTAATGCACACATTCTACAACATTAATCAAACCTATTAATAAATAAAATAATCATTCATATATCACATAAATCAAATAAACATAAACTCTAGACTTCAATTTAGCCTCATATTGTAGCATGATTTAACAAGGTACAAAAAAAAAATATCTCATGAATCTTGTATTCCCAATGATAATCCTAAGATATAAAACATTGTCTTATACTATTTTGATTGATTTTATCAAATCCATCCTAGAGATGGGTCATTTAAGAGCCATACCTTCTAATTCTAGGGTTTAGCATATATCTTGCAGCCCTTGCTTGTATGTGAATCCCCTAGTGAGTGTGAAAATTCATTTTCTAGACTTATTGTTATGCTTTGTTTTGGTCTAGGTGTGTAGAGAAGAATTTTGGTATTTATTTAAGTAGAAAGTCATGAATTTTGAAAGATGTTATGACTTTGACATTAGTCTCTTGAGCTCGAGGTTATGACTCTTGAAATACATCATAATCATTCTCTAACATAAAGTCATGCCACGAAGAAGTATTTATGATTAATGTATTTTTTTCTATAATACAAATTCACGATACTGGGAATGACTACAACTTTGATATTAGTCTCTCTTCTAGATTAAATAACCATGACACTAGTAATAGTTATAAAATTAGCTTTAGTATTTTATCGAATCAAATGATCATGATGTTATAATAGCTTTAATATTAAAATTAACTTTGGTATTAGCTTTAGCTTTAGTATTGTATCAAATAGTCATTGTACTATAAAAGTCCTTGTCTTTGTCCATGACCTTTTTCATGTATCTAATGGTAATAGTACTATGAATGACCATGACTTGATCTTGATATTTCTCATGTATCAAATAGCCATGGCTCTAAGAATAGCCATGAATCTAGGAATAGTCATGAATTTGGCAATCACATTTCTCGTGTATTAAATGACCATGAATCTAAGAATGATCATGACTTTAGCAATCAACTCATACTTCTAAGTTGTGCCTTTGCCTTCCCTTGAATGCAAGAGTCGCAAAGTTAGAAAAAATAGGCATAAATAGATTAATGCTCTCTATAATATAAATGTGTCTAAAAATTATGGAGTTGGATAATTACCATGATATTGGCATGTGTAGTTTTGATAATATAACTTTTTGTAGGTCAAAGTTCATAATATTGTGAAAATATAATGATTTTGACTTGAAAATACAAATTCTTAGTAAAGATAAAATCATGATTCTAAGAAGTAGTTGAGACTTTTAGTATTAGTGGGCTACTTGTTTATGTTAAATTAATATCACAACTATTTAATTATTGTGAAATAAAAATAATTATGACTCCATGATAATATCATAGTTAAAAAGAATATATTTATATAAGTTAAAAGATTGTACTTATGAGTTAGTAGAATCATATTGTATAAAGATTAATATAACTAAATAATTATAGTTTTGACCATGAATGGATATCGAAACTATTTGATGAGCCAATATTATCAAGACATCAAATACATCCAAAAATATACAAATTTCATGATTATTCATCAAAATCAACCAAATTCCAAAGTAGTTAAATTAATCTTATAGTACATCACCTAATAGTAAAATTATCAAATTAAAATCAATTTTCAGACTTACACATCATCTAATAGAAGTATAAATACATAAAAATATTTGGTTGTTTATATACTGAACAAACTCTCACAGTACAACTATTGTTCATCCTCAAACAATGACTTCCCTCTTAGTAAAAAAATAATCTACATCATTTCAAATAAAATATTAATCTATATGACTATGTTTGAGTGTCATAGTGTCTAAAGATAGTGGATCAACTTCTCATAAATATATTAATAATCATGATGAGATTTGAGTTTCATTACTATACCTATGGGTAAATTAAGAGTGTACATTTATTCATGTATGGGTTATGGGTATATAGTATTTATTACATCATGCTTTCAAGAAAAAAGATCATTGGATTGTCTCCTAAGTAATGCTATGTTTAATATTTATAGCTAAACCATCAATATCTTCTAGTTCTAATATCCGTCAGTGATCTATCAAAAATGCTTTATTTCTAGAATAAGGGCCTACTTCATTCTTTATGGTTTCTTCTATTCATCTTATATCAGTTGTACTTGCTTCTTTGACCCTTCCTTCCTTACTTCGATGTTGTTACTTTGAGGAATACTACAACTTTTTCTTTGGTTCTAGCATGACCGACCTTTTGTTCTTATATCTCTTAAGTCATGGTGCTAAGCACAACCATGACTTTGTCTTTCAGCTTCTCCCTATCCTTTTTTATATCAAAAAAGTCACAACATTGTGCATGGATGTAACTTCTTCTTTTATCTTATCTTAGCCCATTTCTTCATGAATCCTCAAAGTTGTGGTGTTAGGACTGACCATGACTTTGTCATTGATCTTCTAATAGGAAATTTCATTTTGTAATATCAAAGTCATGATGCTATGCAAGGCCTTTACTATGTTTTGAGCTTCTAATATAAAATGTCATTCTATCACATCAAATTCACAACACTGTGCTTGACTATTGCTTTAGGCTTAAGAATCATAATCACAACTAGCTTGAATCTATGATTTGTTTTTGTGTTGGGGGGGGGGGGGGGGGGGGGGGTTAAGTTTAGGTATATAAATATAATACTTATTTTACAACAAAAATAATCTCATCAAGAAAAAAAAAATTAACTATTGGGATGCCTACCAAGAAGTACTATGTTTAATATCCATAATTAAACCATCATTACTTTATCTCCTTCAATTGAAATCTATACTATCCAAGATAACTTCTCCATATAATTTCTGATCTCTTTTATTCTTATACTTTTAATATTAGTCATTAGTGCCACATAGATAATAGTCTCGATGATATCATTTACAAGGATTGTTGGGATATACCACTATGTTTTTGCCTTTTCCATGATATTAAAAAATATTATGACATTTTCAACTTCTTGTCCCTGATTCTCAACCTCAACTACTTTCATATCAGCCATTAAAAATCTTAATTTGTATCTTTTTCTTGCATATTCAAGACCTATACTTAAATTGTTTATGCCTAGTTATCAATTTCAGCTATCTTCATATTAGCTACTGAAACTTCTATTATAGTGCTTTCAAAATACTTTTCAAATATCTCAAATTTTTCTATATCAGCAACTAAAGCTTCTAATATAGCATTTTGCTGAAACATACCTAGTTAGTATCTTTAATCCTCTCTTCTAATCATCTCAACTACTATTCTTCAGCTTCATTTACTCTTTTCAAATCTTTTGGCAGTTGGGTAAGTATATTTTCACATGAAGCTTTGTGTATTGGATAAGGATCATTGAATATGCTTCCTTCATGACTCCCAAATCTCTAATATCTTTAACTCATAGTTTGATTAATAATAGGGTTGATTCATGTTATCAAAAAGTGTGAAATATAAACCACTGTTTGGTAAATAATATGCTTCCTCATATTGGTGATTTGGATTATTCTTTCTCATTCTTATCTCATTTCTTTTCTAATGACAATCATATGCATCATTTTTCTTTTTTAACTCTTTCAGAAATATCATTATCTTTTTGTTGAATGATTAGATGTACATCATCTTTTGAGTTATTCTTTTCTATGTCATGGGATGTTAGTCCAGCCGCATAATTTTTCTCTATTAATTGGTGGGCTATATAACAAAAAAAAGGATAAGAATGATACAAAACATAATATAACCATAATCTAATTAATATAACAAGACATGTTATTGGATCTAGAAAAAATTATCAAACTAGCACTATCTAAAAAAATTATATTATTCTCAAAGATAATTACTTCAATACATATTGACTAACCAAACTAAATAATCTTTCATAGTAATACCAACAAATTATTACAAATTTATTATCCAACCCAATTTTATTAGTTAGATAGTATCTCTAAATCTCATTTGCAAAGGTTTCTTGTCAATAAAAATCTACGAATATATGAGTCTTATAAGTAGAAAAGCAAACTTTCATCTAGATATTGATCTAACATGGATTATATTAATATTTTGGTCAACCAACAATAAGACAACACAATTCTAGTAGATAAATTGTTTTAGGATTTTGATATGACTCTTATATCCTAGGATTTGTCAACTTGTTTTAAATGAAGCATATTCAAATTATTCAATTTATGTTGAGTTTGAATATAAAACAAAAGTTGAATTATTATATAATGACTCTTTGTCCTAAAGGTAAAGGCTTACAAAGTGATTATTATTAATGATCTCATCCCATTGATAGCTCCCTCATAGCTATCCCCTTAGTACTTTACCACGAAGATAACAAATTATTTCAACTCGATGTGAATCCACAAGTCTATACCTTTTAAAAAACTCATCAATTGTTCTTGATGGCTATTTCGTGTATACATTCATAGTATCCAACCTCATGTGTCATAAATATCATGAATTGATGTGGTTTATATGCATTTGCACTTTTCGTTTTGTAAGCTCTATACTCAAAAAATTAACATATTATACCCTCATATATCACAAATGGGAACCATATTAGGGAAAGAAACTCAAATGATTATCATCATATTGTAAGTCCTCATGCAATCATACATATTCTATGGATTATATATCAACATCCTTCATAGTGACTATGTGACTCTCACACTAAAATTTAAACCCTTTTTAGAACATTCTATTAATATCTACATCAATCAAGTACTAATTCTTCTAAAACATATACAATGAAGTGACATATAAAACTATTTATGTTCTTGGATTCTCGAGTGCCTAAAGGTGCCAAATTGACTAGGTGGCCTGGGCACAACATAAGGCACAACTTGAATTAACCATGCGAGGCCTATCACTATAGAGTTTAGAATTATGCCTAAATCTATTTCATGTTGGCCTAAGTCATGGCTCATGTCATGCTGGGATGAATCAATTCATGCCTAATGCTGGGTGAGGCATGACTCACTTGCCTGGCCCATTGGCATGGTCCATAGACACGATGACCCATGGTCGGGCATGAGTCGATCATGGGTCATGGGTCATGGCTTGTTGGGTAACTGCTCAATGAGGCTAGGTTTGAATTACGTTGCCTTCCTATTTATGCTTCTACTATCTATTATATTTTTACCTAATGGGCATCGACAACAAAAGTGATAAGAGTAACTTGTTGCTTTCATTATCTTTTTAAAAGCAATTTTTTATATAATATTTAGCCATCATATGCCTTTCTAACTCCTACTGGCCATAAATCTAATGATTATTGAATTTCTGGTCATCTATATTTATAAAAAAATTTAAAAAATAAAAAAAATATTTTTTAATATAAAAAAAATTTATATATAGAGAATACAAATTTCTTAAATTTTATTCTCAATTTCTCTTATTATCTTTTTATGCTCTTCTCTCTCCTCACTCCTCCACATGTGCTTATACTCTTACTATTTTTTTACTATTATTATATTTATGCTTACACAATGTACTTGAAATTAGTAGTAGAGGTGGTGCAAAGGAAAGTTTACAACAAAGTGATTGAGTTGTGGTACATATTTTTGTATTAGCTTATCAATCCTTTATTAGATTTTTAAATTAGAAAAATTAAAAAAAATGGCAAATAGAATATAATGACAATTCTACCAAAAGGTTCAAGGCTAAAACTAAGTTCATTCCAATGACCTCGACCCAAACTCATTTTACGCATAAAAAAAAAAAACTAGAAGAACTTTAGTAGTATGGACTCACTTTAAAATAATAAAAAATAAAAATTTTAGGGGTGTCGAAGAAGAATCAACCCAATATAAAATTTGTCAAAAAATATATACATATGGGAATTCGTGTAATTCTTGTGACCTTAAGGGGCATGCTGATCAATGTACCAAAAAATATGGTATATTACATCAGAGAAAAGCAGTATTTCAAGTTGGATATATTTCAACTTCATATACTATAATAATTTAGGGTGGAAAAACGTGATCAAATTAATTATGATCATGAGTCTTCTAATTATATTTTTAGAGGATCCTAGGATAGTCCGTATTATGTGGACTTTTGTTTTACTTGCTTATCATATGATGCCAAGGTCCAAAAGTAAGAATAACATAATAAAATATTATAAGTTAGAAAAATACTTAATAATTAATGAATTTAGGAAATATAATAAAGTAGTATCTATAATATTTAATATTTAGACTAGTCATGATGGTGTATTATTCTCATGTCTCACTGCCCACTATGTAGATTCAAAATAAAAACTTAATAACAAAAATTTAAGGATTTCATAAAATCTTCTATTCTCATGATAGTCCTACATATATGAGTTTGTGACAATGGTGTTTAGTGCATTTGATATTCAGAATAAAATATTAAGTATTACTTTCAATAATATGTCTACTAATAGAGTAACTATTAGTATATTTGTAAGAACCATTAGAGATAGGTCATTAGGTGAGATTTTTCATATTAGATATATGTGTCACATAACTGACCCAACAGCATAGGAAGGAATGAAAGTTATTTCTTCCCCATTAGAAAAAAATAAAAAATTTGCTTAAATACTTTATGATGCCTAGTAGACAATATTAGTTTAGTAGTCTCTGTTTGTTAGTATGCCTAAAAAAAATTCTAGATGAATGCAAGATACCATTAGAATTATACTTACCTGATATTAGAGCCATGTATTAGCTACAAATACATGATATATTAATAGATCAATAGTATGAGTAAAAAATTTATTATTAACAATTTTGATTGGGATGCAAAAATTTGTTTTAAAAAATTTCTAAATATTTTTCATGATACAACAAATATATATTCATTTCTGTATACTCTCACCAATTGCATTGAACTTAGGTACATGTACTATAATAGTATCATATTTAGTGAGTATAAAGGTAACCATACATTTAGTATCATGATTGTTAAGATGAAAATCAATTATTTAAAATAATGGTCCTCCATTCTATCTTTTTTTTACTTTGCTACCTATATGGATAAGGTTAAGGTGGAAGGGGTAGAAATATTTTGATAAACATATACATGTGCATGATCAATCAACACCAATCTGAAGATTTCATTTATGAAAAATTAATTAATTTATTTACATATTATGACACTATGTATGTATGACAATTATAGCTAGACTTAGAGGTGTCAAATGGGCCAGGCCTGCCAGCCCGATCTGATTTTAGGCCTCCCAAGGGCTACCATACAAGGCCTAGCACAGCACAATACATTAGCTGTGCCGTGCCTAGCCTGACATAGTTTCTTCATTCCAAGCCTGACATAGCCAGTAGGCCGGGTAGTTTTTAACCATGTTGTGTCAGGCTAGTACATGCCAGTTCTAGCCCGTATGGGCTAGTTTTTAAAATTTATTAATTTAATAGTTTTTTTAAAGTATGTTTTTTTATGTTATAATTAACTTGTAAATTATAAATTATAAATTTTTAATACTTTAAAACCTTTTTTTAATGTTTATTGTTTGTACTTTTTATTAATTAGAATTAGAATTTAGATATGAATTAATAAAATTTTAAACTTAAATATGAATTAAATTTTAAATCGAATGCAAATAGAAAATAAAAATAAATAAATATTCAAGTTTCAACTTTCAAGCATCATTCACAACCATAAATTAAATAAATACGGACACAGTAAGTCTAAAAAACTGAAACAGAAATGACAAACCCAAATCAAACTAAATACAATGTAAAAAAATGAGTAAATTGGAATCAAATATCAAAATCAAACATAAGTGTCGCAATTCTGTAATTGGCAACCGTGAGACGTCAAGTGGCAACGTCATCAATCATCTGTCGTCATATCATTATCATCATCAATATCAAAATCACTATCATATAGATCCTCATCATCAATTAACTCCTCTACTTTTGCTGCAGTCATAGTCCCAACATGATCCTGGATGCCTAAGCTCAAATCCTTTCAATCCTTCATGCATGTTAAAGCCTCAATAATATCTTGACGTAATCTCAATCTCATATCTGAGATCACATTCACTACAACAGAAAAAATAGACTATAATGTTATGCTCGACACCGGAGGAGTTCGTAGATCCCGTGTCATCCTAGATAGTACTAGAAAGGTGAACTAGTATGATTTTTATCACGGTAATATATATCAAGATTCTTAATATCTGAATATGATATGATTGAGCAGTAATTGGTATCTAAGTACCGAGAAAGCTTGCTCCTATTCGATGGTCCAACCTATCATTTTTTCCTCGCTAACTGAATGAAAAAGTGATCGTCTCTGAGTATGGTATCAATGTCCGTACTCAGAGCCTCACTACTACTACCACCATACCTAGTATCGTAGTATGTGAAAGCTCAGTCAACTTCTCGTAAATGAACCCTTCAGGTGAGTATTCCAGGTTCATGCACGAGGAAATATAAATCAGGGTGTTATCTACCTCTTCCACCTTAACCCTAGAGTCCGTGCAGGGAGCCAGACAATAAAGAGATGACAATGTGGACCAGTACTTTAAGTACTTGGTTTCCATCTCTGTAACTATATGGCTAAGTGTCAGGTCAGCTCGCTACTTCCTAAACATGCTACTAATGTTGCATAAGTACTAGAGTGCATTACAAGTCGTGTGAGTATAAACCGAGGAACACAAGTTCGTTATGTCATAAAAAATCTTTAAAATTTTCATAAATGAAATTTTTGTAGTCCAGTCAATGTCGTCAATAATAAGTTCGTCACTCTTACTATTGATGTAGTTGGTTATCACGTGTTCGTATCCAACACATGACTCCACATCAGGTAAGTGTAATTCCAATGGTATCTCACATCCGATTAGAATTTCTTCTTCTTAAGATTCAAAGACAAACAGAGACAACTGAACTCTTGTTGTTTGTGAGATGTGCAAATATATTTTAGTGAGTTACGTATGTTTTCTAAAGTGGGGGAACACACCTTCATCCCTGCTTGTACAATCAGGTTAATCATGTGACACATGCATCTAACATGGAAAATCTTTCCTAATGGTCTGTTTCTAATATTCCTAACAAATACGTTAATTGCTACTTCATTATTAGCTGTGTTATCGAATGTGATACTAAAAATTTTATTTTAAATTTTATATTCTTTAAAGATCTTCATCATGTAGTCAAAAAAGGCCGGGCTATTATGAGGATGAAGAATCTTATAGAATCCTAAAATTTTTTTATTTAGAGTCCATTTTGAATCTATATTATGGGCGGTGAGGCATGCATGAGATGCATCTTCATGACTATACCAAATATCGGATGTCACAAACATCACTCTACTATATGTCATAAATTCATTAATTAATATTTATTTTTCTAACTTATAATATTTTTATATGTCGTTCCTAGATATGGACCTAGGAATCCTATGATATGCAGGCTGAAAATATGTCTACAAGATACTCACTACCCTTGGATCCTTTGAAAATCTAATCAGAAGACCCATCATGGTGATTAGTTTGGTAATACCCTCCCTTCCCAACTCACTGTGGTATATGAAGGGGGTAAATTTTGAGAATGAACTATATTCAACCTCAAAAAACCCACCGTTGAGTAGGGTTTACCCTAAGATCTTATATACCATATTTTTTTGTACATATTTTGGCATGCCTCTTAAAGTGCACAGTCCCACACACACTCTTACAAGTTTAAATTTTCTTCAATATTTGCATTTTGCTGATTATTCTTTGGCACAATTAACATTTTTTTTTGTTTTATTATATTAAAGTTAGTCAAAACTACTAAAATCCTTCTAATTTTTTATTTTTTAGATGTTTGAGGCGAGGCAGCCGGAGAAACCAAAGTTTCGGCAGCCACGGACCTTTGCATAGGAATTTCATTTTTTATATTTAAATTAATTTCATTTTTATTTTTTAAATTATTATTTGTCATTCTAAGAGAGAAAGTGAACGACCACTAAATAGTAAATACTAATGTTTTTTAAAATTAAGTTAACATGTAACTATATAAAAAAACAAAATACTCGTAAGCAGCGTAAAGCATGTTCACCACAAATCCAAAGTCCAATCCAAACACCAACCAAAGCTGAGCCCGAGTTGTGAGTTCCAAAAAATTGTACTGAAATTTCGAGAGAGAGAAATCTAGGAGAGAGATAGAGAGAGAATGAGAATTGAGAGATTTATATTTTTTTAAAAACATAAATATTAGAGAATTGAGAGATTTAAGTGATAGATTAATAAAAAAAAATTTTAAAAATGTTTTTTTTTATTTTTTTATGTTTTTATTGATTTATTTGGGGTAGAATCATCTGGGCCGTCGAATTCTACCCCATAGCCGTTGGAGGCGAAATCCAATGGCTTACATTCAAATTTAAAAATTTTTTTTTTATTTTATCATTTGGTGGGGGGGGGGGGGTGTGGACTCGAACTCGGGTCGAAAAAACAACGGGTCCGGATTGGGGCATGCCGCCTCGATAGAATTTTTGGACACGTCGAGGGTTCGAGCATTTTTTCGGCTCATGCTGAGTAATTGTGCCCATGGACCTCGGTACCGGGCCATGCCAGCATGGCACGAGGCATAGTTGGCCTCGGCACAGCACATGCACGGGTCATTAGACATAAAGGATATTGATGTCACCATTAGCGATACCTTCAGATACTTACAAGATGATAATGATGATGATCTATAACTATATCTACACTATACTACTAGTGCTACACGCACGAATTGATAACTCGTTTGTTTTTTGATTATTTTTTTTACATAATATGCCATATTTATATTGTTTTTGGATTTCAATTTGTTATGTTATTATACACTTATATATATTCATATATGTTTATATTTTTATATATTCATATATTTATATGTTTATATATTTATATGTTTATATATATCATTTTGCTTGCTATTTTATTTGTTGCTTGTAGTTGGATGATTGTATATATATTATAGGATTCATAGGGCTCGAGTTAGAACCTCACCATATCTATATGTTTTTGGTAAACCACTTTGAAAATTTAAAAGTGATTTCTAAATTTGAAAGTTGATGATTCATTCAAACAATTTTTTAAACTAGTTAGAAAGATAAGATTATTGTTAGAGCAACTCAAATGTGAGATTACAAAAAGGTGGCGTCAAATATTATTTTGTAAACTTGAACAGTGTTTTTGGCAGCCCTAAACAGATTTTTGCTCCAATGGTAGATGCCAAAATAAGATTATATTTTAATAATTAAATATTTTTTAATTAAAGTGTTTTTTTCAAACCAATGAGAAAGATACTTTTAGACGCACATTAATCATAACTGCTATTTTTCATTCTCTATATTCTCTCTCCAATGTTGCCAAATATGGCACCCCAATATATTTGATGGTATTTTGCCAACTCTTATACAAATTCAATTGGAACAAGTTTTTTTTATTATTTGAGTGTCATTTTAGCGGTTATGGAGATGACACCCCTCATAGCAACTCCCATTGAAGTTGCTCGTAGTTGGATAATTTTGAAGCTATAATTGTATTTAGGCAATTACATTAAAATGTTGTTTTAATTTGAACAAACAACTATCTCATGATTATGCGTCTTGATAGATTGGAACAAACAATGCACTGTACTGATGCTAAATTTAGAATTTTCAGTTGCATCCTATTCGTATTCTCACAATCATGCATACAGAGCTGCCGGCTGCGGTGATGGGGAGAGATGAACTCCAATAATTTTCTATTATTAGTTTTATTCTTCTTCCTATAAAGTGAAAACCCCAGGGCAATGGCAAGCCTGACATGCATAAAATTGAATCTCCATTCTATCACAGAATGGAATGGCCATCCCGGAACCATCGGCTTGGGATCATCGCAGTGATTTTAACATGTTTGATGCTGCTGCAACTTTCTTGTCAAGCAGATGCAGCAGCAGCAGGAAGAACTGCATCAGTTAGATCGGTAGCCAAATCTATCAAACTCATAGACGATATATGCAAACAAAGCACCGACGTCAAGTTCTGCGTGCGGACGTTAAGATTCAATCCAAGAACGGCTTCGGCGCGAGATGTGACAACGATCGCTAACATCGCGCTTCATTCGACGAGGAAAGAATCAATCGCTGTTCGCGATTTCTTCCTAGGATTGACGAGGAGCATGCGCGTGAGCCCGAGGTTGAAGCCGCCGTTTAAGTTATGCGCCTCCTATTTCAACGAAGGAATTGCCCAGCTCAATCTACGAGGATTGGAAGACGCTACGGCTAGCCTGGATGTTCACTATGCTCTCGATGATGCTCAGAGTTGCGAATCTGCTTTGGCGACAGCCAGGGTTCGCATGCCGTTAGTTTCTGGGAGGATTCTGAAATGGAAGAGGTTGTTTTCGATCGCGAACGCCGCGGTGGTCACTCTGGAAAATTCTGCTCCTTAGCCTCTTTATTCTTCGTTTCCGACCTAATTTTGTTCTCAGACCCCGACATTTTTCTTACATACCCACGCATGATCGTCGCTTGAAAATGGCAGCGATGAACGTTGGCTGTATTATAATTTGTTTATGTGTGTGATCTATTCAATTCTCGCCATTCTATTCATTCCTCGACGAATCACAAGCACATGATCCATCTTCTGCGACTTCCACCCGCCAGTCTGATCAAGGTAAAACACTGTTTAATGCATTTAGGCTGGTGGTACTGTTCTAGGTTGATTCCGGGAAGGTGATTCCAAAAAATTATCATGTTTGTTCTTCAATGATTAATAGTCAATACACCAGAACTCAAGAACCCTAGAACATAAAAAATATAAGCTTATTTGGAAAGGAATTAACAACATTTTTGGGCTGTTAATTATACTTCAAACGTGGGAATATAAGTATTTAGCATGCTTTGTTCCAAATGAGTGTAAAGAACTTAAATTGCAATAAAATCGAACGACAACAAAAGAACACCACGACATCAAGGTAGTTATAACAATCTATCTCCGTGTTGACATCCTTGGAGTATTGTTGGAACATGAGATTGTCTCCTGGATCTTAAATGGGGTTGACATCTAGGTTCAATTCGGTCTAGAGGCTCCCACCTTGTAAAAATGGAAATATCTCAAAAAAAATCTGTAAATTGCAAGTGTCGGTGTCAAAATTGACATTTATATCTTTATTGGTACTCATGTTAAAATATACACAAATATATAAAAAAAAATGAAAAAAAATGAAAAAAAATAAAAAAAAATAAAAAAAAAATAAAAAAAAATAAAAAAAAATAAAAAAAATAAAAAAATAAAAAAATAAAAAAATAAAAAAATAAAAAAATAAAAAAATAAAAAAATAAAAAAATAAAAAAATAAAAAAATAAAAAAATAAAAAAATAAAAAAATAAAAAAATAAAAAAATAATAATAAAAATAAAAAAAAATTATACACATATATCTATGATATATTTGATATATTCATAAAATTCAAATACCAATAAATTTGTATAATATGATATATTGTTAAAATTGCAACTCGTGATGAGAAATACTTTTTTCTAATATGCCTCTTTGCCAAATTCACCCATGTAAAAGCTACAAAAAAATTATTAGTTACTCAACTTATTAAAACCCATTTGAATCAAATTCAACTATTCTTCCTTCCAATCACAAACCAATTATATATATATATTGCACAATTAATAGGCTTTCAAATTGAGAAAAAATATGAATCTTATGAAATTTCAAAAAGTACAAAAAGCTAAATTGTTTAAATTTTTATTCTAAATCAATGACTCCATTGATAATATAAATTTGATGAATGCTTGCTTATATTCCTAATATAACTCATATTAGATATGATAATTTCAGGGAGATGAAGATGAAGATCATACCTGGTGTATTTCAACATCTCTACTCCTAAAAGTTAGAGAGACTACGTCTGATTACTCTCAAACTTGAGACATATATCACCTTTAGATGAAGATCCTTGTCACCACACCAATACATGACTCTAACATATGCATATAATATAAAACCTTTTTAAGTGATCAATCATATAAATATTATTCTCATATAAATATATTTAACTTAGAAATTATTATGAGATTCATTATGCTCATATTAAATATCATAATTTCTTGGAGATGGAGATCATGCCTAGTGTATTTCAACATTTTTACTCCTAAAAGTTAGAGAGATTACGTCTGATGGCTCTCAAACTTGATACACACACTATCCGTATATGAAGATAGTTATCAGCGTATCAAGACATAACTTCTAATATATGCACATAATATAGAAATTTTTTAATTGGTCAGTCATCTAATATTATTGTCACAAAAATATATTTAACCTATAAATTATTATGAGATTCAGTATGTTAAATATTTGCGTAATTGCACGCATATATCATTATTTCATTAACGATACTATTTGCATAATATTCATAACACTATAAGAATTTTTTTCAAAAAAATTTTACCATGTTTGCTAGCAATTTTTATAGTTTTTTTTTTCAACGACTAAAATAAAATCAAAATTGACTTAATTTTTTGAATTTATTGTTCAATAATCACTTGGAAATTCAATTTTTTTTTGAATTAATTAATAATTACCATAAATATAAAACCAATATAATATTGAAAAGAGCATGTGGTTATGTCACTTCTATAGTGCAAGGGAAGATAATTTTTATGATGCAGAAAATTTTTCAAGGATATATAGTTGGAAAAATATATATATATATTGCTCCAAAAAAATATAAATAATAGTCATTGAATAATAGATAAAATAGAAAATATTTTTCCACATAAATTCACTATTTAGGACTAATATTAACTGATAAGCTAAATTATCAACGAAAATGATAAGTTTAAAATTATTTTTTTTGCATGAAAATTATTATCTAAAATTAAAATATATAATGTAATTTTCAAAACTAAATTAGTTATAATGTATTATCAAAACTAAAATTAAATTATTCCAATAAATGATATATCGGAAAAAAAAATTAATGAACAAATTATGTATATTTTGAAAAGTATGCAATTCATCAAATAAATGAAAGATCAAATTACATTATCCATCACAATACGAGTGATGGATAGATAACATAAATAAAAATTAATTGTGACAAAAAAAGATTCTTTTCATTAAATAATATTTTATTTTTTCTAAATTTTTTTTATGAATCATTTTTGTTACGGGAGGTAATTAGCTATGTAGAAACAATAATATTTTTATTTTCTCAATTGGATTGAAAAAATAAATAAATATGAAAGAAATGTTGAAATTAAAAAAAATGAATAATTCTTATGAGAGAAATTTTCAAGAAAATTAAAAATTTTAAAAAAATTAACTTAAAAGGCTCTTTGAAAACTTTATTTAATAACTATATATTAGTGTTGTGGTAAACTGAAGGCCAAACACAAAAATTATGATTTCAAATCTTTTCTCATATACACAAGTCAGATTAGTTAATTTTATGTTATTCAATTTAGAATTTTTAAATTAAACATTTGAAAAGTTTATAGAACACAGTTAAAAATATACATTAAATTTGAATCTATCAAAAATATATTTTATGGTTCCAAAAATATATTTTTCCGTTTTTCCAAAAAATAAAATTTTAGTTTATGGTTATGCCATATTTTAATTTTTCAATTCTACCACAATTAAGTCAAAATTAAATATTATGTTATTTTGAAATTTTAAAGTGTTTAGGATTCAAAGTGACATGGAATGTGGTTGCCAAATTAGCTGCCCAACCACTCTCTTGACTCACCTGGTTAGATAATCCAACATCACCAACCATTAAAGATCCAACACTTCAATTTTTCTAGATTGAATAATTGGACAGTTCCAACTTAATTATTCCAATTGAATTTTCTTTTCTATCGTGAAAATTTAACATTTAGTGTCGCTCGACAAACAAAAATTCAATCTTTCAAAAAATTAATTAAACTACTCTAATATTACTTGCTAGGATTTAAAAAAAATGCTTTATTACTAAAATTAATTAAACTACTCAATTTTAATTTTTTAATTTTAATTTTTGAAAAGTTTACCAAATACAATAGTTAACATATGTATGTCGAATTTGACAAAAATATATTTTTTGGTTCCCATAAATATATTATTCATTTTACTGAAAATCAAAATTTTAGTTTTTGCCAAATTTTATTTTTTTGGATATTCCACAATTAAATCTTTCTATATTCCAAAAAATTTAGTCGTCCACAATTTGGCTTAAATTAAATATTAAGTTATTTTGAAATTTTAATTTTTTGATGCATTATTTGAATATATTTTTCTATCCAAAAATATATTAAAGATTCTTAAAATATTTTGGCTGACATATTTTCAAAAAAAAAATGAAAACTAATTTTGTCCAACTTATATGTTTGAACATATAAACATATATAGCATATACATTCTGTTTAGACATAAAAACATTTTAATTATTTAATTGAATAAACATTTAAATGTAGCAAATGGCCTAATTTTGAAACAAATAACAAAATATGTTATGCCAAATAACAAAGGATTTTCATGAACATGAAAACTAAAGTCCACAAAATTTACAGTTCTTAAAAATGATAACCTATTGGGAGAACTCTCATCCAATTGTAACCAATATACACTATTACCAAAAGACATGCCGTTGGCTACACATCATGTGATGCAACACACTCAAGCTCAATATTTTGATTTCATATTTGTAATAAAGGCAAAAGAGAGGCAAATTATTAACCTTGTCGATTTGTTTCTATGGCATCTAGCATTGTTCCAACAGAGATGCCATTTGGGCAAAGCAAGGCATATACATTGGCCTTATGTTTAAATATACATATGTTTAAACAAAATACAAATATGTTTAGATGAATTATATATATGTTTAAATAAATGTATACATGCTTACAAATATAAACATATACATATATATTTGTATTTTTAAAAATAATATTTTTGTTTGATTTTTTTTTTCATGTTGATGTGGTTGAGCAAAGGCATATTGTATATGAGCTTCCGGTTTTGATTGCATCAAAATATAAATAATTTTCATTTTGATGTTATTTTTTTTTAATTTTGGGGGCTAGTTGGCCATTCATAATTATTTTTTTTTTCTAAAAAAATATGAAATAATTTTAAAAATCAATATACAAAAGTATGCAATTGTATTTTTATGAATTGTGGAAAATAGAAACAAAAGATGTTGAAGACTATCTTTTACAAAGAAAAGTTAAAATGAAAAGGTTAAAACTAGAAGTATGTGAATATAAAATACTTTGTTGTTACCAAGAATATGGTAGTTCGGTTGTGTTGGTATGTAAATTAACTTGGTAATTCAATATTACCAAGTTAACATGTAATTTTATGACATGAAAAATACAATATTTTCAAATAGTCATGGTGCAGATAATGATCTTTCTTGTGCATCAAATAGGCATGACACTAGTATGTAAAGATTATTTGTGTTTAAATTACCAAATATTATTGAGTATTTTAGTGCTATTAGATGATGTGTAAGTATGAAAATATGACATAATTAGATCGATTATACAACTTTAAAAATTTTGGTAGATTTTGATGAATAATCATGAAATTAATATATTTTTGGATACTTTTGACTACTTGGTAGATTATGGATTTATGGGCAGTTTTACTATCTATTTATGGCTAAAACTTTAGCTAATTAGTTATGCTAATTTTTGTGTAGTATGATTCTATCACCTCATTACAATATTCTTTCAACTATGCAACAAAATTTTGTAACTGTAATATTATCATGAAATCACAACTATACTTATCTCATAATAATTGGATAACTATGATATTAATTTCACATCGCAGTAATAAATTACCCCATTAATGCTAAAAGTTGTAGGAACTTTCTAGCCTCATGACATTATCTTTAACAAAGTTTTGTCATCTCAAGTTAGAGCTATTATTTTTTCATAAAGTCATATCTTTTGTGCTATAGAAAATTATAAAACCAAAACTACTCAGGTTAAAGTCATGGTAATTTTAAGTATCATGACTTCTGTATATAAGATATTATAGAGAGCATTTACTCAAGTATGATCATTCCCTAATGATGTGACTCTTGTCCTCAAAAGAAGATGAAACTATGAATTTAGGTTTTGGCTAATTACCAGTGTTACAATCTTTTGCAATACCATGTCTATGTGAAATATGAGAATATCAAGTCCAAAGTCGGGACCATTCTTAGTGTCATGGCTATTTGATGCACAAGAGAGATCATTATCTACACCATGACCATTCTCATTGTTGTGACAATATCATGTCACGAGAAATCATTCTTTATATCATGATTATTTTTAGTCTATGGTCATATTATGCACGTAAGAAACTATTTCTAATGTTGTAATCATTCCTAGTATTGCGGTCTTATGATGAATAAAAGAAACTAATGCCAAAGTCATATATATTTTTAGTACTACAAACATATGATACATTTGAAAAGTCATCCCCAACACTATGACCACTCTTGGTGTTGTGATATTGTGATGAATGAGAGAGACTTATGGCAATGTTGTGAAAATTACCAATTCCAAAACTTTGTATTATAGAGACAATATATCTAAGTCATTGATATTTCTAAGTATCATGAATTAGTATTACAGATAAATTAGGATACATTCCTAAGTCACATTCACTTTCTAGAATCATGATCTCGAGCTCAAAAGATAATAGCCAAACTTATGATATCTTCTAAAAGCCATGACTTTCTACTTAAAGAAATATAAAAATATCAGAGTTTAAAAGATGAAAGCGAAGGAATTCAATCATAAACTCTCAAAAATCTTCTACTTCTCATTGTATCAAGTAAAAGTCAAAGAATAGAAAATAACCCTAATAGATTTACGAGTAAGCAAAAGATACAATACATGAGCTAAATCTCAAAGTTGGGGGGCATGACTCTCTAACCTATCTTTTTAGGGTAGATCAGAAAAATCAATCAAAATACCATGAAATTAAGACGTGTATCCCATATTATTATGAGGGTTGTCATTGAGAATTTGAGTTTCACAAGATTTCTTCTCTTGTATCTCATAAATCTCTCCCTAATATCAAGCTATATTAAGGTCTAGGGTTTATGTAATTTTGCTTATATGATGTATAAATAGTTTTAATATTAATAAATATATTTGATTTATATTGTGGAATGAAAATTAATAGATGTGGTGATCAAATAAAATTTTAATTAGAGATTTAACTATTAGTAGGTTTGTGCATGGTATCATAGTAGATTATAATAGACAAATCATGAGGGCACATCCATGCATATATTAGGAAGAAAGTGACAGCCCTTCTGATCATAATGCATGAAACAAACATAGACATCAAAATTTATGTGTATTAATCATTCGGAGTAAGATATTCATAAAGCCAAAAGCATGAATGATATTATATACTAATATATTATATGTTTCTTAAAAGAATTGGTTATCGATTGAGGTTGTTGTTTTATATAATATTCTTCTAATAATTTTACGTTTAGTGTAGAAGTCATATTATCATTGTGAAGGATAATGGTAGTTAATCGATAAGATATGCATTAGTATATTATAACTCATAATGTGTTAATGACCTTCTAATTTTTTTTCATACATATGGTTTATACTAGTGAAAATTGAAAAAAATATATATTAATTGTGTAAGTATGATACTTATGAAACTAAAAGAGCAAATACTTATAAATCATATTAGTTCTTGAACTTTATGTAGAGGTGTCAAATGGGCCGTGGAGCCCAGCCCGACCCATTTTTTTAGAGCACGGCCGTGCTTTCGTGTCGGGCACGGTTTATCAAAGCCAAGCTCAGTCAGGCCAAACTAGGCCGTATGGGCCACACTAGGCCGTACGGGCCACACCAGGCAGTACGGGCCTGGTTTAAAATTTTTTTAAAATTTTTTTAAAATTTTTTAAAAGTTTAATTTTTTAGTTTAAATAAAATATATATTATATTATATATAGAATTATAGATTATGTATGATATATTAAAATTATAAAATGAAAATTGTTAAAAATTTATTAAATTACAAAGTTTAATTTTTTTTATAATTTAAAATAAAATTAGTTTATAATTTATTAAGATTAAATTATAGAGTTTAAAATTTTTAAATTAAAAATTTAGAACAAAAAAATAAATTAAACAAAAAATTTCGTTAAAAAAAATTAAAAAGTCAAAAAAACCAAAACAAACCAAATGAGAAATGACTAATCAACCAATAGATAGCGAAGGTCCGAACCAAACAAATTCAAGTTTCAACGTAACGTAAAAACAAAGCATACAATCAATAAAAAACAAAACATCAAAATCAAAAAGTAGTGGATTATCATCAATCGTCAAGCGGCATATTATGAGCATCAACAGCCACAACATCAAGATCACTATCATATGGATCATCATCATCAACAATCAACTCCTCCGCTTTCGCAATGGATGCGAAAGTTGTCCCTGTCCCAGCTCCAGCACGATCATGGATGCTAAACATCAAATCCTCCCAATCCTTCAAATAGGCTAAGACCTTAATAATATCTAGACGTAATCTCGATCTCTTATCTGAAATCACGTTCACGACAATAGAAAAAATAGACTCCGATGCTACGCTTGATACCGAAGGAGTCAGTAGATCCCATGCCATCCTAGATGGCACGGGAAAGGTGGACTCATATGATTTATACCACTGTAATATATCAAGATTCTTAGTATCAGAATGTGATAAGATTGAGCAGTAATCGGTATCTAAGCACTGAGAAAGCTCGCTCCTATGTGATGGTCCACCCCAACGTTTCCCACTCGCTAGTTGAATGGAAAAATCGTCATCTCTGAACAAGGTATTCATGTCCGTAATCACAGTCTCACTACCACCACCACCACCACCACACCTAGTATTGTAGTATGTGAATAGGTTAGTCAACTTCTCGTGAATTAACCCTTCAGGTGGGTCTTCCAGGTTCATGCACGAAGAAATGTTAGTTAGAGTGTTTTTTACCCCTTCCACATTAACCCTAGGGTCAATGCATGCAGCAAGGCAATAAAGAGATGGAATGGTTGACCAGTACTTTAAGTAATTAGTTTCCATCTCTGCAACCATATGGTTAAGTGTCGGGTCAGCTCAATACTTCCAAAACATGCTACTAATGTTGCATATGCACCTGAGTGCACTGTAAGTTGTGGGCGTATAAACTGACGAACACATGTTCATCTTGTCATAAAAAATCTTCAGGAATTTCAT
This sequence comes from Sapria himalayana, assembly GCA_029783825.1. NCBI lineage: Eukaryota > Viridiplantae > Streptophyta > Magnoliopsida > Malpighiales > Rafflesiaceae > Sapria > Sapria himalayana. Next base: position 312,877 of record JAREIK010000357.1, on the reverse strand, counting down.
AAATGAAATCCTTGAAGCCCAGTCAGTGTCGTCAATAATAAGTTCATCACTCTTACTATTGACATAGTCGGAGATCACGTGTTCGTATCCAACACATGACTCCAACATCAGGTACGTGTAATTCAAACTATGTCTCACATCTGATTGGAAATTCTTCATCTTAAGATTCGCAGACAAATAGAGACTACCAAACTCTTGTTGTCTGCGAGGAGTACGAATATATTTTAGTATATTGCATATATTATCTAATGCGGGAGAACACACCTTCATACCCGCATAAACAATCAGGTTAATCACGTGACACATACATCTGACATGAAAAATCTCTCCTAATGGCGCGTCTCTAATATTCTTAACAAACATATCAATCGCTACTCCATTATTAGATGCATTATCGAATGTGATACTAAAAATTTTATTTTGAAAATTATATTCCCTAAAGATTTTCATCATACACTCAAAAATGATCAGGTCATCATGAGGATGGAGAATCTCAGAAATCCTAAAATTTTTTTTATTCATAGTCCAGTTAGAATCTACTTAGTGGCTAGTGAGACATGCATTATTTGATTCATCGTGACTTATCCAGATATCGAACGTCACGGATACCACTCCGCAATATGCCATAAATTCATTAATTATTTTATATTTTTCTAACTTATACAATTTTAGTATGTCATTCCTAGATGTGGACATAGGAATCTTGTGATAAGTAGGTTGAAAATATGTCTGCATGATGTGCACTAACCTTGGATCTTCCGAAAATTTGATCAGAAGACCCATCAATGTGATAAGTATGGCCATGCCGTCCCTACCCAACTCGCTGGAGTATATGAAGGGAGTAAACTTTGAGACTGAACTTGATCTAGTCTCAAAAAAGTAGTACCAAGTTGGGTTTGCCTAGGATCTAATGGACCATATTTTTTGGTGCATAATTAGGCATGCCTCTTAAGGTGCCCAGTCACAAACAAATTCTTACAAGTTAAATTCTCATACAATATTTATTCTGTATCATTTTTTTCTTCTTCACCCCTAATATTTTTTTGTTTTATTATATTAAAATGAGTCCAAATTACAGAAGTACTAGTTTTTTGTTTTTTAGAAGTTTAGGTTGAGATGATTGGATAAACCAAAGTTTCAGCAGCCTCAAACCTCTATGTAAGATTTTTATTTTCTAAATTTAAATATGTTTCATTAGTATTTATCATTTTTTAGGATTTTTATTAAACAGGACATTTATGTAGAGACTAGATGATAGATTTTAGATTTAACTATTTTAGGACTAGAGAGAGAGACTAGACTAGAGAGAGAGAAAAAAAACTTAAAATAAATTACCTAGTGAAGCAGTGAGGTCGATCACGTGCTCGGTGCACCACTGTCTAGCTCAAAATTCGAAACCTTTGTTGAGATTCCCGAAAAGCCAAGCCAAATGATGAAATCCCGAGTCCCAATAGAGAGGAGCAAGACTTTTGAAAGAGTGAAAATATGAGATTTGAGAGAATAAATGTTTATGAAAAACATAAATATTATAGAGAGGTGGGGAGGATTTTATAGATTAAAAAAAATAATTTTTTAAATAAAAAAGTAATTTTTTTTTGTTTTTTTAGGGAGCAGAATCATGAGGGCCATCAGATTTTGCCCTCTAGCTGTTGGAGGCGAGATCTAACAGCTAAAATTTAAATTTTTTTTTGCCCGTTGGGGGGAGAGGGGAATCGAGTCAGGTCGGGAGGGACAGCGGGTCGGGTCTGATTGGACCCGACCCACGGTCTTTGTGTGCTGGAAGATAAGCCCGACTCACCGAGTCACGAGCATGAGCCGTGACCCGTGACTAGTGAGGGTGTGGGAAGCCGGGAGTCCAGGTCTGTGGGTGTGGGTGTAGGACTGGGTGTGACCCCGACCCGTGTCGACGGGCCGTGCCACGGGCCACCGAACCGTGCTAGGTCAAGCACGACATGAGGCCCAGTTGGCCTCAACATACCACGACACGGATCTTGCCTTACCCAGGCATGGGAAATTCCCGTGCCAGGCCAGCCCAGGCACGGCCAAACTGTGCCGTGCTTCATGTCGGGCCCGGCCAGCCCGGCCTGGTTGATACCTCTAACTTTATGATACTTGATACTAGAGAATAAAATATACATACAAAGTAGCTATTAATGATAATTAATGAGTTGTCCATAATTGTATGACCTTATGAATGACTCTCGATTAAAGATAATTTATTATCTCAATGATAAAGTACTAATCAATTAGCTATGAGTGAACTAATATTAGGATAGACTCAAAGGTGATAACTACTTTTTTATACATTTAGAACAAAATGTTATTACATAATAATCTAATATTCATTCTATATCCAAACCTAATATAATACAAATTATTTGAACATGCATCACATATGTTAAGTGGATTAACCTTTGGATCTAGGAGTCATACCAAAATTCATCATTATTTTTTTTACTATAATTATGTTGTCTTACTATAAGTTGATCAAAATATTAATATAATTCTTATAGGATCGATGTTTACACAAAATTTCTCTTTATAACTTGTATCACCCGTGTAGTTAAATATTTTTATTGATAAGATACTCTTACCAATAAGCTTTTAGAATATTATCTAACTTACAAAATTAGGTAGAATAATAAAATCACAATGAGTTTTTGGTACTATTATTGAGACTTATTTAGTTTGGTTAATCAATATAAGTTGACATAATTATCCTTGAGAAATAATAATTCTTTTTTAATAATTTTTATAGATTTAATTTTAATAAATTTTTTCGTGTATTCAAAAGATAGTCTTATTATCTTGTTTAAAATGTGGATTATTGTATTTTATATTTTACTTGTTTCTTTTCTTCCTTTAGCTACTTTTTATGGGAAAAAGCTTTGGAACTGAGCTAACCCATTTAGACCTAAAAATTGAGAGAACTAGGAGAGATATTTCAAAAAAAGATTTGATAAAGAGCTTATAGAAAAAATTAATAGTAACAAAGATCTCCAAGGTAGTGATGAACAAGTTATTCAATAGTTTATTTACTATTATACATTGAGAGATTATTGGTGGCCCATAATGATGGATAATTATTTGGGTATATGCATGGGTTATACAAGTAGTATAATAGACTTTCATTCACATATTGATCATACAAGTATAATATTTCTAGTTTGGCTATTCAATAAGAGAACCCATTTTTAGTATAATGGATATGCAGATCGATAAATAATATTAGGTCCAAGGTTTATTTATTTAAGTCATATGGTATCATTAAGTCATTCAGTGCATGTCATGCCGAACATAGAATGAAAGTTGTGGTATTGTACAATCACCTCTTTTCTTATCTACACACAAGGTGATTGTCACTATTGAGTCCTTTCTAATGGTAGTCCCCTCATAGGTATCCCCTTAGTACATCACCATCAAAATAATAATTCATCCTTGTATGAGGATCATTCACAATTCAATACCATTTAGGCAATGTCATCAAATTCCCTTGATGGTTGCTTCATATATATACTATAATTCACTGACCTCCATTGTGATAAATATAAATGATTAAAATAGTTTATAAGTATTTATACTTTTGACTTCGTAAGCATCATGCTTGCATAATTAACATACACTTCCTTTGAACTTAATTAGTTGGAACTATACGAGTAAAAGTAACTCATAATAGTTGTCACCATCTAACAAGTCACAACACACTCAATCACTCACATATATTTTCATGATTACCTATCACCGTCTTCCATTATAATAATATGACTCACACTAAATGTGAATTACATGGGATAATGTTATTTATGCTATCCATCTCAATCGAGAACTAGTACTTCTAAGATATGTACTATGGGTTAGCATATAAAAGTATTCATAGTTTGGCTTTGTAAGTATCATACTCATGGTAAATTAGTACTTCATAAGTATCTTACTCATGATGATTAACATTCACTCTTTTAGAAAGAAATCATGACTTTGGTCTTCATATCTTTAACTTAAGGTTGCAAATCTAGAAAATAAGCATAACTTTTTTCATCATCTTGATCATTCTATAACACAAAGTTATAGCACTAGCAAAGGCCAAAAGTTAGGCCTAATCTTTTTGTAACACAAATTTCTGGCACAGTAAAATAGTCATCGCTTCATGCTTTCATTTATTTCTAGTCCATAGAGGGCCATGACACTACTAAGATGTTGTAGCATTTACACTTGGTTTGGATATATAAGTTGTGGGTATGTCTTCCATTGAGGATAAGAGTCGCAGCCTTAGAAATGACTATACTCGAGTAATATCCTCTATAATATTAAGTATCCCAAAAGTATTGGTATTCAATAATTACCATAGCTTTGATATGAGTATTTGTAACTCTTTAATTTTCTATAGCTCAAAAAATATGACTTTGAAAAATTTTCACGGCTCTGACTTGATACTACCAAGTTTTATAAAGATAAAGTCGTGGCTCTATGAAATTAGACTAAACTTTATCACCTGTGAGGTGCTTGATCACTATAATAAAGAACAAATATCACAACCATTAAAATTTTCTAAGCAAAGTATGGCTATTACTCCATAATAATATCATAGTCATTGAGAATATGTCATATAGTAAAAATATTATGCTAATAAAAGGGTCGGGAGGGTCATGGCATACAAGAATTTCCATTAACTATTTAGGTTGAGTTTCACCCAAGATTAGATGATGAAACTACTAGATCATTGAGATTTATCTCCTATACTAAATACCTCTAAAAATTTATTGATTTCATCACTATATATCAAAGTTCTAAAAAATACCGTAATCATGAAATCAACAAATATTTTTTATATTTCCACGACTTTACATTATTGTCAACCACTAAAATACACAAGAATATTTTTTAAATTAAATACTAAATAAATTTTTACTCTGAAATAATTGTTCATCCCTAAGTAATAACTTCTCACTCCAAAAAAATGAAGAAACATAACATCCAATATTTTAATTCAATTCCAGATAATAGTTATATCATCATAATATGAGAATAAATAATAATAATTCAAGTCACATTAGAGATGGATGTGACTCACACAATTTCTCTTTAGGATCATACTCCTGAAAAGGTACGTCCATTGATGCATACTCGAATAGTGGGAGAAGAATGGATGGCCCTTGTGAATCGCTCCTATGTCTAGATAACCCATCCAAGATCTTCAACAATAGAGCTTCATGTCTTTGCCCCATTGAATTTATTTCAGCCTCAAAGATTATCACAACATAAAAAAAATTTTTTAGTTTTTATTATTTGTTCCTATATCATTCATTCACAAGTACTCCCTATATACAATTTCTTTCCCATTCGTTATGTTTCTTTCCTCCATTATTACTTTCCAATCGATCATAGCTATTTTATATACAATTCCAAATGATTCTACGTTCCCCATCAATTTAATTTCTACACATTTCATCCATTTCTCCAAGAGTTTTTAGATTCAGTCTTTAAGCTTGTCAACCTCTTCTACTAGTTATATGCATAGGAAATGGATCTTGATTTTTGATTCTTCCTTATTTTATTGTATAATACATTGCATATTTTCCAAATTATGCATGAAATCCATAAATATACCATCATGGGTAGCTAAGGAATGTTCAGTGCATGCTAGCTCATCTTCTATGATTTCCTCCTATTCTTTATGTCTCTTGTGTCAAATGTGATGAAATATGGACTTTTTTCCCAAAGTTACACTTATGCTTTCCTTTCAAGTATCGGTTTCTTTTATTTTTTATATCCTTACATTTTACTCTTCATGCCTGATAATATTATAGAGAAAACTATCAGACATAAAGCATCAATATGTTCATCCATAAGAACTCCATCATCTAAAAGCATAGTAAAGTAATGAGAAAAGTGTGAATTAATTGGTCAAATAATTTTTACTTGAGAAATTCAAGAATCAATTTCTCCAAAATATTTTCACATCAAAGTATTACTCAATGAAAATAGAATATAGCAATATTGGTTTAATTGAAATAATAGTAGAAACATTGAGAGTGAGTAACAAAAATGAATATATAAAATATAATTATACTATAAATATTTTCACGAGTTCTCACCTCATAAAATATCCTTATGCACTATTCAACATCACTCTTCAATTGCCTTTAACATCCATCAATATTGGCCTATTCGGTATTGATTTCTTCTTCAACATCACTCAACAATGAAGATTTTCACCCAAAATTTTCATTGTTTACCCTACTTCCTCCGTCCTTCTAGTTTTGGTATCATTTATTAATGATTGTCAAAATATTATCTCTATTCTCTCATTCATGTCATTAGGTTTTGTATTTTTCTTTATCCATATTTTCTTCTTGGCCTTGACATTGCAAAAATTCAAAATTTTTTTAATTATATGTGGACACAACTCATCAACTTTCTTTATTTCAGCCACCAAAGCTTAATAATCCACCTCCACTTCTTCATCTTGAATGGTTGAGGCCAAATCTTCAAGTATCTTGTCAAGATTTTTTATCACTATTTTTTGTATACTAGGTATGGAGAATTTGCCTTTCATTTAATTTTCATCTTGTATAGTTTAGGCTATGGCATCTGTTGCTTCTTCAAAAGTTTTAATCATAATTATTTTTGCCTTGGCAACAAGGATTTCAAATGAAATACTTTTTTTTCAAACTTAAAACCCATTTATGACTTCCTCTCTCTTTCTCTCTCTATTGTCTCATCCTTTTCACTTCGTGAGTATTGACTCTCCTCAAGTTGCCTAGCAATTTCTCATATCTAGCTATCCAATAAAATATTGAAAATTGATGAGATCCATAATTTTTCTTAGTCATCATGGCTTTCATATCTCCAATTTGTATTATTCTTTTTCTATTAATGACAATGTTGATAATGGTTTCCATAATATTTGAAATACAAGTCACTTTTTTGAGCATGATTATTCTAATTATAATTATAATTTGAGATATTCTCACTTATTGATGTAATTTTCCTAAAATACCTTTTATATACTTCATTTCATTATCTTCTCATAGTTCTTTAATATAACTTGCATGTTAGTATTGATAAGAGTGTCTAGACATTCAAATTTTGTATAGGGATGGTTGGAAAAAATAAGAAAAATATATAAACGAAAAAATATATAAGCAAATCAAAATGGTAACTTTCCTCATTCAGATATGTTAACATGGCTCAGCTTTTTGATCCTAAAATATTTATCAAATATAATTCTTTCTATAAAAAGGAATTATTATTTTATAAGAATAATCATGTCAACTCAAGTTGACTAACCAAACTAATTAATTTATGGTAATGGTGCCAAAATTGTGATATGACTTTGTTACTGTGTCTAATTTATTTGATTAAAGGATGTCCCAAAAGCTCATTGATGAGATTATATCAAAAACTAAAATTTACAAATACATGAGTCATACAAATAAAATTATAAACTTTTGTGTAGTTATTGAACCCAAAATGATTGTATTGGTAGTTTAGATTTCAACAAGTGACAACCCATTTTTAAGATACTCTCAAAAGTTGGTTGTGTAATGGCCCCTTGTCCAATTGATATGTCACCATCAAAATCATAATTCATCTGTGTATGAGGATCACTCATAAACTCATACTTTATAAAAAAATTTGTCAACTAACCTTGATAGTTACTTCGTATGAACACTCTTATCCATCAGCCTCCAATATCATAAAAAGTAATGATTGAAATAGTTTATAAGCATTATAATTTTAGTTTTGTAAGCACCATAATTGCATTATTAGTGTATACTTTTTTTGAGTTTCACTAGTTGGAATTATAAAAGTTAAATGAACTCACAAGGTTATCACCACATTGTGAGTCATAACATCATGCATTTTTAAGGAATTATATATAACTATTCTTCTTGATAATGATGTGAAACCTTCACTAAATTTAAAAGTATTAACATTTTTTGCACCATAAGTATCTAACTTGTGATGATTATTAGAACTAAATTTTAGGTTTCAACATATAGGTTTATCTCTTGCACCACAATTAGAAGAAATGTCACCACTCTCTTATCATATGCATTAATGAGCCATGTGGTTTGCCTATCACCATTCATTATAATAATCTCGCATAAATTCATCATTTGTTAAAATCTTAATTCAAGTTCTATTTAGTCACTATCTATCAAAATTCATAACATAAAATAAATAAAATCATTAATGCACCAATAATCCAACTCAATTAAATCACATAATTCAAATTATACAAATCCTAAATCATGTTCATTTCATACAAATCGTCCAATCAATTACTAGAGAAGAATGGTTTGAGAGTCATGCTCTCAGACTCTAGATATTTGTATAAGTCATGTATCCATTGCTTACTTGTAAAACCCTTAGGGAGTCCAAAATTTGCACCTAGGATTTATAGTAGCTATGACTTTGCTTGTTGCATGAGAGAGAAGGAGAAGAAATGAAGAGATCTCCCAAAACTTCTATAACTTCTTTTTTTATACTCAGGTAGCTTTGTATTACTCTGATATATGAGGTTAGGACTTTTAGAAGAATGTTACCACTTTAGCCTTCATCATTCATCTTGAAGTCGTAACTCTCAAAAATGGCTGAGTTTTTTCAACATTGATCTTACTATGATATAAAGTCATAACACTATTAATGACTATGATATGGGTTTAATCTTTTTATAACACAAATTCATTACAGTATAAAATAGTCATAGCTTCGTGTCATTATCTATTTATAGTACATAAAGGACCATGACTTTATTAATATACCATAGTATTTATAGTTGGCTTGCATGTACAAGTCATAGCTATATCTTCCTTTGATGACAAGAATTATAACATCAGAAGCAGTCATCGTGCTCAAATAATATTCTGTATAATATTTTCTATCCCAAAATTCATATCATTGAATAATTACTACAACTTTGACACGAGTACCTGGGGCTCTTTAATTTTATATAGCTCAAAAATTATAGCTTTGTAAAACTAATGTGGTTCTGACTTATGACTACCGAACCATATAAAGATAAAGTCATAGATCTATGAAATTAGCAATAATCTTGAGCACAAGTGTGATACTTGGTTACAACAATAAAAAATTAACATTACCGCCATTAAAAGTTTTTGAGCTAAGTATGACTTTGACTTCATTATAATATCACAATTATTAAGGATTTATTGTATAGATAATGCTAACAAGAGTGTAGGATCATGACATATATATATTGTTATTAAATCTACAGGTAGAGTTTTAGTTAAGAATATGCATCAAAACTATTAGATACTTTAGATCTATCTTATTTATAAAATACATAAAAAAAACTCATTGATTAATTGATTTCACTAATATTAATCAAAGTTTTGTTAATTTAAATATTCAAATTCAATTTTTTTTATTAATTTAAAAGTTCAAAATCAAAAAATATATATATGTTTATAAATATATATATATATATATATATTTGGTGAGATCAAGGGAGCGGGTCGGATCAGGATTGTGTTTCGATCCATGTTGCGTGATGTAAATTTAAAATCGGAAGACCTAATTGCATATGAGTGTGCTTTCGCTCCCGTCACGAGTCGTTCGCTCCTAATTTCAAATAATAAGTTCTTATCTTCTAATTTTTCTTTCTCTTTGCACATAGGATCGCTTTAGCTCGTTAGCTAATTCTGATAGAAAATTGAGCATTGTTTTTATATTGTTTGAATGATGAATCTCACGTGCTACGCAGCTTCGATTTTTGAATTCGTTGCTATGAGCGTCACAATCCACACGAGATTTCTGATTTAATTTTGAAACAATTCGATCCATTTACACAAAAAATCATTCAAATTGTTTCAGTTGGTTAACTTCCTAAAAATCCTCATCTTTGTTCTTTAGAACTAATAGTTTTGAAGACCATAAAGAGGATTTCTTACCTTTTTGTTATGTCGACTTATTGTTTTTGTTTTCCTGAAATTTTGTCAAATTGATGATCATGTGATTCTGTTCTAATTCAAACACGACTTAAACTAGTTCAAGATCATCTGTTTTCATTAGAATATAATATTATGTGAATGATGTTTGTGTGTGTGTTTGTTAAATGTAAATTTATAGTGAAACGCACGTGTGTGTGTGTGTACGTATAGGCGTGTATGTTATAATCTTATGTAATATTTTAATATGGATCCAATATTTAAAATATATAAATCAATAGGATGTCAGTAATAAATTGTATATAAATGCAATATTAGGCAAATACGTAATTTGTAGAAAATTTTATTTTATTTATTTATTAATGTATTAACGTATATATGATTATGTACAATATATTATAAAATATTATATCTAATTAGATAATTATAAAATTATTTCTTAATGTTTTAAAAAATATAATAT